>JBAHVQ010000156.1:50634-61180 GCA_036872915.1 Nanipora kamurai
TATGGGTGAGTAGCCTCAACCTAAACGATGAATTGTCATTTATATTCCTCACCTTTTGATGTGCTCAAAGACTGCAATGTCACTTGTGAATAACTGCCAGCTAATTACTGTTTGCTAATGGGCTATGAGAGGCAACAAGGCTCGTTCGGCCAAATTGTCAGAAAAGATTTACAGAGATTTACAAGTTTGAAAAAAATAAACCAATGTCAAACCAAAAAAATCGAATAAAAAACAATAATCAAACTCCGTTATGGCAAAATATCGTGATTTGTTTGTGTGTCACAGATTAATCATATGCCTCTGGTATCGGCAAATAATTCATCTGCTCGTCATTGACAAAATCATAATATTTTCCTAAACCATGCCAACAATATCTGAATATTATCTTGGAATTTTTTTTCTCGCAAACAATATTTAAATGTGTGAAACGAGAACACCACTATGAATGAATAAACAAACGAATGTATGGACAAATTAGCAGTCCAAATATCGCGGACAACGAGGAAAACATACCACTAACTTTTCCATTTCAGTAAGCCTTGCAGAGCAAATGGCTCACCTTATACAACATACGGGAAATATCTGATTCAGGTGCTTTTTGTTCTTCCGATTCTTTTTCCTTCTGACTCTCAAGCGGCGCGGATTGTTCATCTCCCCCATTCTCCTGGAGATTGTTGGTGTCCTAGTGAAGGAGGTAAAAAAGATTCAAAGACTGACCAATCATGCTGTAATATACATGAAAACTACAGAAATCTGTACAATATGGTGGCTTAATGGACAAGGAGTAGGATAACGCAAGACAGGAGGAACAGATACTTCAGTATGCCTGATGAGACAATGCATGACAAGACAGAGCATCCATATTACGAAAGCTTATTGCAAGCAAAGAAGTAAATTGTAACGTCTGTTACCATCACTGGAGCTTCTTCGATCTTTTCTTGTTGTTTCGGAGCGACGTTTGGCAGTGGAGGTCTTTCTACTGGTTTCTCACGTACCGTCGGCGGAGGAAGAGGAGAATCTGATGAAAGTACATGTTTTTTTTCCTGTTCTGGAGACGAATGGTTCGAAGGAGGTTCATCGGGATTGTCGTGAACTGGTAAATAATGAAAGAAAAAAAGAACACGACAGGGAAACCTTGAGTTACACAAGTGAAAGCACATCCTTGTGTTTGTTGTTGGGTAAACGACATGCAGGATTTTAAACGACTCTTAAAAGATTTACCAAGGCTGGGTAATGTTTTCACATCGGTAAGGGCGAGCAGTAGAACAGTATGGTTATTGTTAAAAAAAATTCGAATGCCGGTTTAGTGGGAGGAGGATATAATAGGCAATTGTCCCCGTTACGAAAATACCACGACTTAACGCGTATGATTTCATGTAATCACACGCTTGAAAAAAAATAGAATAAATTTGTTTCAGTTTTACATGTTAAAATTTTCCACTTGTGGTTTTCTCTCTTTTTTTGAAATTGTCACATATTTGTTTTCTACAGATATGAAAGTAGAGTGCTGCGTAAGCAGTTTTGAACGACGTGTAGAAAACCAAAAGGGTCAGGAAACTGCCGAAACTTAGAAGTAAAAAAAAGAACCGACGTTTCGAGCGAAAGTCATTCGTTGGAGTAAAATGTGTCCCTGTTTCACTCCGACAACGAGCCTTTGCGGCTGGAAATTAAGATCCCATTTACACTGCAAACTAAAATGGTAAGGTAAGGGTAAAGACGGCAAGATGCCGTATTTTTCGAAAACAGGACTAACCAAAACACTCATCGCATCGATAAGGCTAGGCCGAAAGTTACCGTTTACACTACGTTATTCATCCTTGCCTTGCCTTGCCGAAAATCATCCTTACCTAGCCGATTTAGTGCGTAGTGAAAATGGGGTTTTAACGTGAGGCTTTTTTTGTTACTCCAACATGTTTCGGAAGTTCCCTAACCCTTTTGAGGCCTATTTACACTACAGAAAATTCTTGACACGGCTCGGATAAAAATGGTACGCGCACAAAAAATCAAATCCTCATACCTCGATTAGACAGCTTTTTCCTACCGTGCCAACTAGAGTTGAGGGGAGCCAGGCTCATGTTTTTGATCAGCAGGAATTTTTCCCCGTTGATGCACATGCGCGCCCAAATTCTATTCAAAAATGGTGCACCAAAGTTTCTTAGAACTGCACATGCTCCAACAAAATGTTGCTGACAGTGGGAATGAAACCTCGTTTATAATAAAACTTTTCGACTCGGATAATCGTTTGCACTACACATTTCAGTATTTTTCGTACGCGTACTAATTTTACTCGTGCTCGGACGACCTTTTTAGCAAGGCAAAGCACGGGTAAAATTTTGGTTCGGCACGGGTGAAAGTTGGTTGGACATACTCGTTTACACTGAAAAATTTATTCGAGCCGGAACCACTTTTCGGGTACGCTCACCGTTTTTACCCAAGCCGTTCCAAAATTTTCTGTAGTGTAAATGGACCTTTGGTTTTTTGTTTTCACATACAATTCAATTTCACATGTTTTACACATGTCTTTCGCCAACGGTTCACACGTGGTTCAAATTTCCCAACTCAGCAAGGTGAATAACCAGACATGGTTTTACGCTACTTTAACAAAGTTTTGAACGTAGCTTACGTATAAAACGTTTTAAGCCAGAGTAGTGTAAAAGCATGTCTGACGACTTGACATGTCGCTATTTCACATGTAAAATCTGGCATGTGTAATTTTCGTATGAACGAGGTAGCCTAACTACGGGTGCCAAACTATTATGTAGCGAAAGATGTTTTATATGATTGTCATTGGCATAAGTTTTGCTATTCTTAGAGACGGCAAAGAAGGAGGATAGGGGCGCCAAAAGTTTGCCTTTGGGCGCCAATGAAGCTCAATCGTTTCAAGGAAAAATAGTAGAGGTTGCATTCAGTACAATCGCAGTTTGTACTTCGTGGCCTAATTACAACCACTGACCCATACGTCTACGTATATATGACGGGACTGGAGGAGTCGTCATGGGGGGTGTCTGTAATATTTCGTGTTGCGAACGAAGGATGAAACGAAGAACTAGAAGACTTCAAGGAGTTCCGGTGTTTATTTCGTAGTTTGGTTCAATCTGGTTACAAACAGTTTGTTATCAAGATTACAACTTACAAATATTTATTGTGCGTCGAGGTCAGTGTCACGATAACAAGTTAGCTCCTGATGACAAGTGTAACATATTATTAGTATGCTAGAATCGTATAAACGATATAGCTTTGTGAGAACTAGTCTGGTACCTAGGCCAACAGATGGAACAAGTTGCTAGTCGATAAAACCAGTTAGAATGCGAGTGGTTTTCTCGTAAGGTTTAAAAAAGCAAATTTAAAATCTAACAAATGAGATAATTTCCGATCCGCAAGGATTACGTGAACAGACCCTTAGAGCTTCCGGTAACTAAGTTTTAACGCTTAGTTAATTACGTTAACGTATTGATCAAGTAGGAGAAAAAATTACCTTCTGTTCCCGACAGTTCGATAAGTTTCCCAGCAGTGGCACCTGCATCGACTGGAAAACCACAGAAGAAAGCAGTCAATCATATACCTGCACAGCTAAGCCACCTAACAAAACTATGTGCTAAAATGCAAGTAGAGTTGGCTTGCTGGGATACTTAGAAAATTGGACGGGGAGCTAGTTTTACTAAACAAAAAACTTGCCGTTGCGGTCTCCTCGAAAAGACTCTTACAAGATCTTTTTGAAAGTTGATCGTCCAGTTTAGTGTAGTCTTGAGAAAAACTGCTGTTGGTGGAAGTAACTGACGTTTCGGCGGATTCAGCGGTCATCGTCTTCAGAGACAAGTAAATCACTTACTCCAACGGTCTTTCTTAAGACTACACTAACCTGGGCAATTAACTTTCACAAACATCTAACGATACTCCCAGGTTTAAACCATTTACCTTACGAGACGTTTTATAAAACGGACGATAATTCGAATAACAGCGTCTTGAAAACTCAAAATTCCAGTCAAGTCAAGATGATAGAGTAAATCAGTGGTATTCCTGCCTCATTAAAGTTATCATCAGAGTAATAGACAAAGAAAAACAGATTACCTTCTTCGTTTTCTGATTGGGCGTTCTCGGAATTATCGGCCATTTCAAGCTTTGAGAAGTTTTCAAAGGGGGAATTCTCGCCATCGGACGAAGCATTGCTATTAAGAAATGTATTGAGTTAATCTTAGTAACTAATTCTGACGATACTTTTAAGTCGTTCAAGCATTAATTCGTTACTAGGAATGTATACTACCTTTGTCCGCAGATACGTATGCAAAACGACGCGCACTGGTTGGTTACTGAGGCTGTTTATAATTTTTTCAGAGAAATTTTTTAGTTAATTTTGTAGACAACTGAGTTTCAAAACTTGTGTTAGTCTAGTTAATTTTTGAGAAGTAAGAGAATAATGGTTGTTGAGACCGAGAAATTAGACTGGTTGGCAAGTTTGAAAAAGGCCGGAGTAACCTTTACTTCTTTGGTGTAAAAATTTTAATACTTTGGTTTTTCAACTTGTGAAAATTAGTAAGTTTCACAGCTTATCGACATCAGACGGACATCTAGTCAGTAATTCAGTGGTTGAGTCAATTTAATCCAGGGTGAACCATATCACTTGTTATTGCATGTAGACTAGTCGCGATGATCTTTCTAAACAGTTTTTACTGGAATGTTATTTTACAAACGAATCTCAAGAATGGAAAATTTTTCAAAACGAAAACCTGAAGAAATACCTTTAAAGACTTTAGAATCAGTTGGTAAATCAGGCATTTGACGCACGGTTCGAGCCTAACTACCAACCAATCTTACGATATACCAACCTGAACACACTAAGAGGTCGCCGTGTTGAGTATGTGCCAGCCGAAGTTTCCTCAGCTAGCACGTCGAGCAGGTCAATCATTTGGGTTTTTATCTAATCAGAAAGAAAAACTTCATCAGTTGTCTGCACAGTTTCGAAATTAATACATTATAGAGAAATACACGAGAACACGTCACAGTATAAAGTGTAATGCAGCTTAGGACAGCGCAGCATAGAGCAATGAGGATACATTACAAATCAGTGTAGCACGATACGGCATCCTATGGTGAGGCATAATACGGCACAACCCACCCTAGCCTGCGTCGCAGACGACTAACTCCGAAAGGTCGGCAAAGCAGGCTAAACACACCCTACACTACACAACACTTCGCCACTCTACTCACAGAAAAAGAGTGAAGTATACAACAATGCAATGCAGTACAAAGCAGTACAAAGCACACCACATTTAAGTGCTATGGTGTGCAGGGGAGGATAGTAAATTTTACCGCAGTGCACGCAGTTCAGCACAGCGTTGAGTAGCACAGTGCTGAACAACTTAAAAGAGCTCCCCACACTGTATTATAGGACAGGACAAGACAGGACAGGACAGCAAAGCACAACAATACACCGTACAGTGTAGCTCATCCCGTTCCAGCCTATCCCAAGCCAGCGCAAGGTAAAAGAATACAGTGCAATACAAGAAACTACACCACGCATTACCACATTGTATTACACTTCCCAAACAATACACATTAGAAACATCCTTCTATAACATATGTGCGATACAAACACAATAGGATATCACATAAATACCGTACAATACCATACTATACCACTCCAATAAATACTATTTCATATTTTATCATTCGAAAATATTACTTACCATACCATTCCAAATCATGTCACTTATTTCCATTATAGATCACTCAATACAATACCATTTCAAAAAACTTGCCCTACAGTATCATGACATACCATACCATACCGTACCGTATCCAACCGTGCCACGTCACACTGTAACATACCCTATCGTACCGCAACGCAGCGTAGCATACGGTGCCATATTGCATCCCATCACATCAAACCATACCATACCATACCCTATCACACCACACCATATCATGAATTTTCCGGCGCCGTACCATACCATATTATTCTGTACCGTACGACACGAAATCGAATCATACATTAGCTATACAAAATGGTCTCGTCTATGCACCATACTGTTTAGTGCTATGCAAAACAACACGATACAACATAACACGACACATAGCGACATAATAGCGACAGTAGTATAGCTTTAGAAGTACCAACAATACCTTAGCGGTTTCCCGATGAAATACTCCTTCCGCAGTGAATATGCTTTGAAAGGACGAAACGTAAAACGATATACGACTAGAACAAACAGTAGTACAATAAATAAAAAATCAGTATAAATAAACAAAAAACTTCAGACTTATAAAGACCATAAGCAAGGCATGACTCAGAATACCAGCATAAAAGAAAAAACATTTAAGTTAAGTAGGGTTTTACCTGTCATAAAGGGCAGGTAATTCTTCATATAGATCTGCATGAAGCTGTAAATATACACTCTTTGCTTGATTGTAGTCTTCCTCCGCCTAAAAAAATTATGCACAGACAGACTTTAAAACAAAAGACATGGGGATCACTCACATTTTCATAGTCTGACATCATAATAAATGGCATTCTGGACATTTGATACACCTTGCAATAAAAGCATATGATAAAATGCTTTGAAACTGCCTTCCATAGCTGCTCGAGAAAGTTGGAGTTCTTGATGCACCTAGTTGGTTGCCCACAAACCTGAAATGGCCTATTTTAGTCCCAATTTGGCCTGCAAAAGGTTGTAATTGCTTTTGCAAGAAGAGCATCTTTTCTCCTGAGCTTTTTGCAAAATCGATACCATAATCGTCCACATGAAACGTAACGTCGTGCAAAGAATGTGTTTGAGTTGAACAAGAGAGGCGCCCGCACTCATGGTATAATTTTTTTATACAACACAATAATTCTAAGTCAAAAGTTTACAAATGATATCATCAATACCTGGATGCCATATTTGTATATTTTTCGTTATAGAAGTAAATGGAACAACGAAAGGAGCAACTGTGATCTAATCGTTAGCGCGCCTGCATGGCTCATAGAGTCAAGAGTTTGTGTCAAGACAGTCTCATAACATGCTGTGAACTATCGTAGTTTCGTTGTGAGATAGCGTACTCCATCGGATATATACATATATTGATGTCGCTTCCACAAGTATGATACAAACTGACCATGTTACATAACACCAATACTGCAGTCAGACTATATCACCATTCATTGTAATCAGGGGATGGTACAATTCTCTGGCCAGACTGACATTAAGCCCGTCACAGGACGTGCATATTTGCGTCTTTACTTATATCGCTTAACTCCTTCACTGCCACGGGAGATTTTTATTATTTTATTCTGGCTAACGCTTGACACTCCATGGCCGAATGTATAAATTTGAGATCTGAATCAAATTCGCGTAGAGTCTATCCTGAAGAAAGTTTACTGTATGGATCAAAATTCGATACGTTTTACACTATTTACGTTTGTACTATGATCACTGACCATTTTGGTAAGAAAAGTAAACTTAGTATTCAAAAATAATGGCCGCAAGTGAGTTAATAACTTTTGTTCTTACCTGAGACAGTTTTTTTGGTTCCCCTGCCTTTCCACCTTTAATCTTTAAAGTCTGGAGAAGATAGATTTAAGATAGTACGAAATTACATCTTATCATAACATAAAACCAAGACTTATATAAAATAAATTATCAAAATGTTGATTAGACTTGTCTAATTAGATTTCCATCATTATTATAGCATCGTGGCTTCCGCACAGGCCAAACATCTGACGAACCTGCAACTTAGCTCACCATATGAGTCTTGGTAGCACAATGGTCAGAACGTCTCACTGGTAGTCAGATACTGACAATTCCCGTCAGTAAAAATGAAAACAAAAACAAGTAAGATCAGTGCATAAGCTACTGTTTCTATCCGTCCACGCTAAACAAAAACACAACCTTATTTAATGTATACAGAAATATCCTTCGTGTCGACTCAGTCTCTGTCGTTCCTGCTAGCTGAGTGTGGAATACTCAAGGCTATTAGCAGCGATGGAAACAAAGTATGGAACTCATGCATATGACAACCGAGGACCTGATTTTTTTTCTATGCGTATTTCATTGAATGGGATGTCATATCATGGCGAGACAAATTGCGCGAGGGATGTTGCACGGTGTTACCGCTAAAAACTGCGTTGCAGTGGCAGTTCTACTTTGTGCAAAGTTGATATTATACGGGATGATTTTAAAGGCGATTTTTAACGGAACGGACGTTCCACGAAAAATCATTTCGTGTAACACGCTATTTGTAAACGATATTTAAAAAAGTCTGTAGCAGCGACTTGTGCGTGAGATTTAATCGTAATTAATAAACACTCGCGACAAAAGCAAAAGAGCCTGGTTTATTAGGCTGTTTACCCGCAAACAGCCTGGCAATTGTTAACGTCGCAGGAATGTTTGAAATATGTGTAAATGCCCTCATACACTCACAGATGCTGCTATGCAGTATTCGTGTGAGCCAAACAGGTAACCGCACATCGTGATTGAAAGATTAGAAATTCCTGTGTACCGTAATTACTCGATTTAAAAAACTTGGCCTCGCGACACGGCGTTTATTAACTCCTTCACTACCACGGGGGACTTTTATTATTTTACTCTGGCTAACGGCAGACGATTTTGTTCGTCAAAGGGAGAAATCTGATGGTGAACGAGCTAATAAACAAGAGTAATTTTTCCAACTTTTTGTTGAAATGTTTGGATTATTTAAATTGCCTTTTTTCATCCAAAAAAGTAAAATCAAATTTGCTAAAGTTTTTCACACTTGGTAGGCTGTTGGGCCCGGTTGTTCGAAGGACGATTACCGCTAATCCTGGGTTAAAATCTAATCAGCTTCAATATTGGGCATGTTCTGTTTTACAACTTTAGTTGAAACTTTCCAGGATAAAACCTTCCTATAGTTACAAGATATATGAACAGAAAACCTTAAATACTCTGTCCTACATGAACAGTGTTTCATCCACAAAGTTTTCACTAATCCTGGGTTAAGCTAATCGCCCGTTGAACAACCGGGCCATGATCTAGTTTTTGTTTTAAATGGAGAAAGAACGAGTCACTTCTAACTCACCTCCAAATGATGCCGATGTCTGTCATAGTCGACCACTTTCCGGCTTCTTTTTGAAATACGATTCTACATCAAAACGAACAACCAAATGTTGGATGATGTTTTTGAAATGAGATAACGATAAATTAGATAAATACTTTAGTCTTATGTGAGTTTTCACATCAAAGAACTAGCTGCAGTTTCGCTCTTAGTTTTCAAGAAATGATTCAGGGTGTTCACATCCAGTAACGTTATTTGGTTTATTATCATCTTTTCATATCGTCCAGTTTGTTTTACCAGCTCTCATCCCAATTAAAATTTACTCTTTTTTTATATTTATACACTTTGTATATCATAAAGGTGCTGTTTCCTTGTGCAACAAAACGCTACTTTTCAGAAAAGGCATTTTATGAAAGTATGAAATCATGAAAATAGAACTCTTATTGACTGCCCCGTTTCCAAACGACTTTTTTTTTGGTTGTAAGTAATCGAACACAAGGACGTTTTGACCGGGAGACATTCTAACAAGAGGAGGTTTTAACTGGAGGACATTTTCACCCGTGGATGTTTTGCTCCTAGATGACAAGGATGTTTTTTGACACGAGGACGTTGTACTGGACACCTCACTAACCATGCTGGTAACCTCACTTTCGGTATCTAGTTTATACGTATAAGGACAAATCCCTTCTGAAGGTTGTTTCTGACCTTCCAAAATCCTTGGAATCCCAGCTTTAAAATTATTTGAATTAGACCGGTCCCATTTAACGATAGCTTAGCAGACCTTTCGAAATGTCAGTTTTACAATCTTAGATTCTTGGCAGTTCTATGGCCCTTTTGGCTCTATACACATTGTTTAACACCGCCTACTCAGTACTGTACTTTTATGTCAATGTAAACAAGACCTACCTTTGTATCAGGAAACTGTGCTTGATATGATGTCAGTGGTTCCAGTACCTCATCTTGAAGCTTTTGAACCAAGTTATTCCAATTATGGTCCAATGACTTGATTTAAATATAAAAAGAGCAAAATATTGTAACTACTGCGAGCACTGTAAAAAGTAAAGAACCAATTTTGAAAGAAAATTGTATCATAGTCAGACTTACATCCAAAAGGTCAACAAATTTTTCTCTTCCAGACCATTGTGGCTCATATACTTGTTTTACAGCCTCACTAAATAACTGGTTTGCCCCTAACATTGCTGAAGACATTAACATCATTAGCAGTGCTGAACTTCAGTGCAAACTGAATATACATTGAGAAATAGTCAGTAGTATACAGATTAAACAGCCAAGTGGGATATGAAAGTGAACTCTGACCTAATGGTTCCAAGACCATTCTAAATGATCAAATCTAACAAGAAAAACAATTCAGGGCTCAGGAGGTAAGTTAAAGGAGCATCAGCTTTATGTACATTGGGACATAGAACATTTCAGATTTCGCTTCTGAAGACAATGTACACATTAGAACAACAGAGGACGTTTGTCAAGCTCGTTTACTCAGAAAAACGATTTCTGAGCCCTAGACGGGAATCGAACCCGC
>JBAHVQ010000156.1:70790-86997 GCA_036872915.1 Nanipora kamurai
CCTGCGTTCTGCCAATATCCAATCAAAGATGATCTTAGTTGCTGCAAAAAAGCAAGCCAATCAGAAGTCAGTACTAAAAATTCGGTACTGGAACACGAGTTTGTTCCCTAATGTGTAGACGGATATTACCGTGTTTATCCGGCTGACAACCTAGGCTATCTTGGCTCTACGGAAGCCCAGAAGTGTAAATCCTATTTCCTTATTTCCACGCATCAAAAAGCTGTATTACCTCTTTCCGTTTTGCCCCTTTCCGTATTACCTCTTTCCGCATTACCTCTTTCCGCATTACCTCTTTCCGCATTACCTCTTTCCGTATTTCCTCTTTCCGTATTTCCTCTTTCCGTGTTTCCTCTTTCCGTATTTCCTCTTTCCGTATTTCCTCTTTCCGTATTTCCTCTTTCAGTATTTCCTCTTTCCGTATTTCCTCTTTCCGTATTTCCTCTTTCCGTATTTCCTCTTTCCGTATTTCCTCTTTCCTATTTCCAGTCTCCAAATACCTATTTACTATTTTGAACTTTAGAACGTCCGGCATATTCTGTTATTGTATAATTTCAAACATAGGAGTATAGTAGGATCGGTATCCAAATTAAAAATGGTATTTGCTCTATCGAAAATAGCTTTTTGCATCGGAAAATTAAAAACAAAAATTTCGGGCGGAAGGGATAAAGGATCCTGCCTTTAAACATTGGCTTGTTGCACCAACAAAAGCGAACGACGAGCCATCTTGCAGGGTTTGCCGAAAAAAATTTCGTGTTCGAAAACTGCGCTACAAAGACATAGTGAGTCAGCTCAGCACAAGCAAGCTTCCTCAAGTGCATCAAACAATTAAATTGAAGATGATCAGCGAACTTCTCAGTTAAATATAAGTATAAAAACACTGTATTAACGTTACTGTTTGGAGTTAATTGTTTGGAGGGTCGATTGTTCTGAATTCCAGCAGTTTTTGTAATACAGTAAGTGTTTGAATAAAATGATCTCCAGTTCTGTCTCAAATTTCTTTAAAAATTCCTTAAAATTATATTTCCTTAAAAGTCTCCTTAGAAAGGTCAAAATTTCTTCAGGTTAAGGAAATTTCCCTAAAAATGAAAGCCTTGGTTCTTATAAGTTCATAACTTTCTGACTTTCGTACCAGAAGTATAGGTAATACGGAAAGAGGAAATACGGAAAGAGGTAATCCGGAAAGAGGAAATACGGAAAGAGGTAATACGGAAAGAGGAAATACGAAAAGAGGAAATACGGAAAGAGGTAATACGGAAAGAGGTAATACGGAAAGAGGTAATATGGAAAGAGGAAATACGGAAAGAGGTAATACGGAAAGAGGTAATAGGGAAAGAGGTAATACGAAAAGAGGAAATACGGAAAGAGGTAATAAGGAAAAAGGTAATACAGCTTTTTGATGCGTGGAAATAAGGAAATAGGAATGACACTTCTGGGCTTCCGTATGGCTCAAAATGACGAAAACAACGAAGAGCACCCGATCGTGTATATTAGTAGGGAGCTGTTACCCAGGGAACTACTCGGTTTTGGAAAAGGAATGCTTAGCAGTTGTTTGGGCTATTCAGTCCTTGCAAACGTATGTTTATGAGAAATACTTTGTTATCCAAATGGACCATCCCTGTCTACCATGGCTTGACCGAGTGAAGGCGACCAATACGAGACCAACGAGGCGGAGCTTGGCACTCCAGGGTTACAAGTTCGCTGTTCTGTATCGAAATGGCAGGAGTAACGTTAACGCGCACTGTTTATCGCGGTTTAATTGATTAAGTTCACATTTTGTAAACACGGACTGTTTACCGTTTGTTTTAGTTCAATACTTATTTTCAAGGACAAAACGTTGTTTGTCATTCTCGGAAGGGGGAGGATATGTGACGCTTACACGTGAGCATCACGCAGACTTGGCGTGATTGATGAGGTTTGGGCGCCGTGAAGTCTGGAATCGGTGTCTTGTTAGCTTGTTGCTATGACGCGAAGGTTTTAAAACCTAAGTTCTGCAATAAATTGTTTTTAAAAAGACGTATCTTGCCACACATGTATTGTGGTATTTATACTATTGGTTTAGGGAGTTTATAATTCGCACGATGTATAGGCACCTTTGAACTTCTCTCCAAATACTTCCTCAACAGACTCTGCTTGACTTCAATTCCCATTTTACAGAAAAAACAAGAGTTTTTTTCCCCTTTTATATATTGGGCCGGGGGGCAATGCCCCCATTCTATGATATTGGAACGACTGTCCTTCCTGTCCCTGCTTCTCTCGTTCATCAAGTTTGCTGGCACGTTATCCCCACACCATTCATTCACTCAGTGTTTTTCAAAAAACAATTTCTTTTGAGTATTTCCTTTTTTTTTTTTCTGAGGAAAGCTAACAACAGTTAGCACCCTAATTTCAAATTTCAGTAGGGGACGACGTCAAAATTACGTAATTATATTACGTCACTTGGTGGCAAATGATTTTATTTGGACGTCCCTCGCCCCCAAATTTCAGGGCTGCGTACTAACTGTTGATAGCGTTGTCGATGTTGAACAACAGACAAGTGATAATTTTTATTAATCACGATACAGAAAGTAATTTAAATCGCTATTAAATCACCGCATCCAAAAAACCCCTTACCCCACAGGCACTTGTGTATAAGTGGACGGACTATCTAGACTTAGGAAACCTAAAGAAAGAAGACCTTCCAAACAATGTGCCCAAAGAAATTTCTCACTCGCCACCGGAGCCATCTTATTATGAGAGAGGTTAAAATTCCCGTTCAAAAGTAGTTCCAGTAAAAAGTAGCGTTGTCTTTGTAGAGTTTCTTCGGCCATTCGTCACCGAGCGGTCTTGTCATGACAAATAACGTTATCTTACGTTTTAGTTTAACGTGAGAACTACTTTCGCCTGCCATTGGTAGTGAATCTTAAATATCAAATTATGTATTATGACGCGTCCCCGTCATACAGCAATTAAGAATTTGACAGGTTGTAACGGACAAAAATACAAAGGATGTCATTTGGAACCACCAGCTTATGATCATACACAGAACGATTTTTAACAACAATTTCTAATCGAAACGTTTCCGAAGAGATTTCTGCGTTTGAATGATTACTTAGACACCTGTACATGATAAAACGTCGTCAAAAATCGTTTTGTTGAAAATCACGTTTAAAAAATCCCACATTCAGAGGTAACACTACTACTACCCTTCCTTCCTACTCCGGGAGTTAGTGGGCGGTGCCAGCTTTAACCCAAAATATTTCTATACTGAGTGAAGTGTCGAGTGCTCACTTGGTTTTTGCTTGAACCAGACATCGTCAAGGACTAAGTATCCTAAACTGACTTAGGAGAGTATGTTGGTCTCACAATTAGTTCAAGCATTATTTCCTCTCAACGCCGTAGTTAATGTCTTTATCTTCTGCTGTTCAGGATTGGCTTCAGCCGACTATAAAAACATTCGTATCGCTCGAATGTCCGGCGGCGATTTATTAGCTGTCGAAGGTGAACCTATAGACTGTCGCGCTGTAAACGCTGAACCTGAATGTAATTCAGGAGAGGATTACTCCTGTAACCGTTGCAGGTGTGAACCGCCTCATTCGACCTTTGTGGAAAGTGCCAGTCAATGTATGACTGCGCCTGGCATGTTGGAACATCTTTGTCAACTAGCACCACCACCACGACGACAACATCCATCGCGAAGGCGGCCACGGCCACCGGGACTGCCCTGGAGACTGCCAATGTTGAGGACAACAACTGATCGTCATATCAGCCGCCGAATAATGTCTGTTGATTGTAACATTACGAATAAAAACCCCGAGGTTTATTTGCATACAGGAACTTGGTTAAACGTAACAAACGCTACCTTTTCGCTGCAACGCCAACGGGAAGAAAAAAAGAGAAGAAAAAACGCCAGAAGGAAAAACGGGAGAGGGAGGAGTTGGGAAGTAACTTTTACAAGTGAAGCAATCTCAGAGTTGCTATCAAAATATGCCGGCCACATTGGTCGAATAAGTATCCGTTGTGGAACGATGAATAGTTATAATGACTTTGAGAAGAACTGTCTTGTTTTCAAAATTGCTGGAACTTTGAGTGTGGACAAATTTAACCTCAAGCTACCCCATCGAACATCACCACCATCACCAACTTTGAAAACTCGTTCAACCAGTGCATTTAAGAGAAGTACCTTGCTAGCCACAGTCTCAACAAGTCCAGGGAATCAGAAAACAGATCCACCAGCACATGAAACTGGTGGGAAAAACAGTCAGCTGATTTGGATAATATCTCCAGTTCTTGTAGTTGTAATAATTGTGCTGATTGGGGTCATTCTCTTCATTCACTGTTGCCACAGAAAAGCAGACCAGTCTAACTCATTACCCCATGGCCCGTCATTTATGTTGAATGGTCGAGGAAGCACTGCTAAGTCACCAACACAAGCTCAGCAGGAGCAGGAAGACAATTTGTATGGAGATCATATTTATGCCACTATAGCTGAGACTAATGCAGACTTACCTGCTAGTGCATGTCCAATTACTTATCAAGAACTACACATTGGAGGCTCTAATCCTTCTTCATATGAACCACTGGTACATCAGGAAGTACAGTATGTAGACATTTTGTCTGATAGTCCAGCAGAAGATACTGCTGGTAGAGAAATGCAAAATGTAGACAACATTTGAAATTTTACTGTGAAGGGTAACTTTATTTAGGAGAGAATATAATAGATAAGTGACTTTTGTCACACTATATTAAATACTTTTCAAAAAATTTTGACTGCATCTCATAAGTAGAGTCTTCTGGCTTGCATTTTTATTAATACACTGTACATCTAGCAAAAATGCAAGTTTCTTTTCTTGGTCTATGAGTGTTAGTTGCATGAGTCAGTGAACTGATTGTATATGTTTGTGAATAATATGATATCAGTAATAAGTATGAAGGAATTACAAATTATTTGTTAATTACACAATTAACTTTTTACACAGTTAACTCAATTTCACATGACTCAATTTAGTACCTTTAACCATAGCAATTCTTTACATAAAATTAATTAACTAGCTTCAACTGCATGTTGCTGTCCATTAGTATGCAAAATAATTAAGGATATTCACTAAATTATAGGGTGTGAAATGCTATGACAAAGTCAGTGAACTGAATGATGATTGTATAATTGAAAAATGTTGCATCAGTAATAAATATGAAACAATTATAAATAACACATTAAATATGAACACATTACAGGGGCTTTTAAAAAATTGTATTATATAATGGTTGACTATTTGGCATTTTCATGAACACAACACTACAATTCAACTTGAGTCCATTGAGTACCTTCAACCTATCTAATTATATACAAAGAAATTGACCAGCTACTGTACATACTTCCTTCCTATAACTGAGGACTTCCATTGCCCAAACAGTTTCCAATAAGAGAGTATCCATAGGGATACTTTTCGTACAACTTTGAACAGTTGTCAGGGATTGGGTTTAGCATCTCTACTGATATTCTTCTTGATGAAGTAATAGAAAAACATGTGACTTACCATAAAACCATGATCATGTACTGTAATTAACTCAACTGAGCTAACATACACATGTTACTCTAACACATTTCCAATCAGAGATTTCAGGTCACCTTCAAGGAATTAAATGAAAAATGATTTTATAGTTTTGATTTTAACTCTTGGCAGTTGTAAGTTCCACTCATAAGCTCAGAGATTTCTTTAAGAATGTTTTAAATGATTTTTGCCCAACCAATGTGCTTTTGTTGAAATCGACAAGGTAGTGGTTGACTGTTACAATCGTGCAATAAACAGATTCAAAATATCAGTAGTCAAAATGGAAAATTGCGATGTACAAAATCTTGAATTAGCAATTCAATATTCCCTAAAAAGTCTTCCACTCACTTCCCCTAATTATCGCGAATAAACAAATAACCAATCAGAGTTCTTATATTTATGTATATATCTAATGTCACTGGTATTTAATGCAACCTGTATATCTAATGTTTGTCTGCAACAATTAGTCTTAACATGTCATTGTCATAGTTCCAATTGATTTTTCTGTTATGCAACAACTGGAAAAATTAGAGAATCTTTATTTCTTAATTTCTGTCTGGGAGGGTAGCGTGGCCATGAATCAGTATGCACCATTGATTGTCAACAAATTTGGATCTCATTCATTTGAATACTGCCACCTTGGATAGTACCTAGGAATTTAAACAAGAATTGCTTGTGCTGCTTAGAAACAGCAAAAATGACTCACGAAAAGGAGGAAAGTTGGATGCTAAATGGACAGGGCCTTATGAAGTGGTTGAATGTTTAGGGAAGAACGTTTACAAAATTAAGGTATGTCCATATGTTGTCACCAAAGTTGTCCATGAGTTGCATGAGTTTTTTGTCTCTTTAGAATTGTTTAACTGGTACCACACTGAAGAAAAAAGTGAATGCAGCTGTGCTAAAGCCGTATGTGCCAAGCGCTGAGAAGACCAACGCTTCTGCTAAAGGTGTTGTATTTAATTGGGTGTATTTTCCTTTCTTCACATTGTACATTAGGTCTTGCCTACTCTTTTCCGTTGGGAATAAAGTTAAAGGTATTGTTAACTTCGTTTTTTTACAGCCAACAGTTTTCTTGTCTTTATATCTTGTACAATCTCTTATAGAGAGTGCAAATGATAAAAGCAAAAAAGCTAACGAAGTCCATGGAGATTTTTGGGTAAAAGAACTTGGCTTAAAGAAGGAAGAGAGAGAACTGTTAAAACTTCCCAGAATGCTGAACGAACGACACATGCATGCCGCACAGCAGCTTTTAAGCAACAGTTTCCACATGTCAGCGGTCTACAAGACACCGTCCTGTCACAGACGTCATTCGACACGGTACCAGACGAAGGGATCCAGATCCATAACAATGGAGCTTACCATTGGATTACATCTTCATCAATAGGTATATTTAACACATGATAACTCAATAGGTTAAATGCGTACCCGTATATTTCATGTTCCTCAATGTCTCTTATACTAGAGTTGTAAGCTTTTGCTGTTTTTTGGCAGGGGGTTATGTTCAAGTAGCTGATAGCTTGTATGATGACCTAACGGGATCAACGAAAGTCCAGCTAGGCCAGTGCTATCACACCTTGATAAATGATTATGGAAATCTTGAAGTTGACATCCCACCTGTACAGATCCAGACAGGATCAGTTGACTGCAGACTGTTCGCCATTGCCTTTGCCTATGAGTTAGCGAGTGGAAACCAAGTGCTGAAAGAGGTCCGTTTCGACCAGACGAAGATGAGGAGCCACTTGCTGTCATGCTTTGAAAATGGTAAGCTGACAGTTTTCCCATATGCACCATGTCATCCAATCGTGCACCAGAAAGAGCACAACAGTGCCACAATTCAGACCTACTGCCAATGCAGACTTCCAGAAGAGTTTGACAATATGGTATCCTTTGACGATTGCAGCACCTGGTTCCACCAAAAATGTATGGACTACTCTCGTACACAGAGTGAGTGGTTGTGTCCTTTATGCATTCTATCACCTGCTAAAAAGCCTAAACGTAGCTAGTATATAGATTATATAATGTAGTTTTAGTTTGTAACATATTAAATTTATTCACTGAACAATGTTCTCATCATGTTTTAATGTTAAAACAAAAATTGATTGGGGAGGGCAAAATTCCTAAAGGGGGGTGAATATCCTAGGAAATTTGCCCCCCAGGAGGGTGATATTCCTAGTATATTTGGTCTCCTGGGGCAAAATTCCTAGGAAATTTGCCCTCCTGGAGGAGGGGGGCCAAATTTCCTGTGACACCGGTAGTAGAAAAGTGCTTCAAAATATCTCTGCAAGGTGCAATATGGATTATAATAGTATGTCTTGATTATATCATATTACTCTATATCAATTCTCTATTAGCATATTACTTTATTCCACATATCACCATGATTTATTTATTATACTGAAAAATTTACAGAACTGTATACTGTAAAGTGATACACTATCAGTAAACATACCTAAAAAGATTAAACTGAAGCTCAAATTTACATCCACTGTTGCTCCCATACTTGACCAATCCTGCATTTTCTTAAGTGCTTTGTAGAAACCTGATTTGCAAACATTTTACCACAGATTATGCATGCTGGGTGGGTAGTGTTAGCCATATGATCTATAAGGCCATTTTCTCCCTTGCACTTCTTACCACATTTATTACAATAAATCTTAGAGGTGTTCCCTTGAGATGACAACACAGCAGATTCAGGAAGACAGGAAACTTCCTCCTCTCTTAAATTTCCTTTGATGTGTAAATACAGTTTAATCCCTATCCACGCATCTAAGGCCGCATAGTGAATCTGATTCCTGTTAAGTGGAATTCTTTCCCAGTTGCTCAGTTGCACACTCTTCGGTTTCTGCAATTCCAAACCAAGCAAATTTTGACCCAGTGCTTTCAAACCACGTCCTTGGTTGCCCCCCATCTTGCTTGCATACTGAACCAAATCTACAGCACCATTACAATGCAAACCAGTATCTTTCAAGAGTTTAACAACATCAGAGCGTATACCGCAGCCCACTTTGATAATATCCTGGTTTCCAAGGATTCCCGTCAGATAGTTTGGGAGAACTGTAACATGAATAATATGCAAAACGAGACACGCAGTCTCCGTGGACAGCTGCAACACAGCAGTACGGTTTTCTTTCCCACCCAATTTCTTCTTGACAAACTGTGGCTTCCACTCTATGTCGAATCCAAGTGCAGTTTTGTTCGCGTCGATAACATTGTTCTTCAACCAAGCTTCGCCTTCCAAAGGGTCGTTTGTGTACGTTGCTTTCACTCCTTTGGCTTGTTCGGGTTGCTCAAGTTGAACTATTTCAGTGAACGGCCTCACACCAACCGTTTGATTATGGCGTGATTGCTGCTTGTAGAAGTTGCGCTGTGTGCCACGTTTGCCGTGGAAGCGTTTGGTATCCATAAAATTTTCAGGAGACCTGACCTATACCAGACTTCGTTCAAAAAATATACACGCTACACAACTTTGCTATCAATCAGCAACGAATTGCATTGTGGGTCTAGTGGCCATTTTCCTTCGGCGTTCCCAAAATGTCGGAGAGATACAGCTTTAGTTTGACAACATTCAGGTAGGTTGCTTGACCTTTTTTGGCGTCGAAACTATGTTCATGACATTTTCAAACCTGTATTTCCTCCCCTTCAACTTAACTGTTATTGTTATGATAAAAAGGTGGTTCACTTGAAAGTGCAAAAGTACTAGTATTGGCAAATGTAGTCGGCACATGGTAACACTTTGATAGTTTTTCGGATAACGTCTAAATTTCACAATTAAAACATTACAAAATGATTCTGTATGTATGATAAAGCTTTCTGCGTGCTCAGTGCCACACACGATGTGGCAGAAGTTCAAATTTAGTCAGTTAAATTGTAAACAAATTGCTGAGTCAGCGCAGCGTTAATAAAATTTTTTTGGGTCATTTTGTCAATCGAAGGTTGCCATTCAGTTTACCCCATCCTTACAATATTATCCTAAATTTAGAATTTTTGTCTGGTTATTTCATAAAAGACACATTTGCTTCAGAAAGAGTCCATGATGCAGATATTGTAGTTGACCAATAGTCTTTGTTTTTGCCATTTATATCCAATGATTTACCAGGGTGCATTCCATGTAAGGCCAACTCCAAAGACAGGTATAATGACTGTGCCAAGAAAGGTTTAGACATGTGCTGACACCCTTATATGATACTGTAGGAGTTTCACCACTGTAAGATTCTACACCAACCTGCCGACAAATTTCAAAACTCATGCCAAAGATCTTTTGTGTGCCCTAGGTGGAATGCACCCTGGCCTATGAAATATTTAAAAAATAAGACATGCTTTAGTGATCTCAATCAAGTTATGTATTTCCCTTAGAAGTTAGGAGAGGAAGCTGTTACAAAAGCTGCTACAGTTGCTTGAGGTGAAAGCTTGCAGCAGCTTTACATTTTTTAGTATTCTTACAAATTTTATCCTTAGAAAGTCTGAAAACCCAGACTCATCAAGCCATGAGAAATTTAAGCATGCAAAAAAGCAGGTCAGGAGTAATATTTTCATCAAAAAAAGTCAGCCACTTTTTTGTTGCTTTCTCCATTAGTCCATCTGGAAAACTTGTGCAAATAGAATATGCATTAGCAGCTGTTGCAGCTGGCGGTCCTTCAGTTGGAATTAAAGGTAAGCCTCTCCTACTGAGGTTAGTTTAGCCAGGTAATTTCCTTTACATGATTGTGACAATCTATTGTGATTATGAAGAATTCTGGAAATACTACATTGTAATTTTAAGCATAATCGAACATCTAAATTCCAGAATAGTAAGATCAGTATGACAAATGTCAGTATTAGTATACCAGCTGCTGCAAAATTGTGTTATGTTTGATCTATGAAACTACAATCAAAAAGCCTCAAATCAGTAATATTATTGTTCCTGCGTTAATCTACTGTATTAACCCTTAAAACAGCCAAAAAAATGGCCTTGTTTATATACAGGCTAACGCTAAAATACTTTACTCTGACTAATGCCACATAATTTTACTCATCAAAGGGAGATGCCTTAACTGGATAGGTGTTATTGAGTTTCCATAGCAAGCTCATGATTCATTCACCTTAACTTATTGATGGTCTATTCTGATGTCTCCTTGCTGACTAAAATAATCTGGCATTAGCCAGAGTAGAATACTATTGTTGGGAATCAGCTGAGATTTCATAATCGATCATCGGAAATAATCGAATTGACCCAACCGATCAATCATTGATTATAATCAAAAAAGTCTACTGATAAAAAAAATCCATTTACTTTTCACCTGTTTACAAGGCAAGGTAAGTTTTTCTGTGATAAGCACGATCAAATATGAACGAAATACAAAACTCTTAAATGACAAGAACATATGAAACGTCGCAGCAAAGAGGCATTCAACGGAAAATAGCTGCTGTTACGAGTCCATTAAAAAGGCAACACAAGTTTTAATATTTTTACTTATCACCGATAAATTTTTCATTTTCGAGCAATTATCGATTGTGCATTATCCATAATTGATTATCGCATTGCTTAAAGTTTTCAATCAGTGATCGATTATATTTGATGATCGGCCCACCACTATAAAATACATATAATGCTGTGCCCATGGTCAGCAAAGGGTTAAGGAGATTTTTTAACCTTTAATAACTTTTTAACCCTTGACAGCCAAATGTCTTCCTTTTACAAGTAAAGTCCTCAGGAATTAGTCAAAGTAAATTGCTACAATATGCCTGTGGCTGACAAAGGGTTAAACTGATCAAAAATAGCCTTTTATTTTTACCACCAGCTAAAATACTGGCAATATAAGTGAGAAGCAAGTTTCTGCATGTAATGCAGGGGCCCATGTTCCAAAGAGCTGTGTTTTTTGTTAACATAAAAATCAATGATGAATTTGTATTGGAATTATGGCATGAAGACAAGCAAGTAAATTTGTTTCACAGTTTATTGCTTTATCTTACCTTATTTACATATTACATCTGAACCATCTCATCTGTCACATGACCTACTGAGCATGTGCTGTGTTCTTGTCTACTAATATGGTTAATATCAACTGAACTCTCACATCCTTCCCTCTATGTTAAGATAGAAATATTGTTCTTAATTATTTACATCTTTGTCCTGAGCTTGTATTGGTATTTGATATTGATAAGACTGATGATTTTCTTGTAATTGTATAAACCGAGTTTGGTGTCTAACTCAGGTGGAATATCGAATGAGATTAGCAGCTGGTGGTTCATCATGTGACATTTCCTCTTTGTCATGCCCCTCAAGACAGACTTCATTTTGCAATCTCTATCAATGCCACAGCAGCATTTCATTGTAGTGATGTGATTCTTCTTTTGCTGCTGCATTCCCCTGCCTCTCCAATTCATTATGTCACTGGACCCATCTGCCCAACCACAATATAGGGACCTGGATGGTAATTGGATGGGTTTCCTTCTAATTTTTCATGGTTCTTCATCACCAAGTCATTCAGCTGATAACCCTTGTGGTGGATTTGTTTAGCCATTTTTGTTGCTTGGTTTTCTTGTGCCTCTTTAATCCTTTTCCTTGTCCTTTGGACAACTCGTTCCCACTTCTTCATGTTGACATGCAATTACTTGGCCAGTTCCTCTTGGTTAGTAGGCCCGTTTGGTCGGCAGCTGTCGTCACCGTCTGTGTTATCCCCTGGAGGTAGCACAAAGGATTCTGGCCAATTGGGTTTCTGTTTGAACAACAGTTTGAATGGGCTAATTTTTGTGGTTGCTGAAGGACCCAAACTGATAGCATATTCCACCATGGGAAGCATTGTTGGCCACAAATCTGGATGATCTGCCACAAGCGCCACTCGACGGTTGTTGAGGGTATCATTCTGACACTCCTCCTGACCTTGCCATTGTGGGTGCCATGGACTGCTAAACACTTGCTTAACTCCCAGGTGCCCACAAACTGTCTTTAATACTGTTGAGGCAAAATGTGTCCCGTTATCTGATTGCAGATACTTTGGGATGTTGATTACCTATATCCAATGCTGAACTAATGCTTTCGCCGCTGTCATGGCGGTCTCATCTTTGATGGGAACTACCATGAAGTAATGTGATAAAATATCTTAGATTTGCAAAACGTATTTGTTGCCATGAGGTGTCTTTGGTACAGTCTCACAAAGTTGAAGGAAATCTTTGATAATGGTGTTTCTAAAATTTCAGTAGCTTGCAAAGGTGCTCATGGAAGGTGTTTGGGCCAGAGTGCAATCCTGTTGCAAATGTCCAGATATTGGGGCATCATGAACTAACTTCAAGAACTCCTGATGTAGACTGGCTGGACAAATGTTATGTCCATCTCGCCATCAAATGTTATGTCCAGGCGATATACTTGCTTAGTAACCATCGCTAGTCATTTTGAGTTCCTTGACTTTTTTGGTTTATTTCCTTGCCACCACTTTCATGTTATATCTGAACCATCTTGTCTGTCACTTGACCCACTGAGCATGTGCTGTGTTCATGTCTGCTAATATGGTTAATATCAACTGTCACAGTTGCTTTATCAACAAGGGAAAGTGGAAATTAAGATACATTTTGACAATAGAAAGATAATAACCTTCTCAAAACTTATAAGGATTTGAAAATGCAGATGTGTAAGCATGTTTAAGCTTATAGCAAACATGTGCTGTAAGTGTCAGGGTGTTTACATTGACTGGATGTAACTGGAAAATGCTGCCAAGGGTCTCATTTAAATGTTTATCGAAAGTGTAAAAAGTATACTAGGATTGCAGATTGAATAAACTGAAAAAAGTGGTAAAGTCTGACAGTTACTTTTTGCCACGTTTCTCCAGTTTTATTGAGAAAATTACAGTGATCTATTGGGTTAGTTTTCACAATGCATCTGTTGTTTTAACATAAAGAGATTGTATTACACACCAGACCTAACACAGAAACAAATTACTACCTAAACACTACAAAGCTCATACTTACATACACAAAACCATTAATTGTCTTCAGAAAGTTGTAGAAGATTAATTAAAATACCATCCATGTCTAAAAACATTTTTCCAGAATTTTTTGGACATGCATCTACTGTATAACATGTTCCAGCTTTCCTGAGTGCCTGAAGCACTTATATTGGTAATTTTGGTATCCCTGAATAAAATAATTTCAAGATGGTGTTTTTTCCACAATTACTGGTCTTAGAGATGACGAGTATATTTTTGATTATATTCCACCAGTTTTCTGTCAAACCTAACAATCCTGTACAGCTGCAATTCGTCAAATAACTATTTTTCTTCGAAGTTCACGATGGAATCACTTTGCAGTATTTTTGCGGATTCCTGGGTTGTCGTCACTTCTGCTAAGTAGTTACCAGTTTGTTTTTTTTCCCCAGCCAAGTCTTCATATTACCAACCTTAGCAATGAAAAAGGCATCAAGATGAACTTTAGCTAAGGACAGCCTTAAGCAATTTTTATCAGAACATTTCAAAGATTCTAAATATGCAAAAAAGCAAAATCATGAGATAAGCACTTTAACTTAAGTGACCTAGTACTTTGCTCCTAGGTAATCAAGTTGTTTTGAATAACAATTTCTTGATTTAAAGTCTTAGAAAATCTTGCTGATCAAACTGTGGAATGCCATGAACTCAGTAAAAGCCTGAGCTCTGGAAAGGACCTAAACTTGCAACCTTCTGCATGCTAGCCAGATGTTCTAATCATTGAGCCACTAGAACTCAGATGGTAGAACAAGGTTACTTACAGTATCTAAAGTACGAACCAATCAATCATTGCAATCTCAAACTACAAATTTGGGTAGCTCCCTAGAGTTCCTATGTTTACAGGATGCAGTTAGTATGGTCTCCATTTATGAGCATTTCTATCTTTAAAATAGTTGTAAGTATTGTACAAAGTGTGGGTAACTGTAGCAGAAGCATGATAAAAATGAGATATTTGTCAAATTGTGCAATTTTTGATCCAAACTTGCAACCTTCTCAATGTTAGCCAGGTGTTCTATCCACTGAGCCACAAGAACTCAGATGGCTGAGCAAGGTTACTTATGATATTTAAAAGCTGGGACAAGCCAGTCAGCAATAACTTGCTGGACTGCAAGCTGTTCGATGTAAATTTCACAAGATAATTTCTCCGAAGAAATCCTAACATAATGTGTCTTAAATGTGATAATCGTGAAAATAACCAGATGTTCCAATGCTATTATTTCCAGTGCCACATTAACAATTGAAAATTACACAATTTGACAGATAGCTCATGTTTATGTTCCTTCTTCTACAGTTAGAACTTTGCACCGTACTACAACTATTTTAAAGGTAGAAATGTCCATAAATGGAGATTGTACTAATTGCATCCCATAAACATAGAAACTCTAGGGAACCACCTTAATTTGTATTTTGAGATTGCAATCTGGCTTGATTGGCTCGTCCCTGGTTTAAACACCATAAGTAACATTGCTCTGCCATCTGCATATCTAGTGGCTCAATGGTTAGAGCATCTGGCTAGTTTTCAGAATGTTGGGGGTTCCAGTCCAGTCTGGATCTCACATTTTTCTGGGTCCATGGCATTCCACAATTTGATCAGTACGATTTTCTAAGACTTTAACAGTATCAAACTGCAATCTCAAAATACAAATTTTTTATTTGTTGAATAGCAAAAAATAATAACATTTGATATGGATTCACTATTCTTCATTCTATTAATTTGCAACCTGATACCAGCAAGAGATACTGTAACACTGTAATACCCTAAAAGGATAGGGTAAACTAGAGAGGCCGTGGTTTACCAATATGACTCTACGTCAGGTACATGACATTTCAAAGTAACAACCTACATGTATATATATATTATAAGATACTGTGTGGTAAATATAATTATCAAATGATTTTTTTACTACTTTTAGCAACTAATGGAGTTGTACTTGCAGCAGAAAAAAAGCAGAAATCTATCTTATATGATGACTCAACTATTCACAAGGTTTGTATCAGTAAAGGTTATACAGTATACTATGATCAAATGGTGTTTAAAGCGTCTATGACATGAAATTAAAAAAGTGGATATTTTGATGCGAAATGAAAGGTATATTGCTCTTTAATCACTGTGCGAATTTTGGCGTCATTCGGATAAATATTTTTTACACTATAAGCGTGCGAAAAGTGAGAAAATAGCAGCAATTTGATAAAAAATGTACGAAACACTGGGACCGAGTTTAAAAAGCGCGCCGGTGCTAATGACGTAGGCGTATGGACACATGGGCTGATACAGTGCTTGTTTACATTATTTCATACTGATCAACATGGCAGAAAGTGATTCTTCGGTATCTTCTGCGGTGAATGAAAGCGAGAAATCGTATATAGAAACATCAGACAGTGACGATGATTTAATTGAACAATCCTCTGTTGTTCAAGCTTATTCGAACGAACCTTTAGCGAGTACGAGCGACGAGAATTCTAATGATGTGACTGACGATGAAGACGGCATTCCTTCTGCTACTATTGCTCGAAGATTTGACGGGATTGACTGCGTAGATTCATGGTAAGTTGTCTAACTATTATTTATATTCTATCTCAAGTCCTTATTAGTAATCATACTTTTAAAATTTCGATATTATTGTGCAAACATTGATGTGTATTTATACTTTTTATCATCTGCATAGGTGCAACTGCGGACATTGTGGTGTTGATCTGCTTGCAAATGCCAGGGAATATCGTTGTTGC
>JBAHVQ010000156.1:108477-128548 GCA_036872915.1 Nanipora kamurai
ACCAACCATGCAATCGAATATGTTAAAAGTGTGATCCACCTATCAACCCATCCCTTTAAAAACCCAACCCACCCCAAAGTGACCCATCACTTTAAAAAAAGTAACCCAACCTCTCGACAACATAACCCATCAACCAACCAACCAACCCACAAACCAAACCAACCAACCATCCATCCGTCCACCAAGTGGCTAATTCAATAGGTAACCAACCAAGCGATGGGGTGACTGCGAGATACTGTAGAGTAATCGAACACTTGTAAAGTACAACAAATCAAAACAATTAGTGAAATGAAGCTACCACAAGAAGGAAGTAGGTTCGATTTCGAAAGAAAACCGTTCAGTTTAGCTTAACTCAGATCAAATGCTTTGTTTTGAAAACGACGTTTGGTTGGACAAAATACATATGGCTTACCGGCTCATTTGGATCAGGCATTGTGTAAAACGGCCGCACAGCCAGTGGATACTTGTCCAAAATATAGAAGTCAGTATCGTATTTTTCTCGCACGAGTTTTCCAAGAAGTTTCTCATTAGGGGTACTAAAAAGAAATCGAATTAAACATAAGCGAAAGAAGCATACTGTAGTAGACAACTACATGTGTTTTAGAAGAAACTAACTAGTGGTCTAGGGTAAGGACGCATTCACGTGAAAAACTAAAGTTTACAAACACGGGGTGGCATACCCAAGTTTGCGCGTGTGAACGTCGTTACAAAAGTTTGGAAACATGTTAACAAACTATTAAATGCAGAACACCAATCTTGTTCATGTGGGAGCCTAGCATATATGTAAGACGACAAGCGAACATTCGTCAAACTTGCAATCTCAGAAAAACAATTTCGGAGCCCTAGACGGGGATCGAATCCGCAACGTTTTGTTGACTGGTGAGAAGCTCTAACCATTGAGCTACCACGATGTGCTGCTTTGACGGAAGCCACGATATGATTAGTGTTCGCCATTCAGTATTTCCATCATTATCATCATATCGTGGCTCCCGCTTAAACACCACATATACCGAACCTGCAACTTAGTTCACCATCTTAGTCCTGGTAGATAAAAGGTTAGAGCGTCTCATCAGTCATCAGAGGGTTGCGGGTTCGATTCCCGTTTGGGGTTTAGAAAGCGTTTTTCTAAGATTTCGAGCTTGACGAACGTTCGCTTGTCGTACGTTGGCATACTGTTGGCGAGAAACAGAACCGGTCTCTATTCACGCGAACTTTTTGAACAACTTTGTCACTATAAACCGATCAGATCTCGTGTACACTTTACGTCATTTATACATCAGCTACTCACAACCTCGCATAAAGACCAACGTTCAATCACTTTTCAGCTTGTCGTAAAAAATCACAATAATCCTTGTATGTGGGTAATTTTTTCTCTACTTTAAGACAAGTATGTCAAACCGTAGGTTATGGAAAGAATTACTGGTAGAACTGCTGTTGTTAAAGCGATATTTTTGTGTCGGTGGAAAGCATGAGTTTGGAATTGTTTTTTCAATTTACCAATTCATGTTTACAAACTTTTGTTTGTCGTGTTAAAACGCTTTAATGTAAATGTTGAAATGTGATTACCTTCGCTACCTACGCGACTAACCTTGTAAGGTCGAGCTTTTTTTTCAAACCAATGCTTATACTTTACAGTTAAAATCAACTGGTTTCTTTTAAAACAATCAGAATATTCGCTCTTAATTTCTAGGTTATAGTTGATTCTGCCAATAGCCTAGCCAACTTTCACTCCACAGAAATCTCGAGTTCATAATCTAATTAAACGGGAACCACTTAGGAAACTGAAATAAAAATTTGAAGTATAGATGGCAGCTCCAAGTTTTATGAAAACACGTTTCTCTTTCACCACGAGATAAGGCAACATCTTAACTGAGACACGTCTTACAGTAAGTGCTTAATAGTAAGCAATTACAGTAGGACGTGTCCCAGATTTATATGTTGCCTTAAAGATGGATTTAATTGCATTTTCAAGTGAATCTACTTCTCAAGGTGAACGAATAACTTGCTACTAACCTCAAATCATCTTCATCGTCCATTTCGATACCAGCTTCTCTCAACATCGCAACACCTTCATCAAATCTTAGTATTAGCCTACAAAGATAATCAGGGTATCGACTAACGTCAAGAATGAGTCCAATTCTATATTCATTGGCAATTTCCATTTATAGAGTTATGCTTATTAATCAGCCACGTTTACAAATTAGAAAACTAACAATTCATCGATTGGTACGGACAATGCCTTGCGATAATGTCACTCAAATTGTTCGAACTGTAACCCGCGCAGGTATGTTTATGCGAGACCCACCGCCTTGATTAAATCCACATTTTTATATCATGTTCCTACATCAAGTTGCCAGTCGAGTGGGCCTTTTTTGACTTTTCTCGAGAAAAAAATCAAGCAAAAAAATTCACTTTTTAAAGTCACCTACCCAGCTTCATATGAAGAGACCCTTAGCTCATATTGTCATTGGAAGCAATATGCCATATACTCCCAGTTATAAGTCCAAACTCAAGTTGCGAGACCAACAGAGACATAAATGGCGGGCGATGAATAATGGAAAATATCTGTGCTAGTCGGGTGCGGAAGTAGGTTCTTTCAGGGCGATTTTTAAAGTAGAGATCCCAGAAAATGCATCCGAAAGAAAAGAAAGTAAATGTTAAGTCTGTTTATCTATTCAACTTATTTATTGCTGCTAGAGTTTCCACCCTACCAGAAAAAACCGCTCGAAGTTAACTAGAACCCAATCATTGAAATCTACATTAGTCGTTTTCAGGAGTTAAAGAGTTAAGAGAGTGATTCGCCCCAATGTTTTGATCAACTGGGGTGAAAGAGGGAAGTTACTCCTACAAGGTTCTTTAATGCCTCATCACTCAAAATGTGAGCTTATTTTTTTAAATTTCCGACAGTTATATTGGGAAAAAGAAAAGGTTTTACAAGAGTAATCTTCAATTTCGTAAGAGTTTAGAAGTTGTTACCATGGAAACGGATTTCAAAAACAAATGAAAAGAGTAATTTTTCCACGCGTTTCGGATGTCCACATGATTTATTGGGATGTGGAAACGAGAGGTTGCTGCACTTAACACAAAGGTTAAACTTTAAGTGCTATTTTCTTGGAACTTCATTTCCGGACAGTTGGTCCCTTTCCATGACATTTTTACTACGGTTTTGTCGAAAGTTAACCATTTTTGGCACAGGTCATGAAATAAAACCTTTCATTGACAAGTTGATTATTTCATAAACAATTTCCTAACGCAGCCAGATGAATAATCACACAAGGTTTTACGCTAATCTGGCTCGAAAAGTATGAAACGAAGCTTACAAAACTACCGTTCATGACCCAACGTTAGGACACTCCTGTCTTGTGTCTTTATCAGGTGTGATTGACCTGAGCACGATAACTGCCTGGGCATGGCAACTACCTAATAATAAGAACAAAACTACATTTATCTTGTGGTTTCACGGAATACAAAAAACTTACGATGGTTCGAGGAACTTGAATGGCTCTGATGGATATTGCTTTCTCACAGTATCAATTTCTTGTTGGTATCTAAAAATATGACATGAAACTAAACATGAGACTCACAGGTCATTCTGCTCAGATCAAAACTTTACCATTTAAACTTTTTTATATTCCTTTATAGCCTTTCCGTGAACAACGAACCACTTTTACTATCTTACTAATCCCACATCTTGCACTTACTCGTCTCTTAATCCCTTGAACATCGCAATAAACATCTCTCCTATCACTTTGAGAGCCTAGAAGAAAGGAAGATCAATATTCGGCACATAGCTGTGGTATCAAAATACATCAAAGCATGAAACACCGAAGACGGCATGACACAGCTTAGAAAAGGATGAAACAACACTTAAAAAACGGCGATGAAAAGATCAAAACAGCGCGGGACAGGGCAAAATAGTACAAAACAGAACATTACCGAACCGATCAGTTACGCAATAGAATAGAATGGAATAGGATGGAATGGAATGGAATGGAATAGAATAGGATGGAATGGAATGGAATAGAATAGAATGGAATGGAATGGAATAGAATAGAATAGAATAAAAGATAAGACAAGAATAGACAATAAAACATGGCAGTACAGAAAACAGAATTGAATAGAACAGGTACTGGTGCGCTAAAATCTCAGATAAGCACTGATAGTTTGTGGAAATTAAATTAAAGAAACGAACAACTTATATCGCGTTTGCATATTTGATAAAAACACGTTTGCAATTTAAATAAACTTTCATTTGTTTGAGAAATTATATCAAACGCGGGACAATTTTCCAACTTCTCATCCGCTCACCTAAAGCTAGGTGAAGATAATTCGCTTTGCCTCGTTTTCTGCTAACACACTTCTCTTAGTTCAAATTTTGGACAGAACACTCTTCCCCCAGTTTACTCCATTGGGCTCTAGCGCTGTAGTTTATCACTCAAAAACCCCTCCAGTAAGATATCGTCTTTGGTCAAACAGGATCTTCATGCAATACTCCGTAACTTTACCTCACCTCATGATAGTGTTCATAAAACGCCATTTCAATGTCCATACCAACAAACTCGGTAAGATGTCTATGCGTGTTACTGTCTTCTGCTCTAAATACTATTGGAACACGAAAACGTTTGAAAGGTTAATACACTCCAACATTAAAGAACGGTCTATAAATCATTCTACGCCGTTGATGCGGTTCATTAGAGGGCAATACACAAGTATTAAGGAGTGTTATATTGAAGTAACATCCATACGTTTACCCTATTCCAAAGTTTGTTTCATATATTATGACTATATGACAATTAAAAAACAAAACCGAGTTTCCGATAAGAGGATAGTCAACGAGGGCGACGCTGGAGCTGACAATCGCTGGTATAGACGAAGCGAGTCGTCTCATTGTATTAGTCTAAATTAGGTCACTTTGTAGTGAAAGTTAAACTTTTTAGTATAAATTATGGGATTTTGAGTAGTTTGCAGTAGAAGGGGAAGAGAGGGGGGGCGATCTTTTTATAATTACCCGGGTTTGATATTCGCAGCCGAACCACAGCCGAAGGTCTTAAAAATAATTAAGGAAAAAGTGCTGCACTGGAACGAACATCTGTTAAAGAAATGGTTAATAATTTGGCGCGTTCCATTCAGATGTGGATGCGCGCAGAAAGTTGGGAGGGCTTGAAAACATATTTGCGTATAAGGCGTCTAGTTTAGTGTAGAATAGGCAGGAATTTGCGAAGACAAGACTACTGATTATTTGCGAGTTACCAATCGTCAGAACATACTGTACCTCCTCCGATGGTAAAGACCTTCTCGAAGTCAGCACAAATTGCCATTTGCTTGTACAGTTGGGGAGATTGAGCCAGGTAAGCACTTCCTGCAATAAAGTAAACCTCAAATTTATAAATTCGCCACTACTAAGACATTTAACAACTCAGTAAATCTTTAAGCTGTAAATGGGAATCAAAACTGTATCCTTATGAACTACGGTGCGGTGTCGATTCCCGGTCTGAGGCTCAGTAATTTTCTGAGCTGATGAAAGATTGAGCATTTATTATTAGCAAAACAAGAGTATTATTAACAGAACAAGCTGCAATTTCCTATAAAATCTGTCATTCAAATTTAGAAATAACAACAACATAATTATGAATGCAACAACTTTCAGATTGTTTTCATTGACTGTTGTTGCCACGGAAACTGGGAAAATCCTTATCCCACCAGATTTTATGTTACCAACTTAAACTTCATCTATCGCTTTCCTACTCCGCAAAATTTGAAGCTATGGACTATAACTATTCCGGAATTATGCCAAAGGGAAGAATAAGCGGTAAAACTAGCAACATTGTTCCTTAAACCTTGCATTCAAATTTGAGCATGCTACAACCACTGACTTCTATATACACAGGAAGGCTGACTCCAGTCAAAAACGGCCGACACGGAAGCCTTTTGGTGTCAGCGAGCTCTATATATGGAGAGAGAACTCCAGTCTATCTCAAATAAACTCCTTTGCTGTTAATTTCAAGGAGTCTATTAATATTTAACTCCAAAAGAAGTTATTCTGTGTCTAAACTAGGTTCATAATAATTCCTTTTGGACTTAAATTACCCCATTGGCAATAAGGGTGTTCATTAGGCGAGTAGCGAACGTTTGTCAGGCTCACGATCTCAGAAAAACGATTTTTGAGTCCTAGACGGGAATCAAACCCGCAACCTTCTGATGAGACCCTCTAACCATAGAGCTACCAAGACTCAAATTATCCCACCGACCATCAGAAGGTTGCGGGCTCGATTCCCGTCTAGGGCTCAGAAATCGTTTCTCTAAGATCATGAGCTTGACGAACGTTTGCTGCTCGTCTGAAATATACCAAGATCCCACATGAACAAATTTAGTGTTCAGCATTCGGTATAGTGTTGATTAACCAATCAAAATAGAGTACTTTTCCCCTCTTTGTTATAAAATTCGTTACTTACCTTTAAAATAACTAACTTTAAAAACATTTGCTCCTCCTTCACTTGCAGCTGTAAAGCACAGAAATAACACTGAAGTTATTACGAACAGAGTTCAGGATTTTTATCATTTTAGGTAGACGATTCTTCGCCAACCACTTCAGCTTCCACACTCAGGGGCCTATCCAGCTGTGAGCAAAAGGGAGGCGTGCAATGACTCTCCTAAAAGGTAGGGGTGCACACTTACACTACTGAAAACAGCAAACTAGGAAATTATTGGAAACAGGCAAGTTAAGTTTATACAAAAATTCAAACTTCAAAAGAGGTAGTGCTAACGAGTACATTTAAATAGTGAAAGCCATTTTAATTTGAAGCTCAAGGCTATCCATTTGTTTACTATTGAAAATTTGTTACGTTTATCCAGCGTGATGCACGTTTCTCCCCAATGAACACTGTCATGAGTACAGAAAGGGAGGCGTGCGTCCTCCACACCCCCCTAAGTCCGTCGACGCCACCCTTCAAGGAGGTTACGAATTTAATTTAACATATACACAGCATGTAAATGAGCGTGTCATTCAGCTGATTCCGGTCCGCTTACACAAGGTCTGTCTCATGACAAGAAATGCCACATTGGAATACCTGCCACGGAATGTCTGCCTTTCATATTCACCACTGCAGAAACGTCGGGTAGCCTGAGCACGAATGCTCTTTTGCAAGGGTTATTACTGGCAGAAAACCGGAACTTATCGAGAGGTTAGTTTCGCGTGTAAAACCATCATCCTATCTTATGACAATACGGTACGAAGCAATTAACATTCTCAAGCTTTTTAAATCCTGAAAACAACCAGCTTTACTCAAAATACGACGCCAATATGGATTTTATTTTGAAGATTTGTCCAGCAAAAATATCCTAGAATGTTTACCACGTCAAGCCTGGACCCAATCTCCCGAAGTTTCTGAAGTGTTCAGATAATGTTGACCGCTTCAGACCAAAATGCACTGTGAATGATATATCAATTTTAGAGCTCCTATTTGGAGGGGGGGTCGACACAGAACCCCTTTCATTGGTTCGTAGACTGTTATTTGGCCACACTTTAATTGTCGCCCAAAGAAAACGTTCTAAACGGAATTCTGGGATCATTGAAAGTCATCATCAGTTTTGTTCTTATCCAAGATGTCGTAACAGGTTAGGGCTTGCCATATTTATTTCTCAGTTTTGTGGTCAGAATCGCGAAATATCTAGCACACTCCATTCCATGGTACCATTGGGTGCAACTTTAAATACGTCATGTTCACTTTCCGAATCACTTCTGTTATAAGCTCTCTTTTCATTTTCATGGCTGAAGAGAAGTTTTCTACGTTGGTTGAGACTTGGAAGACTCAAAAAAATTTTCAGGTTTTATGTCCAGCCTTACGTCCTCCTTGACGTTGCAGTAGACCTTTACAGAAATTCTTCTCACGTGACCGGTACCAGTCTACATGTAGGCTCAACAGCGATATCCTTACATATTTCGGATAGCAGCACAACAAACAATACTTAAAAATCTTACGTTTAGCTGGATTACTAAAATGTTTTTGAAAGCCAAGATTCTTCCTACACCACGACACTTACCTGAAATTATTTTAGGAGTGTGAATTTCAACGAAACCTTGAGATGTCAAGTATTTTCGGAAAAAATGGCAAACGCCAGCCTCTATTCGGAAAAGAGCTTGGTTTGTCGTAGTCTATAAGCAAAATAAATCAACAATTTAACAAGTGTAGTCTGATTTCAAAGTCATCGTGAAGAGTTTACGGTCTCTTTCAGAGGCAACACATGCATGTCGATAGTCTCTCTTATAAGCTGGCGTAAGAACACATTTTAGGAAATTAGTAAACAAAGATACACAGCTGGAACGCAAAATATATTTAATTTCCCCTTTGAACTTTTCACTGATTTCAAATTACTTTCGTACAACAGTACCATGGTTTCTTCACCCGTTGCTAGAATAATGAAAAAGTGGACGAGGTTACTGCTCGAAGGGCCTCAAATTTAAAATTAAAATGCTGGCCGCAATTCTGATGCATTTAAGCATAAGGGTATTTCGAAGATCGTAGAATACTTTGGGCGTTTACCAAAACTTCATAATTATTTCTTGGCCACAGTTGCCATATGGCAAATTATTCATTTACTCTGGCTAACGCCACACGATTTTACACGTCAAGGGGAGACTTCCTGAAAGCCCAAACAATAAAGGTTGACTGAATATTCAAAGCTCAGATAGTGCCTTGTCACACACAATCATCGAGCACCTTGAGAACCACCCTTTACTCTTATTCTTTTTTCGACTTACCCTTAAATCAATGTAACGGTTGTCCAATCTAACATCCTGCCCAACATGAGCTAAACCTGATTCCTAGAAACAAGGAAACAAGCACAGCATGTCAAGTTCCGAGAAATAATCATAGAGAGAGGCTTCCGATGTAACAGGATGAGTAATTTGAGGAAAACGTTTACGCAGTTGTTTAAGAAGCGACAAAATAGTTCACAAAAAATGATATATAAGAGGAAGTGTGTTTCACGACAACTGTCCACGATTTGTAAACGCACCAAAAGTCTACGAGCGAAAACTATGGTAAGTGTCCGCTGGTCATGACTACTCATGATTTACCGGCAGATGTTTAATGGATCAAGATCCAGATGTCTACTGGTGAATACTTTAACACATGTCGCAGTTCATCTTCCCTTGGTAGACATATATTCCTAGTTTAGATCCAAATGTCCATTGCATGTACCTGCTGGTCATGATACATAGGTATGCCCTAACAAACGTCTACCAGGACTAATATCAATAGTCATAGCTTAATTTAATTCCCTAATAAGATTCAGAGTTGATAAATTCATCTACATTAAATACCTCTTCTGTCTCAGGTCGTGATGCATCATCAATCTGAAGTGGTAGTCTTGGTGCTGATTGACTGACACAAAATATCTAAAAGATCGCGATATAATAATTTAAGGTAAACTTTGATTAATATTTCAAACTATAAAAGTTGTCTTGTACCTTACTGACGACTATTTCGATATCACCCTGAGAGCATGACTGAATCTTCTGTGCAGCTTTCTGGACAATTCCCACAACATCCACGATAGATTCCTTGGGGATGCTGTCAAGTTGGAAAACAAAAACAGAATCATATCATGAACGACCTTAGACGACATTATGTAGGGCGATCGAATCCCTAAGCGATACACGTTCACTTTAGGCTTTGCAGTCTCGTAAGCTTAGCATAACGAAACTTTCGGACAATTGGCGTTTTTACTTTAGAACAGGAGAAAATATAGAAAAAGCAATGGACCGGTATTAGGAAGGGTACCTAGTTACTTTTTCACGTGAACATTGACGTCACTTATGGGTATCTTCACAGTCGTCGCCTGGGTAACGTAGAAGACAATTTCATGATTATACCACACAGAGAAATTGTAGCAAAAATGTCGTAGAATAAAGCAGATCTTGAAATACACCTTTCGGCTTACTGGCGTGCATTCTCTTTAAAAGGTATAAGGTGATACGAAGAGATACTGTAATTTTGCCGTTTAAAATGATACGGGGAATACAGCTGTTCTCGTCCTCATGAAACCAGTGCTTCAGTGCTTCCATAAGTCGTCCCCACTTACACCCATAGTTGACGAACCGGGGACTGTGAGGAAAAGCTCATTACCAAATATACGGGTTTGTACAGGTTCAGTCTCACTCCCAGAGCCTTCGCCGCCCTCGTAAACGAAGGCTCTGGCATAATCCATCGCGTGAAATATTTTGATTGGCCGACTGTAATTAATGTTTTCTGTCGGGAGTAAGTGTTCAAAACAATTAAAGCGTAAACAATTCCCGCGTTAGCCCTTGTGGTAGAACACTCTCAAAGAAAGCTCTCATCGGAGAAACTTTTCCTTTCGTGTCACTGTTGGCAACAATGAATACGTTCATCGCATTCATCTTTTCGGCGACAAATCCCGAGAAGATGGACTTCTTCGTGCGATCAAAAAATTTAGGGATATAGAAATATCCCTAAAAGTTTAGGGATATAGAAATATCTGATTCGAAATTCGTTAGCCGCAACTGCGCTGGAAGAATCTCGACGCCAATTAAAAAGTGAAGGATTTCAAGAAAGTTTGTGTTGAGACAGCCAAAAATCAGAGATTAGTACGTCAGACTGTAAGACATAAACGGGGCCGTAAAGCGGAGAGAGATACAGACGTCGTAAAGTCATCGTCTTCTGTATGAGCTAAGAAAAAAAGGTCCTTGCAAAAAAGATTTCAAAGCATTGCTCAAAAGCCACGGACATCAAATACAGGTCCACATGCTTTGTCCGCCAGTTATCTTTAATATGCCCAAACCATTTCAACAGGTAAACGGCCATGAATTCTGCCTAAAACTGTACACCCAGACCCAAATATTTCCGAAGAAGTCGATATATTGTCAAAAAGTGGATTGTCATGGATAAAGGTTAGTTAAAATAAAAAAGTTTCTGAACTTCTATTTTGTGCAAACCTCAAAATAAACAAATAATGCTAACATATGTTCAAGAGACGAGCACACCCGCTCTAAAAACAACGGCAATCTCTCATTGTTGAGCTAAAAAACGGCAGCGAATTCTTTGTTTTTAGTGAGCTAACAACCTTGTTTCACAACTTTTTAATTAAAAAAAAGAGGAGAATCGACAGAGGAAAAGTTGACTGCCGAGACTGTTACGGGATATCCATTATATCCAGCAGGAGTTGTTATGGATATTTATCAATTGAAAAAGTGTGTTTACATTCATTTGCGGAATGTGCTTCCATGACGTTGAAGTAGCAATCAATGTACCCCACGTTAAAGAAGACGGTACTAAGATCGTGACATTGTGCGTAGCATATGAGATTCTGATAAATCTAGATCAAGAGAGTTATCCCTAGTAAAAAAAGATACGACAGTTATTTTTGCTTCTGGTAGTGTGACCAAAAAGGTACCAAGATTTTTCTCCAATTTATCAGCAGTGTTGACATTGCAACGTACTACAAACCTTGCGCTTCCTCGAAACTTTTATTGTATATCAATATTATACACTGTCACTAATTTAAGATATTGTTCACGCACAATACTACTTGAACTTGTTAAGCATCAAATCTTCAGTGACATTTTCATCTAAAAGGTGTTATGATTAATTTATGAGCTGACAAATCCTTTATTGTTTGTAGCGTTGAAAAGGATGCTGCGCCTGTCTTTACTTTTTAATGCTTTCTGAACGTTGCCACAGTTGTTGTAGCAATAAAATTGCACAGTAACGAAACTTGACTGTTCAAGTCTTTTTCAACGTAAAATTCAAAATACATATAAAAGTACAGTAAATAGATTGGTAACGCCGTAGTTAGGGATCAGATACGGCTTTCACATTATCTTGATATACTTGAGATTTTAAAATAGTTTGGAAACTCTTTTGTCCTTTGAAACTCCTCTGAATACACAAATATAATTTGGCTTGGTTTATGGAATTGGTCGTATACCGGTTCTACACGTCGCATAGTTCGTTCTCGGCAAGCCATCATTACGCTGAAATTTAGGTACTCTTTTAATTGACTGCATCTGATCAATCATCGGAACGTTCAACAGAGAAATTAATAATACAGAAGTGGAAAATGGATTCTTGTTCCCACCACGCCTGCAAAAAATCGAAGGAAGAAGCTGGTAGAACAACGAAATTCCATATGCAGGCTGTAGGGAGGATACAAACTGTATCGTTTCTTCGAAGTACAAACAGACCTCCGCACGTCATACTGTTTCACTTCAATTTGCAGTTCTCCTCTGCTCAGTTTTCTCACTGATCGAATTATCGAGCGCACCATTAAAGACACTTTTCTCCATTATAATGTGGTACGGCGCCTGGAGAGAAGAGCGCTTGGGGGTTAAAGGTGAATTTCTGGCACATGCTCTGTTGAACCGGCAACGGATTATCCCAGAGCCTTCGTTTGCGAGCGCGGTGAAGGCTTTGGGGGTAAGATCGGTGCAGGTTAAATTGTAAAAGCTGGTAATTTGTTGGATTCCAAAGTTCTCCGAGCCTTTGTTTCTCTTAGCACGAAAACATGAAAAATATTCTACTGTAACTCTCCTACGTATACCATATGACGGTCTCGGTATTGATTTCCTACGATTTTCTCTTAAATTATTGCAACGCTCATCATTGTTTACAAACATATATTTTGTTTGTGCCAACCATTTATAAGATAATATTTGAAAAACGAGTGCGTGGGTTTTATCGGATATAAAACACGCACTACGAGTTTTTTGAATGGCTTCAAAAACGAACCCCTCAACACACTGATTCGCAAAGAAAGTTTGAATTAAAGTCATCTAAGCTGAGAAAATTCGACGAGAAAAATGAGAGTATTTTTATCAAATAAAGATACGAAACATTTATGGTTTGTAGTTTCCTTATGAATTATTAATGATAAAATGTATAGACAGGAATATGTTAAAAATTTTCATAATAAAATCAAATGTTTTCGACTATACAGTCATGGTCAGGATAAAATAACAGTCAAAAGCCGACCAGCGAGCTGAAATATATTCAGTTTTATTTCATGGGGAATTTTATATTACCAAACGAAAAATTGTTGAACCGACCCCCTCCAAACAAGTCAAATGCTTCAATTAACTGTTTATACTTTTTATCAGACTATAACAGCGATATATATGAATAATTATAAGTGAGTTTTTGAAGAATAACAAAAGAACTGTGGGTTGCCCCAGCCGAAAGATCTCTGGTTGGCACATTAATAACAATAGATGATGTCAACGTGAGCATCGCTATAAATGACTTCGAGATTTACTGTTATATTTCTTAATACTGAGTTATACATCTCTAAATTTACTTATAAAATCATTAATAATTCATGAGGAAAATTCAAAACAAATTAAGATTTAATCAGTTTATGTGTACCTTGTTATAGAACTGATTAAATAAACATCAGTTCTGTATCACATTTACAGACACCAGTGTCTGCATACATCAACCACTTTTGCATCAGTTCTCTCACACTCTGAACTTTTACGGGTATAAATAACTTGTTTTAGCATTTCTTTTTACTAAATATTAATACTAACAGTGGACGTTTTATAAGTAATTTACGAAATTCGTGTCCGTTCTGCATCGGGATATAAAAACATTTGGCCTCGTCTCGTGTCTGTATAAAACGATATCCAGCAGTCACTCATTTTGTAAACATTACATCAAAAACAGTTTGTTAATATGGTTTGTTAAAATGGTTTGTTAAATAACAACATGAACACATACTTGACTTTTCACTTACTTGGCGGCAAATTTAACCATCTGTTTGCTTACTGTCTCACTGACAGCACAAATACCTTGGGCAGTGAACTGTTTCTCCCTTAGGATTATGAAACACTGCTTTCCTGCGTTAAAAAAGAATGAAAACATGGGTAAGTATTTATTTGCAAACATACATTATTGACAATCTACGTGCAACGAAATGACTAAATTCAATTAGTTTGAGACAAGTCGAAAAGGAATAGTGACAACAAAAATGATGGCAACATTTAAAATAACCCTTATATGAGATGCCTAAAAAGTGTAAACATCCGGTCTCTTTAATACTCCAAATGATGGCAACTAGGAACTTTTTTGCGATATTCCTGGTGGCACTGTGCAAAATAAAGCATCTTGGCGTACACAAAATTCATACTCTTTGTAACAGTTGAGCGGAGATAGTGTAGCTTTCAATGGGCTATTCCATTTGATCCGTCCCCCCTCCCACTCAAGGACACTCAGGTTTTAAACCAGGTTTCTTCGATAGATTTTATCCGCTAAATTGGGAGTTATTTGGAGGTCAGGACGTTAGTTTTGAACAGCACTGGGGATTTTTTTCCCAAAGACTTCGCTTCTCTTTTGCTCGGCTTGCACGAAAACCTCTGTACAATACTTTCCCGAATGGACCTCGCTTTCAGTTGATAAATCTTTATTATAATCGAGTCAGGTTTGGTGATGCAAGTGGTTCAGATCAAACGAATCTTCACAGTTTCATGAATGTGGAACTCTGAAAGGTGATTTGTTCGCAGTAACGCCGAAAGACACCCATGCAAAGTACTTTTTGGAAGTAAAACTGGATCCTCCATCGGCCTAAGAAAAATCCTTCGGTCGCCCCAGTTTAGAAAAGACATTAAATTCTTGTCGCATACCAGTTCCTCTCGAGGTATGTAGACGTCCGCGAACCAGAACTTGATCACCATCCTTCTCCAAAGTGAGGTCCTTTAGTCTGGTCCAAACTCTACCTGCAAATGCAATAAAAAAGAAGCTTAAAATGTATTTTCGGACTTTTCCCAGACATTGCATTTGTACATAGTTTAACAAATTCTGTATGGATGGTAATACCGAGGTTATGAAGGGTATATTCATGAAATATTGCCACTGGATTAGCTGGGTCGCAGGTTCGATTCCCAGCCGAAGGCTTTACACTTGCAATTTTCGTTGCTTGTTCCAGTTGGGTCTAAAAAGTATACCATCCTGACATTCGAAAATTTCTTCCATCTTAATTATTAAACTTGTGCACTTGGTCATTACACGAAGATATCAGGTCGGGGTCTTTTATGCATGGATCTTGCCCTTCGCGCTTGGTCTGCACTGCATATTTCCTAGAAAATGTTTCCCAGGGGGGCACAAATTTTCTAAAAAATATGTCTCCCCTTTCAGAAATTTGAAGAGCATTTCTAGGTAAGGGCACTTTCTGATGTTAGCTTTAGTATTGTTGGCGGAAACTCTTTTAGAATAAGCAATGGCTTACAAAAGCAGTAAAAACCCACAATCTAAAGACGTACTGTATTTTAACAAGGCATGATAACGAATAAATGTGTATCAAGGATGAATATTAGAGCCCATCTCAAAATTCTAATATCAATTGCCATGAACGAATAATTCGTGAGAAATCACAACCATATTAATTTTATAATAGCTTTACTGACGTTTCGTTGCCAACGCGCAACATTTTCAAAGTGAGGTTACATAAATTGGATAAGGATGTTAAAATAATATTTACAAGGAGAAAAAACATAATTAGGCAATGAGAGAAAAGAAAGTAGAAAGAGAAAGTGAACTTTGTCGAACTAAATACAGATTAAGTTCGGCACATGATAAGTTCGACGTTTGAAACAGGCCTAAGGTGAGAATAGAAAGTAAAATAAGGCAAGCAGAACAGGTCTGGTATCGTTAAGGCCAGGTTTAAATTTGGCGATGAGTAAACTCTCCCTAATAAGTAACTCAAAGGGTGAATTACAAGAAGAGATCATCGTAAGGTTATCAGCTGAGATGGAGTGATGAGATGATCTGGTATGAGAGGGAATACTAGATAACAGAGCATAAGATCTTTTCTTTCCAGTTAAAGTCGAGACACCTAAGTGTTCAGAAATGCGCGTGTGCAAAAAGCGGCGAGTTTGCCCTAAATACGATGCTCCGCAGCATCGACACGACATGCGATCTCATCAGCTTAGGGATCGTGTCCTTGAACTGGAAAAAACTAGACAGGCGTTTGCCAGACTTAAAAATAACGCGCAATTCAACTTGAGGAAAACACGAAGAGACAAGTTTAGTTAATTGCGTACGAATTTGAAAGTAATTGGGAGAGAAAAATAAATAAAACGTTTGCAAACATTGATGTTTCAGTGGCGACTGAAAAAACCTTACCAACGTCTTGGTAATGTTTCAATTCTATTTCAGAACCATCCTCAGGGTATTATGAAACGATAAATTAACAATTAACCTACACTGCTGAAGTCAACTTTTTCAGTTGACTTCAGCAGTGTAGGTTGTTAATTTATCGTTTCATGTCTTGGTAAATTTCTTATCATACGTCGAACTTTTCTAAGTTCGACAAAGTTCACTCTCTCCTTCTACTTTCTTTTCTCTCATTGTCTAATGTTTCAACACCTGGTAAATATCATTTTAATATCCTTACCCAATTTATGTTACCTTACTTTGTAAATGTTGCGCGTTGGCAACGAAACGTCAGTAAAACTTTTACAAAATTAACATAGTTGTTATTTCTCTTGAATGAATCTTACGGCTATTAATTTTACAATTTTGAGCTGGCCGTTGATATTCATCCCCAAAGCCTGATTTCCACTCGTGGAATTTTCCACGCGGATTAACTTTTTCTTGTTCCTCATTGGCTGTCGAAAATGAAAGTGTTTCCGAGAGCCAATGAGAAACAAGAATTAGGCAATGCGCGCGAGGAAATTTCCGTTAGTGGAAATCAGGCTTGAAGTGTATATGAAGTTAAAATTAATTTTTTTCTTATATGAAAGAACTCTTGAAATCGCAGCGCAACATCTTTTACACTTTTTATATATCTCACTTCGTTTATGAGGTATTAAGATTTGTTTGATACGTAAATAACAGCTTGTAATACGTCGCGGTGCACAATGAGTTGTTGTAAAATTAACAATATTGTTGAAGTTATTGAACAACCTCACACGGAACAGTGCACGCGCGTGCATGTGCCTCATAACACTAAGCAGACAAAGTTTCTAGTGAGTTAACAGAATAATTTTAAAATTATACGTGATTTTTTTATAACTCATTGTATACTATGACGTATGCAAGGTGTAATTTACATATCAAATAAATCTTGATATCTCAAGTAAGAAGTGATGTATGGAAAAAGTGTAAAAGACGTTTCGTTGTAATTTCAAGAGTTCTTTCATATAAGAAAAACTTAATTTTCACTTCATATACACTTTAAGCTACGGTTACACTGAACAATTTTTGTTCCCAGTTAGTGTTGCAATGACGTTGCAAGGTAAATCGGTGAGTGTAACATACCTTCGTGACGCCAATTTTAGCGTTGCCGAAGAATTGCTAAGTGTGACCTACCCAATCGTCGATTTATTTTGCAATCATTCCCATGAGCACACTCGATTATTAACGATTCCAAATGGAGGACGAGAAAGATAAATACAAGTTAGCTGAGTTGTACCGCTCATTTCCATGTACGTGGGATACGAACCACAAGGGAGGCAAACAAGAAATGGAAGATGCAATTTGTACGATCATGAAAGTTTGAAATGAAATACAAAGAGGAAACCTTGAAAAAGACAGTGATTTGAAACGAGCAACTATGGCCAGGGAACAGCTCGTTATGCTTTTAGGTGACAGGTATACAGAAAAGAAATCCCCAGCCAGTGGAGCGGCCATAAAACGTACTTTGACCGAGAAAATATGCGCGACATTGAAAGCAAAAGGAGTGGTGCGGGAATAGATGATGTATACGTCAGTCAGTGGAAATTTATCCAAGAACGCGACTTGTCGCAGATGTGGGAGAACCAGTTGAAGCCGTCAGTTTCGTTCTTCCCTTCGTTTCACCCAATCCTTAGTCCACACAGTCCTGTTCCTTCCCTTCTTATCTTCAAAAGCCTCTTCCAACAGAAGAAATAAAGCTAGTATTTTTTTTTACTCCAGACGGCTGCCATTGTTAATATTATTGGGTGAATTTTCCTATTATTTCCCGCAATAAACAATCACTAGAACGATTGCAACACAAATCGAAGGGTGTAGCCAGGGGTCGGATTTTGTCTGCAATCGCATTGCGGCACAATTTGACGACAAAAATTGGTGAGTGTAATCGTGGTTTTAGACTACGATTTCTGTCGGTGGAGACTCTGGTGAATGTGTATCAAAGCGCAATCGATCACATGGATGTTTTCTACGTTAAGCGTTTATTCACGAAAGCCCCTCAAAGGGGCAATCAATGGATGCATTTTAACAATAAGCGATGATTAAAAAAAAGAGAATCAAAGGTTCAAAGCACAATAGATTGATGCCGTTGACGTTAAGCGATAACTCACAACTGTCGCACTGAAGCACAATCGTTGGATGCGTTTTAACAATAAGCGGTAACTCGTAAGCGTATTTATTCATTACTTCTACATTTAATAGGTTATATAACTTTTAAAACGAGTGTGGTGAACTGATCATTAAAAATTAAATGAACAACTGATTAGTCATGTCTGCTTATATAAATTTATTGTCCTGCGTAACGTTGGTCTAAGTATTTTGAAAAGATTAAACATGGAGGATGGCTAACAGGAAACTATCTACAATTAACAGTAGAGAGACCAGCAGCAGGCCGCTGAATCTTCAAAAGAGCAGAAAGCAAATAAAGACTACTACAGTTGACTCTCTTTGAGCAACCACTCTCATAAGCGACCATCACCCTTAAGCGAACGCATTTACAAAACCCTGTTTTATTTGTCACTTAAACTCTATTTATAAATCTCTCGTAAACGACCATTCTCTTAAGCGATAGCGACCATCTTTTGGGATTTAGTTTTGGCATATCTGATTGTTTTTCTGAGCAAGTCGAGGTTGAGTTTTGAAATTTCCACTCAAGCTGAAATTCTTCTACGTATTTGGCCAATAATCTGCAGTGGGTGAATGTCAAAGTGTGAGGGTGTCAAACCTTGCCTCGTACAACACAGCACGACTGTCAAAACCAACTTTCAGTGGATTTACCTGTTTTCTCTTGAGATTGGTTTAAAGGCAAATTACCATAAGAGTCTTTAGCAAAATCCTTAAGAAAATTAAAATAAAATACATGTAGATTCACTTATTAGTAGGAAACATGGGTGCATGCTCCTATGAAACATTTGATTATTGTACATAAATATTACATATTGTGACCTTTCAATTTATTCTGCATGTTAGCACCTATAGAAAAGGTTTTTTTTAAGTTTCAATTTTGAAGAAACTACTACATGAAACCACTATAAAATAATTATGTAGTTTAATTATGGATTTGTCAGTTACATGTTTACTATTTAAACTTTAATTTCCTAACTCTGGTTGTACAAAGCTTTGAAATCTTGTCATCTAAGTTCTGTAGTTGATAAAACCATATCTGTTGAATGCCTTACATCTCACACAGCTTGGATAGCACTGCTCAACCACTATTTATACTTGCAATGAAGCCTGATTTTACAAACATATACTGCATAACCTTACATTTTAACATTTGGTGTACATGTACTCGCAGGTTATATCACAGAGCATTTGATAGCTAGTAAGTTGGTGTTCTGGTTATGGTAGACATTTGTCAAACTTGCTATCGTATAAAAAGTTTTCTGGGTCTCTGACAGTAAAGTAATCTCTAGTACACTAGGTTACAAATTTCAACAAGTTTACTTATATCAGACATCTTATTGGTACAGTATTTCTGCCTGTATGGTAATCACACCTGATTGTAAGGAATGGGGAATATGCGAGTTCACCATGAATGGGGATGATTAATTTTGATTAAGCTCATTTACTATAAATGAATAAATTTACTGACAGTTGGTATATTCTTATAATACCTCAGTTTCATTAGCTGCTGCTTGCTCAGCCTAAAATGTAAGAATACAAAAAATTTAATAAGAATTTAATATTACAGAACATTATGACTTTAGCAATTAGCAAAGCCAATCCATTTTAAATTTAAGGAGGACATACAGCAAGCTAAGGGACAAGCCCTAGGCATTAAAAAGTTAAGGAAAGGATCTCATAACATTGATAGACTGAAAAGATTGGAGAGTAGGGACTTGCAAACTGTCTTATTTCTGTGTTTTGTTGGACAGTGATACTTCAAG
>JBAHVQ010000156.1:128648-141026 GCA_036872915.1 Nanipora kamurai
ATAGACTGAAAAGATTGGAGAGTAGGGACTTGCAAACTGTCTTATTTCTGTGTTTTGTTGGACAGTGATACTTCAAGTATTAGTGATTTCTATCCATTCATATAATTTTGTTTAATTTAGTAAAATATTTGGGTTAGTGTATTAGCTTGGTACTGCCATAGTCAAAAGATTCCATTTATGGCACAATATAATTATGGTATTCAGTTTTAATCTCTGGTATATGAAAGTTGCTGGAAACATTTTAGTGTAATTAGGGAGACCAAACTGTTGTCAATGGAAGTCAACAACTTGGCAGTGAACTGAATGGCTGTACTTGTCCTACAGCCACACAGAAGATGAAATGCATTCAGTTCCAAGTGAGCTTACTTCTTTGTTTCATTCAAATACACAAGAGAACTTATTGTAAATAAGTAACTTTATGACTCTCTTAGTGCAATAAGCTTGTTGTAAGAGTTAAATTATATAAGTGAAGTTTTCAATGTTCTAATATTAAAAATATGTTGCATCATCAGTTAGCGTTGTTTGCTTTAGCAATGATGATTCAGCTTATGATCCGGTGCAGCTTATCTATGAAATTTTTGCAAAAATTGATGAAAAAATGCTAGTGCAGCTTACGTAAAGGTGCAGCTTATCATCCTCGAATTACAGTAAGGTAAGTTCTGGTATTTATTTTAATTTATTTTACCCATACACAATTATACTGTACATAATTGTACTGTACTAAGAAACACAGCATGAATACATTATCATTATTTTGAGGTACCTACTTAACCCTATCTCTGGTTAATAATTTTCTGCAAACATACAAGGAATTCCTTACCAACTGGGCTTGTTTTTCAGCCTTCTTCCTTGCCTTCTCCTTCTCTTTTTCCATTTTTTTTAATGCACTCTTTGATAATGGCTTTCCATCAGGACTGGACAAAGAGCATAAATTCAAAGGAAAATTTAAGTACTATAAAGTCTCACTATGATAAGAACAAATTTCATGAACAGTTTAGACTTCTGGTATCCTTTGATTTGCCAATTTCTAAAGCCCAACTCCAACCAAAAGCTACTGTATTAGCTTTAAGGTGCCTGGTGGCACTCAACTAGCAAATTGCCTACTGTGTGTTTTTAAATGCCCGTGTTTCACTTTGACTTATGATGGAATATACTTAAAATGAAACGGTTCACATAATATCTATTAAGTTTTTTGGAGCTACTCGTAACTTGTAAAATGGCTATATTCTATCTATTATTTCTTCACCTTGTATGAGTTTGAGCAAATTGACTATAATAAGAGTTACATGTAGAAGGCTAAAGCATATTCTTATTAATATTTTCACACCCATTTTGGTCCATTCTGGTTAATATATTCAACAATTTTGCTCTGCAGCTTGAGATATTACCTCCTATGCTTGCCAATAAAAACCATTCATATCTAATTTGGACTTGAATTTTGCCTGGGTGTACATGTATGTAACTAGGCTGGGTTGTGACTGCATTTTAATTCTGATTGGATTTGGGCTGGTTTTGATACCATCCATTTGAGCTTGTCAGATGAATAAAGGACTTATGGTAAATAAACAGCCTTGACCAATTGTGTGTGCAGACACTCTGAACTGCCAATGGCTTAGATTATTATATTTAACCATGCTAAACCATTGCTCTGGGCCAAGTTACAAGTAGCAATCATCACATTCCCCACCCAAACTGTCCCATCTTGTTGCCTTGCTGTTGTAGCAACATTCTTTTACTAGGGCTCACAGCGCAGATGTCTAACCCTAATACGACATAGTGCTGCATGTCTGGTAGCACTCTCAGGCTTGTGGACCTTTCTCAAAATTGTAATTGCAAAAAACTTCCTCTTGTTATAGAGGAGTTTGGCCTTAGCAGTGAATCATGGGTAACCAGCACAAATAACAAAGTAAAATTTGATCCGTAACTGCCATGGTTCACAGCTGAGTTTTGTCCTAATTACCCATGATTCTCTTCTAGTGCCAAACTTAGGTATTGTATGGTAGGCCTCAGTTCTTTCCTGTACTAGACAAGTGACTTGTAGAACAAGAAGATGGAGTAGGTTCTGTTGGATGATTCAAATGCAGCACTCCAAGCTGATCCTTGCTGTGGAGCTTCTTACAAGTTGTTGGATAGCTGCTGCCCTCAGATTTGCATTATGCAAAATAAAAAAGCAGTAGCTGATAACTATACAGCCTTATGATACTGGACCATGAACATCAGCTCAAGTTGAACACCTACAGTAGTATATTGTCAATAGAGACACATGTTGGATGTGTAAAAAGCTCATTTTTTGGGTGTCCAAACATAGTCCAAACTGGTAACCTGAACACAACCAGTTCAACTAAACCAAACATAATTTTATTCCAAATCAGGCATAAGTACATTCAATTTGATGTTAAAGCACCATGGGGGTCTCCTTTACAGTCCTGTGAGGGTGATGGTACCATCATCAAATCAAAACATCAAAATAGTTCTAGTGCACTAAAATGAATAGTCATAAGTGTTCCAATGACCAACAGTTATCATGATATGGTGTAAGTATGGCTTACAAACTGACTACTTAAATTAACTACCACCTGATGTAAAATCAAATGTAGAATTAAATGTTTGTGTGCTAGAGATGTCTGGCACAATAGAACCTTATGAAAGTTGCTAACAAGATCAAATCTTTCCAGTATTGTGATAATACAGCAAAAGTACCTTTATAAACCTCAGTAGGCACACAGCCCCCAAACTGACTCAAATATGAAATACCAGATTTCTATGCCTATGGTTGATGTACTGTAGGAGTGTATGTGTACACGATTAAAACGAGAATATTATTCTTGCTTTTGACTGAATAAATTTACTTTCTTTTTATACATTTATATCTTGAACATTAAGTTCAGGTCCTCACCGAAGACACGTACGTTTGGAAAAAGCAGTTAGAAAAACCACGTTCAATATAAATAATTTAAAATATCAAATTTTAACTTTACCCAACAGCGGAGTTCTCAACTGAAGACATTCTTGATGTGGTTGTAAAAGATCTGCCAGTTGTTTTAAAAAGAATTGATCGCTGATTGACAGGTGGCGATTTGAGAACACTCCTGACTTGAAGAAAAGTTGGACGGCCGAAGAAAATTCTGAGCATCCACAGCAGATATACTGCAACCCCACCACTTTCGTTATCGTAGGTGTGGATATGGGGTGACGAAGTGGGTTACAATTTGCCACAGGGAGAGCGAGGTGAAACCACGATACCATACAAATGATCAGCGGTATCTATGTAGACTTCCGGGAAGAGATTTTCACTTTTTCCGGTTTTGCGTGTGTTGTTTAAAGGGGAACTTCAGTCCGAAAATTATACCCTCATACCTTGATTAGATTGTTCCCGAAATATTTCGGCCTGAACATTAATTATGAAGAAGAAACTGCTCCTCAAAGTTCGCAGTTTTCACAAATTTGGCCGCCATGTTGTTCTTTTACCGGCAGACGCGGATTTGCCAGCGGACTTATTTTGTGACTTCAGTGCGTGCTTCTTAAGCATTTACATATCGCGCGAATTTAAAATACATACTGGCGCGCTGTTTTACAGTTTCACAGTCATAAATTCACAAGCAAAATGCCGCATTGTACAGTGCCTTTATGCACTAATGGCAGCCGAAAGACCAAAGGAACTGATATAAGCTATCATAGGTTGCCGAACGGGCCGCTCAAACGTGTGTGGCTGAGAAATATACGTCGAGAGAACCCTCGCGAGCGTGGCAACACGTATGTTTGTAGTGCACACTTTACACCGGATTGTTTTGAACTAGCAAAAGAATTCATTCCTGGTTTCAAGAAGCGCAAGAGCTGAAGCCATCGGCAGTACCGACCATATATGATTTTCCAACAAAATATAGTGAAAACAAACCAAGGCCGTCCAGTGTGAGACATTCAAAATCGTACAAAAAAGGTTTATAGGTTATAATTTTAGAGTATTTACTAAAGTCAAACAATAATTACCCATTTAATTGTTTCACTGTAAGAACACATCCCTAGACATAGAATGGAAATATACTTTGCACATACACAATAAACAATTCTCACTAATTAAACAAAGTAAAAATATATTTTTCAGTACAAAAATGTTTAGGACACAAAACATAGGCAAAAAATTTTGCACTCTTATTAACGTCACAAATATTTTTTTACTTTTAGTTTTACTCTTAATTTTTACAACAGTTTTATACAAGAAGGAATTAAAATTTGGCAGAGCCAAGGAGTGCACTTGAGAATGAAATAATTTGAATAATATTGCCATGTATTTGACCTCTCAGTCTTGCAAAGCTAAGGTCAGTCAATCATTTATTCAGTAATTTTTTCGTTAACTTTGTCAAGGTTGCAGCAACAGCAGATGAAGAATGCATCTTTGATGATTCATCTGGGTCCTCTTTTGGAGTTGAAAAAATAGATACTCCCATGGTTTGTGGGCAAACTAATTTTCCTTCCAATCTTGTACAAGATGCAGCAAACGAGCCAGTTCAGACATACTTTGAACATGTTAAAATGTTTAGGACAATGGGAACCCAAACTCAAAATTTCTTTGAACAACTCAAACCCAACATTCATCCTGATGTCACTAACAAATTTGTTCACTTGGAAGATCATAGTTACTCCTCAGGTATAAATACTGGACCATCTACAGATGAACTTATGAAACTCAAGGATCCATGCCTAACACTATGCACACCAGACTCTGAAGATCAGGTGGCACTGCTTGACTGTGGTGATGCACAAAAAAGTAACAGTGGAATCAATGAATGAAGTATCTTCAACTGAAGTTGATAATGAAGGCTGTCTGAGTGATAGTAGTTCTTTATATTCTCTGTCACCTTTTGAAGATGAATCTGATACAGATGATGAATACCCCAATGATACTACATGTTCTGCTGAAAAAAAATTTATAGTATTTGAAAGTCAGTTAAATAAATTCTTTAAATTCTGTCAACATTGTGGTAACCCTGTTGAGACAACAACTCAAAACACTCAGGGAAGTATGCTACTGTAGTAACATGTTGCATTAGTGGACATTCTCTTTCTTGGCAATCACAACCATCAATTAATGGAACAGCAGCAGGAAATCTAATTATTCCAGCAGTTATTCTGTTCAGTGGCAATACATACAATCTTAACCTTCAGTTTGTCAGTTCGACTTATTATTACACAACACAGAAAACAATTTTGTTCCCAGTGGTGCAACACACTTGGATAAAAAGCCAAACTGCAATTGTGAAAAAGATGAAGCAAAGTCGAGTGTTGATTTGCAGTGTGACAGTCCTGGGCATTCAACTAAATATGGCACTTACACCCTCATGGATGAAAAATCAAGTTTGATAATTGAATTCAGCATAGTACAGGTAACAGAGGTAACTTCATCAAATGTAATGGAGTATGAAGGCTGCAAAAGAACACTGAATTCAATTATCGGAAAGAAGATTCCTATCTGTTGCCTTACAACTGATCGCCACACAACAATTACTTCAAAAATGAGAACAAACTACCTAAAAATTAAACACCAGTATGATGTATGGCACTTGAGTAAATGGTTAACAAAAAAGCTGACAAAGAAGTTAAAAAAAAGGTTGTGAAGAGCTCATGCCCTGGATTCAAAATATCTCTAATCATTTGTGGTGGTCTGCAGCGACATGTGGCGAGACTGCTGACATCCTAAGGGAGACATGGCTGTCATTGTTGAACCATATTATTGGCAAGCACCATTGAAAACCTTCTCCAGATTTTAAACTAGTTAACAAGTGTGGGCATCCTGCTATAAGTCTGAAAGACCAAAAAAGCATTATGTGGCTAAAACCAGGTTCTCCTGCGCATGTTGCTTTGGAACAAATTGTTACAAACAAGAAACTCCTCAACAACCATCCAAAACTTACTGCATTCCACCACACTGGTGAGTTAGAGTCATACCATTCCCTTACGACGAAATATGTTCCAAAACGAGAGCATTTTTGTTGTAATGGGATGGTAGCTTGAACTCAGTTAGCCATCTTGGATCACAATGCTAATGTCAACAGAAGCCAGGCAGAAGTGAAAAAGGGAGTTAAGCACGGAGAAAAAAAGGTACAAGGTTGTTTGTGGCAAACAGAGAAAGAATTGGGTGGCCAAAGAGATTAAAGTCCCCAAGTCAAATACCTATGTTCAAGAAATGAAAACACAAAATATGATTCTATAATGATGAGATAAACACACTGTGAGTGGAAGGTGATTATTACAGTAGACTATAAAGTACAAAACATAATCCGAAAATTAACATCTTGAAACTTGAGATACAAGTTAAAACAAGACGAAGACAGGTGTAGTAATATTTCGACTTTATTGCAAAGCCATTATCAAACCAACCAAGTTTGCAAAACATGCTGAGATCTATATATACATAGAAGATGATGTCATCACTTATTTACATGCTGAGAAGATAATTAAGAGCTTAAGAGGGTGATAATAGGGATTAACAAGTAATAAAGATCACAGGAAGAGATAAAGTTACAATGGTGCGATGACACTAGGGAAACAGTGACAGCTCTTTGCTAGCTTTTATACCATTATTTATTTCAGGTTTATTATGTTTGATTAAAAGAGCCTCCAAAATAAGTAGTTTGTTAGATTTACAGGAGTAAAGAATCTTGAGTTCTCTCTATCACGTGGTTTATTTCTGTACACGATGTGTAGGCTTTATTTGTACGGAAGATGAGATATTTAAAGAAACGGCATTTGTTTATCAAGTTTAAAATTTGAAATCAACAAGAAACAAGACTGCAGCTACAGACCGGGGGGTTATACCGTTTTGACATCAATCAAGCTGTTAACAAAATTGGGTTTGCAGAGATTCGAGCGTTTGTTGTTCGATCTAGTTGAGATGGTGGTGAGATTTTGTCAAATGGCCATAGAGTGCTATGCAGGTTTATGATCCACATCTTTTTTACTTAACATAATACAAAAATACTGAGCACCGAAACACCCAGAACACTACGTTTGAAGAGAACTATGGGTACAATTTATAAAAATTTGACATGGAACCACCACAATTTAAAAAAATAGGCAACTAAAACTAAGTCTGATTCGGGGTCAAAAGCAGAAGCCAAAACATATCTTAGGCGAGACAGTTTGCAGTATATCTTAACAACATGCCAGTCGAAATTTTTTAGAAAATATTTTTACCTAGCTACGCTAAACTTCGGGTCTCCGTCAGTTCCTTGATGTGACCTCCACCTAAATAACAACAACGCCTAAATATTACGTTGTTTAGACTTCTCGCTTCTTTGAAAAGTCATGGGCAGATCGACTATCACTCGGACTTTACATGATGTCCCTTAAGTCAGCTGCAACGCTAAAGTGAAGCTTTATTTCGACGGAGAGACGCCTCAACGTAAACCTACTTCTTCGCGCCATTAGGTCTCTCGCAAAATGATAACTTTATATCCCCCGGGAAAGGCCCCATAGGAACGTACATGACATTTCTACATTTGTAATGTTTTACCTAATTCGCTAAACTTGATTTTGATCGCAGTTACCGCGAAAGTCATTTTTCTCCTTACACATGTTTTCAGTCTTCAAGAAAAGATATCTCAAGATCTCTAGTCTTTAAGAGATATCTCGATTTATTCAATGGACGACCAAAATAAGTGTCACAACGACAAAGACAACGACGACACCAATGCCGATCTTTAGGCTAGTCGTTAATGACCCACCTCACAAAAACGAAAATATAGCGTTGGGTTATGTTCACAACAAATATAGGTGCCCGAGAAATCTACCCTATGCAAATTTCAAGGTAAACTGAACGACAGAAATGCCAAATGAGGGATTAGGTTAAATAATATATTCCACTGTCTTTTTTCAAGCAGTAGATTGAAAACAGCGAAGAATGTGCTTCATACCATATCCAACAAGTGAGCTCTCTGCGTGTTTGATTGAAGTGTCGATGAAGTGAAATCTAAGTTGGTCTTATTTGAAAGAACTCTTGAAATTATAAAGGAACACCTTCTACGCTCTTTTCGTATTTTACTTTGCTCTTGAGATTTTAAGATTTGTTTGGCATGTAAATAACACCTCGCATACGTCACACTGCATAACGAGTTGTTGTGGAATTGGGAATATCTTTGAAGGTATTCAACCTAGTGACATCAAACTGTAAATGCGGGTCTATTTGTATCATGACACTAAATAAAGAAAGCTTCTAGTGATTTCATAGAACAGTTTTAATGATATACGTAGTTTCTCAATAACTCGGAAGTATTTTTCTTATTTTTCGACGAGATAACTTGTTTCAAAGGGTTAACTTGATTCGATTGGACTTCGGTTACTTGTCGCATTTCCCACTTATTGAAATGCCTATAATTAATTGTGAAGTGTTTACAATTAATTATTCATATTACTGTTATTCATGTATTCTCTGTGGTAACGCACTATGTTTTCTGTGTTGTATTATTGTGTTGCATTGTTGGCTACCAAATGTATATAGTTTCATAAATATGTTGTAATGTAATTTGTTTAATATTAATGCAGGACCCCACTGAAAAACACGAAAGTGATGTGGGTATCCTGAATAAAGATTATCATCATCATCATCATCATCAACTCATTATGCGGTGACTTATGCAAGTTGTTATTCGCATATAAAACCAATCTAAGCATCTCAAGAACGAAGTGTGATTCGGAAAAAGTGTAGAAGATGGTCCTTCATAATTTCAAGAGTTCTTTCGAGTAAGACAAACTTAATTTTCGCTTCACAGACACTTTGAGCTTCTTAAACTAAAAGTACATGCTTGTTAACATTACAGGTTCGACTCACATTACGCAAAAATCTCTGTCGATGATAAGGGCATTCATACAAGAAAGAATATATCTTACATAAAACGCGGTACCATACTCTAGCCAACGGCGTAACACCAGATTGTTTTATTCTGGCGAACGCTGGAGTATCTTACTCCAGCCAACAGCGCAACCCCAGATTATTTTACTCTGGCTAACGCCGGAGTATTTTGCTCTACCAACGGCCCAACACTAGAATATTTTACTCTGGCTGAAGCCAGGTTATTTTACTCTGGTTAATGAAAAATCATTTTTTGTCAATGTGAGACCAACCTTCTGGAGGGAGTTAAGACTTACTGAATGATTTTGAAGATTCTGTGGGAAATATTTCTATCTTGATTTCTATCTTGAGGACATGCAAATTTTCTTCTGACAAAAAAAATAAAATAAAACGGCGGTATACTACTTCACAAATTACAAACAAAGTAGCTAAAACGTCTGGAAAATTTTTTTTGCCAACCGAACAAGCTCTTCTTGCCAACATACCAGCCAGAAGATTTTCACGAATTAACTGTGCAGCGATACTTATTTTTGATTCTAATTCCAACAGAAAAAAAAAGAAAAGGAATTCTTCCTTAGTTTAAAAATGACTGCTAGAATGAAAGACTTAATTTTCAGAACCAATTAGTTGAATACCGGTTCTCAAGATCCAATTTGCTTGCTGTGTTTCTCAGAATCAAACTGCTTGATGCCACTTCCCATAATTCGATTTGATGAATTCGATTTGCGGAAGTCAGCCAGGTGTAAGTTTAATCGAATCGGTTTCCTGGATCTGATTTTGAGGACCAAATGGCTCCAGGCCTGTTCAAATCGTCTGATTTGTTGGACCTGACTGTTTGCGTTCACATTATCTGGTTGTCGAAACGGAAAGAAACAGCATCCGTGAATTTTGATCATGTGAATCAGTTTAGCCGCGTTAAGGGTTTCTTTTGCTCTGTAGAGTGAAGGTGCTAAGAACAAGCAAAGACATCATAATTTTAATGCTAAAGAGCGCATTTACGTTTTAAACTTCAAGGAAAGGTTCAATAACCACCTTTATCTGATGGATCTGACATGTCACTCAGCATGACTTGAATAACCTGATCTCCCGTTTTTACTGAGATGAAACTTATTCCTGGGAACTGAGATGCAAAAGAGAAGAAGGTTAATATTGATTGGTAACAACTGAGTACGGGTACACTTGGTTATTCAACAGAATTGTTAGAAATTTCATAATTGTTTATTTTACTTCTTTCAAGTAGTTCTTTATTGCCTGCTTGACAAAAGTCTAGTAAAATCCACCAGAAATGTGGACCAACAGAAACGTTCCTGTAACAGAGAACAAGCAGACTGTAAGGTTATGCATACTGAGTAGCCAGATTAGTGAATTAACCAACACAGAGCCTACTGGAGTATATTAAGATTGGTAGGTCGACAGTTATTGAGGTATGTAGGGTTTAGTAGCTAGCTATGCTGAAGTAGACAGTAAGGTAGCTTAACATGTGGGTGAACGGTTAGGTAGCTCAAGATACAAAGATATGTGGAGTGCATGGTAGCTGTCTAGGAGCCAGTTAGGTTTGTAAGTAGGTAGGTTGCAAGGTGTGGTCAGGTGGTCAATTAGGTGCTGTGATAGGCTTAATGGTTAATTGATAGTCTGCAGCATACAGACTTCGGGGTGTGACACCCCCAAGGTTGGTTAAAAAATGTCAAAATTTGGTCTGGTACAGCTGGGTATGTAAAAAAAATATGACTTGAGCAATTTCTAGGAAAGAACAGAATTTGGGTAAATCCAGCTAGTCACCCCAATTTAAAAAGAGGTTATCTATGTGCACCTCTTGGCAGTAGACCGGTCTGATGATTGAATGCTGCTCGTTTGGTTGTGTAGTTCATTAGGACGTAAACTTGTTTTGGCTATGCAACATTTCAGACGTTACTTCTTCCATCTTAATAAAAAGAAAATCAAACCAGTTCATGTCCTGGTGAAATGCCCAACCAATGTGATGCTGAACCAATAAAGAACATTTTCCATGAAATCAGACATTAATAAAGTAAACCCTTCTATCAAAATGGTACTGATTGTTTGGTTAATGTGGTCAGAATAATTCTTGGCTTTTTGAGTCCCTGTGAGCTTTAGGTGATATGTTAGAGAGCCACCAGATTGACAGTGGGCTATTTGGATGTTGGTGTGGGACTGGACTGACAAGCAACCAAATAGAGTGTTGGTGACTGTGTACCATACCATATATTGAGCAACATCCTTCAAGTGGCTTTACAGGTTGTTTGCATTGCAGTTTTGCACATGTTACAAATTTACAAATGTAGTCTTTTTGCTAAAGAACAGTAAAGAAAAATACAATACCACTTCTTAATATTAATGATAAAAGGATTTCATTTTGACATAATTTTGTGGAATCCTTTGGTAATTACATTGATCCTACCTTGTCATAACCACACATACATCCAGAAGGATCTTGGCATTCTTTTCCTGTGATTTGGAATGAAACTAAATTTTCAAGGTACATCTGTTGTATTCTTGTATTTGAAGCAATGTATTGTTGGAAAGCATTTTCATCTTTTTCCTGATCAATGAAGGAGTTTTAGAACGAAAACATGAGCGTGAAAACTGCTCCATAAAGTTTGAAACCTGCATACTGATAGCAATGGCAGAGCTAATGGCAGGTTTTGATTTGACTAAGCTTGCTATATGTGACCAAACACGGAAAAACGTACGTTTTCATAGACGTCTTAAAAAACCCGTTTGCAGACCGCTTGTTATCCGTTTAAACGTTTTAAGAAACCGTTTAAACAGCGTGCCGCACCGTTTGGAATTTATAATGTACCGTTTAAACGGTTTACCGAAACCGTTTTAACGGTTTAACAAGACCGTTAAAACGGGTATCTAAAACCGTTTAAACGCTTTGCCTAAATCATTTAAACGGCTAACACAAACCCGTTTAAACAGCTAATTCATACCGTTTAAACGCTTGGACTAAACGCTAACTGAAACCGCTTAAACGCTTTGCCTGACCGTTTAATAGGATGACTTGAGATGTTTAAACGGCTGACTTACAGCGTTTAAACAGACAAAGGATTAGCGCCAAAGCTAACTCAAACCCTTAAAACGCTTTGCTTAAAGCGTTTAAGCAGATCAGGCAAACGATTAAGAAATTATTTTAAAATAGTTGCGTCAAATTGCATCACTTGAAAGGGTAAATCGTACTGCGTGAAAGACTCACACAGTTTGAACGATTAGCTAGAAGCACTTAAGCCGGTTTTGTTTCAGTCACCTTCATCTCTTGGATCTGATACCACCGAAAAAAGGGGCTTAGGGTTAATGAAAGTACGCATGCGTCAGCGACTAAGCGATCAGAAATCACAATCGCTGGGCTTCAAGCAGGTCTTTTCGCAGTGTCTATTAATCGCGGCGATTATTGTACCTCCACATTTCTATCGGCGCAGTACAAACGTCCAGCGACACGTTTTTGGCCACAGCGCTAGTCGTATACTAAATTTGCCGTATGTTGACTGTATTGCCTGCGTATCGTGGGGATTGTG
>JBAHVQ010000156.1:171363-194656 GCA_036872915.1 Nanipora kamurai
CTTGGCTTTAATCTTTCATCCTTTATTGGAATTAAAGCTACTAAAGAGCTATCATCTGAAATGAAGAAGTTATTACACGATTATAAAAACCAGGTGTCAGAGGCAGTTTAAGCAAGCTTACACTGGGGTATACATTCAAGCTTTCAGGGCACTTTACCATATTAAAAAGAACCTGAAATACACTAAAATTGAATCCTCAATTGTTAATGATGTTTGGTATGAATATCTGGCTTTGTGATGAAAAATGTAATCTAGGGAATTGATCAATCCATCTCCTAAATTTAGCCAGGGCCTTGATTGACCTCCTGGGTTAAAGGTATCAGGATATCAAGGAAATCTGAAAATGCCTTGCAAAGCATTACAGTGACTGTTAGACTAATCAACTCCATTTATTTACCATGTGCAGCAGCACAGCTTCCCAGGGACAACTTTTGTAATTTATAAAACATATCAATAACTCATGAGGAAAGTTCAAAAGAAATTATGGTAAGGTCTATGATAATCAGCTTTTGCATAACATGATACAGAACTGAATAAATGAGTAGATTTCTACACCACATTTACAAACACTAGTGTCTGGATCAACAAGTTTTGCATCAGCTCAGTCTCGCACACTCAAATAAAACTTTTATGGGCATACATGCATGTCACTAATTGCTTTAACTTTTCTTTCTACTAAAAAACAAATTATATTAATCTACAATGCACTAATAAGAAATGTTTTAAAAGTAAATGTACTTTACGACATTTGTTTCCATTCTGAATTTATAAGGTTCGAAAGAATAGTATGTCTAACTATGAGGATTAATTTTTTCTAACCCAGTTTTCCTTCAGGTTGTTAACTTTAAAAAAATAAAGTCATGTGCTTTTAATAATAATGTGAAATTTACTAAGTGAAACAAAAATGAAAGGGAGAAATTGTCATAGCGTTAGAAACAAGAAATGTGAAAGCCGAAATTAAGGCTTCCAGACTGTTAGTATATACCTGAAACTAATTTTATTTACCACACTCCTAGTGATTTCCACCTACATGTACAGTATATTATTCGAAACTTAAACAAACAAAAATGAGGATTTGAGGATGATTATGAACTTATTTACGTTCCAGAAGCGCGGTTTTAATTTGTGGAGTCGTGACTAAGAGGTAATTTTCTGCAGCGTGTCATTGGGAAAGAGTACGTAGATAACAAGTATGGGTAAAAATCTTGGTACCTTTAAGATGACACAATCAAATTCAATATTTTTTGATAGTTTCATGTATGTGAAAGTACAAGTGTATTTACATCAGTATATTTATGCACAAGTTTATACATCAATACAAATACATGTACCTTGTTGAATGGTGCCTGTCCCTCTGCATGTTGGACAAGTAATGTTATCTCTCTGAATATAAAGTGTCTCTTCCCCTTCAAAATCGCCATCGATGGTGTTGACCGAACCAGCAATTTTATTTGACTGGCGATCCACATAAACAGTTGGACAAGCCTGACGATTTGGCAACGTCCCTTCGTCCTTTATTTCTTTATACTTCTTATCAATGGACTGATCTGTGACACCTCCGAGATGTTCACTTTGTGATACCCTTAATCCAGTGGCGCAATCTGAACTCTTACCCTCAGCCATAGATGTTTTGCTTTCGTGAACGTATTAAAGCCTGGAGAGTCTTCGGCTAGGCCACGGGGTTAAATGTTTCCCCAATAATTTGTTTACAGGCATGCGCCACTCTGTGCCCCAAAATTGAAAATTCAACATTTACATAAACCGCGGACTGGCAACATGTACAACCACAATCGTATTTACTCACTAGGACTATGAGGAAACATAGGACAGTTGCGGATAACACACATCCTTACATCCCAACCAAGATGGCGGCATTTGTTCACAGAATTTCAAATATTTCAGGATGGTGTGTAAGTAAAATGATGACCTTTTGCGAACTGCTACCAATCCCGTGTAAATCAATTTCGTCATAGAATTATTGTTGTGCGCGCATGGCAGCTCTTATCTCTTCATACCGTAATGTTATTTAATCTTATTGATTAGAACTATGAGATTATGCGCGTTGTCCACGTACAATAACTTTATTGATATTTTAATTAATTACCAGATAAATAGATTGATTGTAAGGAGGTTCCTGCCCAGTTCAACGAGAGGATGTCAGTTTGGCCCACCGAGATATGACTTTGTGGACAAATATGATTTTGCTATTTATGCATCAGGTCCTGGCAAGCTTAAAGCCAAGACTATTGAAGCGGCCAGAATATCCATTGTTCGTAAGACGAAAACAAAAAAAATGTGGAAGATTGAAGCTACTACACCTGTTACGAAAAAGCCAATGGGAAGCAGGATGGGAAAAGGCCAGGGAAAGATAGACCATTATGTAGCAGAAGTGAAAGAAGGAAAAGTTCTTTTTCAGTTTAACTGTGAAAATGAGACCCAAGCCAGCGAAGCTTTTAGGCTGGTGTCATTTTTAGTGCCAATGAAAGTTTATTTTAGAAAGCGGCCTCCACATAATAAGAAAATTTGGACAGAGTTCTAGAGAAGTTATTGTCGCAGGCAGCATGCTACAGTAACATTAAAAATAAGTTACAGGAAATTGAAAAGTTTCCAAAACTACAGTCCTCTCAGTTTGATACATGTATGGTTCCTTTCTGTATTATTTGTTACCACTGACTTAATTCATTATACTAGTAAACATTCTGGCTGACTGCAATTCGAATATTTTCAATGTAATGATTTATGTCCATGCATGAAAAGAAAGTAAAATTTGTCTTTTTATCTATCCAGCTGAAGAAATTAGTATTGGTTGTTATTTACATGGAGCAACAATATCAGAATTGCTGAGGAAATAAGTATATATGGAATGTTATTTACGTGGACATAGAGCAACAATATCAGAATTGAGACTGTTATTGAAAACTACATGTATGTTGACTACATGTATCTTGACTACATGTATCTGATAATTATTGTTATTACTTGCTAAACGATTGATTGTGGTAACTTAAATCTAGTAAGTTCCAGCAAAATTTGATTTGCAATTGGCAAGCTGTTGTGACTACGAATTGCTGTGTACAATAAACAGTTCTGGGAATCCATTCATGTTACAGAGCATAATGCTATTATTTAAGTATTCCTCAGTCTTTTGGCTTTTATGTGATTTGATGTTTTTGTAACTTTTTGTCAACATACAGTATTCATAAAAATAACCCAGAGAAGATATATTGTGGCAAAAGGCTGAATTTAGAACATGTTTAATGAAAAAAATTGCAAAAATTTTGAAGTTGTTTTCATTTATTATAGCTTTTGATAATGATGACCTCTGCTCCAGGTTTTTCATTGGGTCTGAACTGCCATCTCATTTGTTGTTCAAGTTGTAAATGCATCTTTTTACTTTGATTACAGATGCATGCCATCACACCCTAAAAATCTTTGAGGCCTCCAATACACTGCCATAAGCTGCAACTCTATCATTTTAATTTTTGTGAAAATTTTTCTACCTGAAAAGTTGATGAAAACATGTACCAAATGATAAATATTTTACAGCCTTTTCAGTGTACCTCATACTATGTTAACGGGTTAGTTTTTTGTGTTTTGATTCCTCAGGAATGACTTCTGTTCTTCAATTCAGCACCACTTCACTGATTTTTTATTTCTATTAAATAATTAGATCATGAGCTTCAAATTTCTATGATGTGGTACAACTAGTTGATGAGCATGAAGTCCCAGTCAACTATCATCTCACAGAAATTGAGAGCAAATAGTCTAATTGTTTTTGGGGAAATTAAACAAAAAACTTGGTATAAAAATTATTTTTACCAACAACCTCAACCTCATGTCATTAATCACAGCAATTAATCATCTATCAACTATCAAGCAACAGATATTGAGTAGCGTAGCCAATCAGATTGTTGTATTTGCATTAGACAATTCGTAAGTTTGTAAGTTTCTACTAAAGAATATTATTGACCGTTTTTGCAACGTTGCCACATATGTCTTTGCTTTATTCCTTCCAGCCCCCCACTAGGTTCGTCAACTTGTTTATTTTTTCATCATTTTTGATGGTTTTAAATGAATTTTAATATTGCTTATTTTTGCAAAGATTCTGTAAGAACCTATTCAACTATCGGCTGACCGCGGTTATTAGGAATCACGTTCGATAGCACCTAATAAAATTCTTCCGTAAGAACATCTGTCCGCCAAAGATACGTACGCTTTTCCGGCTTTTCCCTAATGTCAAACAACCACCTGCCTGCGCCCGCCTCACCATTCAGCTGGAGACGGCCTGCTACGGGCGACTGGTAAGGAGTTGTTGACAAGTGAACAGTCACTGAACTTTATGCTTAATACATAAATATCATTTATGGACGTGCGTAACATTTCGTAGTTTTTAACAGAGCCGTGGGTTGTATTTCGTCGCATAAGTGATGCTCTTCACGGATACTCTACCGTTTATTTGTCTTTTAACGCTCTTAAACCTTGGATGGATTAAAACGTCCAACGTAACTTGTCATTCTCAATGCGCGTGTCCCACCAAATCTACAGTGGACTGTTCTAACAAAGGCTTGCATTCCGTGCCTACAGACCTGCCTAGTAACTCGTCCTTCTTGTAAGTATCCCGTGTATTCACCATTTAAAAGCTTTAATTTTTATGCTGGACGACATCCTTTCCATGATCTACGTTCTATTATAAGTACAGTGTAAAAATAATGAGATCTTGTCTAGCAGTCGTACCGAAGCTATAGCTCAGCGAAGTTGTCACTGATTGACTGAAGCGAATGTCGCGATTCTTCCCAAATCATAAACTAGCTTCCCTCTATTTGCGTATTTTGAAATGTGTCTTTGAAGGTTACTTGAACGGAGGAGATAATTTGATGCGCGAGTTTATTCAAACTTTCAATGCCTCGAGAGCGAATGATACAGAACGGCTTAATCAAAACTTGTTTAGGCTGGAACCGGAACCAGCTGGTTTGGCAGAAACTCGTCTTCATTCAGACTTCTGTTTCTGGACACGAAATGTACAATCAACGAGCTTATACTTGAAAACGTACCAATATTTCCCCGGCTGTTGTGGCGGTAGCACTTAAAAAAATCATGTGAAGTGTTTTTCTCTTGTCAATATTGACAATTGTTTATAGTTCAGCATGAGTTGCTCTAGCGTTTCACTGAGGCTAGTTATTTCGGCCAAAATTTTTCCTAGTAACTTGGTAACGTTAACTTCTTATATTGGCTGTGAATGAGCGTGTTGAGATAAAGCCAATGTGATGTAATTCACTAAACTCAATTTGTTTTCAACACTATCCAATTTCATTTTGTTTACTGGTAATATATTCAGTAAGTTCGCTATTGAATATTGGCACACAACGGGACTTCTACCTTAATCATTAAAATTAGTCATCTTGACATGAAGTTGGTGCATCTGTTAGAATCTTAGCAAAAACAATCACCCTTGCTTTGCCAGCAACACATGGTACTTTAATCAATCTTGCCACGCTAGTTAAAAAAGATTCTCCGTGTAAGTTAATGAATTTTTTATGTATTTCAAGCAATATCACCTGTCCTGTTCAAAGGCATTTCAGGGATACGTTTAACTAAAAACAGTAGTTTAATAAATGTTTAGTGTTGAATGTAACATAAATAAATTTACTCCATGCCATCTTCCCTGCTTCTGGTCAAACTCTGGGAATATGTTTGTTATTTGAGAATCCAAGATAGCAGGGTGTATCTGTGGTCAGCCTTCTGGCATCTTACTCTTTCCAGGCAGTTTTGGTCTTGATGGGAAGACATTCTGCTGGGAAAGGGTTATAACCTATCTCAATTATATCTGGATCAATCTTCTAATATTTTACTCTGACTGACACCAGATAATTTTACCTGTCACCAGGAGATATCTTGCAAGATAGGATTAAATAACTCAAGCCATGAGTAACTATTTCCCAGTGGAGTTGATTGAGATATCATATTGTAGTTATAATGGTTCTCTTGGAATGCAAACATGTATACATTTACATGTAGATGTATGTGTTTTTAATGCAGCATGGTTTTTTCATTTGATTTAAGCTTGAAAGATATTTGCATGTAGAAATTTCTACAAACAATGACACCTCTTATTCTGCAGATGTGAATGATAAATACATTTACCTAAAACTTGATTAAAAGTACTGATACCCCCAATATATACTGTAGTACATTGAAATTGGCAGCATCCTTAGCGAACGTCCAGGATGTCTAATATATTAGTAAGTAATATATTAGTAATATGTTATTTTGAATATTAAAAAAAAAAGTTTTGCAGACTATAGACCTGAGAACACAAGCTTGATGAATATTGGCATGTCATCTACAGTACAATATTCTCATTAAAATCTAAATAAAGATTGAATGTAACTATAGCTTTCTGGGACCAATATTATATGAATTGGATAATTCCCTTTGCTGGCTTGTCACTCCAGTATCAGAGTGATAATTCTTAGCACTATAAATACCATTGTTATAGTCAGTTAAAATCAAGACAGGATGACTTTGCAATTACAGACTTTTCAAACTTTCATTAGACATGTTCTGTTTGATAATTTTAGTTAAAACCTCTTAGGATAAAAATTTTCTACATTTATATAATATATAAAGAAAAACATTATGCATCCTTAACTAATCCTGGGTTAAGCTAAACCCACCTTTGAACAACTGGGCCCAGATCTGTCTACAATAATATTGGTCAATGTCTTAAACACTGGTCTTCAAAGATCCCAATTATTAAATTGAAACAAAATACTCTTTTATACACCCAACAACAAGCCAAATTCCACTGACTGAGAAGAAAAGAAATCATTCATCAATACAATGTTTTAAATCATTGTGGCTGACATGACTAATTAATTGGTTCTTTGTTTTCTTTAAATAGTTAAGTATATTGATTTCAACAGACATGCATACACATATGGATATTCCTGAAAATGCCAATACACGTTTTTAATTTCAGTACTGTGGACAATCAGATAAATTCTTTTGAGTACTTTTTCATGCAAAATTCCAACTAAGAACAAATAAACTTTTGTCTATTGTCTTGTCTTACATCCCAGTGAAGATTGGCTTAACTTTGGCTGACAATTTTATCCAGTGCTCAACCTTAACTTTTTTCATCACTAGTCCCAGGACTAGTAGAGCTGAAAAGTTACTAGTCCTCAGAGAATTTCTGGTAGTTAAGACCAAGTTCCAGCATGTCACTTACTATTGGTTGAATCAAGAAAAAGAATGCATAGCATGTCAATGTGTAAAAAATCATGCAACTCAAATGCAAATTAAAAAGTATTTACAACAAATGACTTTATTACCTCAGTCACATAACATAACTAGGACTGGTAGTCCTTCCAATTTCGTTCCCGGGCCCCTATCTGCTCGTGTTTTTTTCAAAATGGTGACTGCGTTTTTCGGCCTGGGCCTTTTCATGATGTCTTTTTGTAATGTTTGTGAAGAAAAAATGTGTTCAATCAACAATCACAGAGGACCATGTTTTCATTTTTATGACTATACATTTATACAGAATAGTTGCTAGTCCTGTGACTAGTGACTCTATTTTTTTACTAATCCAGGGGTATTTTGGACTACTGTAAGGTTGAGAACTGTTATCACTCAAAGAGATGAGCCCACTGTACTTTTATTCCCTTAATTTATATCTGGAGATGCTGAACTTGATTCATTCATCTTATTCACAAAGGAGGGTTATGTAGCTTTGGGTTTTAATGTTTCTTTCTATCACTCCCAAATACTGTTTGTAATTCAAGAGCAAAATGTAAAGGAATTATTGTTTAGTCAACAAATATTGTATGCCTAGGTCTGGTTCTTGTATGATGGAACTTTCTTGCAATTTAATTATCACCTATCATTTGTGTGATTGAATTTGTTTCCATGACATTCTTAATCATATATGATATTGCCACTGCGTGGTCAACTTTTTCTCACTATTATAAAGTACGCGTACAGTATAGACCCCACTGTAGCTATGGTTACAGGTGACATATCTCAACTATAACCCTTTCCACCAAAGGCTGTCACCAAATGTAAAGTTAGGTAAGGTAAGGAAGACCAGTAGTGTTGATGTAGGCAGGGCCACTGAGAGAATGTGCAGGGCCCAGGGCAACTTTTTTTTTGGCAGGCCCCTATGATATCACAGGGGCCCTAAGACTGCTCTGACATTTAGTTGGAGCATTGCTCAATTTTGGGTTGTCTCTTAAGTTTGGGCCCCTAGTAAGATGGGGGCCTGAGGCAAATTGCCACCCTGCCTCCATCTCGGCAGCCCTGGATGTAGGGGGAGGTATGTAGTATTTATTGGGAAGTACTGTACCAAAGTATGTTTTGTTAATGTTGTTTATATTGTTTAATCAGTGCAAACATATGTTATAAATAGTAAATATGTAGAAATGTTTGCTAAAGTCTTTTAATACAGTATCCAAAGTTTTATTCTGACTTGAGTATAAAAGAAAAGTGTACGTGATAGAAGGAAAGAATGTAAACCATTATGGTTGTTAAGGGGTTGGCATTGTGCTGTCATGCAAATTGTCTGTTTGTAAACTGCATGATTGGTTAGTTGTAATGCCTTTGATGTGCTTCTCAAGTCAAATATAGGAACAAAAAAGTTTTTCAGGGATTTTTCAACAAATGACAGTTGTTCGTTTTTTGCACTTCAAATCAAATACATTTAGAACTGCATTTTAAACCTTCAATTACAATTCAGTTGTCTTATAAATTAAAAAAAATAGTTTCGTATTTGGAACAAAAATTTCAGACCGGAACTGAGGTTGGTGCAAATGCTGTACATGGATTTTTTATTCACAAATTGTATACACTGCGCGCCAGAAATTGTCGGTATCATCATCGACATCGCTTTTTACCCATCGGAAAGGATGGCGAAAGGTTATACGTAACTGAGGAATCCTATTAGGGTTAATCAAAAGTTGAGTTTTGACCCTAGATCGGCAGACGTCGGCGTCTGTGAGGCTCAAACCCTTTGAACTAGTTTCTGATTCCCGAATTGAGGTGAATCCCATAATTGTACGATTGGTTCTGATTTCTGGTTTCCATCCAGGTACCGAAATTCAGATGGAGAGCTAAGACATACAAACGTTTCCAAATAATTTCAGTGACCCAAATGTCTGCCGATGATATGTCATCATACCACGCCTTTCATTGTGAATATTTTTTTAATTTTCGGATTAACACAGTTGGTTTTAATGGCATACCTCAATTTACGGTGCTTCAGTGTGGCGCGAATTCGCATCGGTGTCGAAATGGCATATGTAATGAAGCCAAACTGATTTTGCTTGTCTCAACAATTCTTTCATCGATAGCAATGTGTGGATTATAATATTTGAAATTCCTCTCTGATTATAACCCTGCATTCTGTTAGGAAACTGGCTTCACTTCGTCACAGAATATTCACTTAACCAGAAGTCCAACTTTGTGATTTTTTATCCTCGATTTTTTTCTCACCGGCCATATTTCTGTCAAGCGTACCTGCAAAACGAGTTTTTACTACAAGAAACTTGACCTCTCGTAAAGCTGTTTCAATCATTGCCTAAACTCCAAAGGTAACGATGTGCTATTAGTTTTTCGAAAAAGGCAATACCGTTTCATCTACAAACTTAACAAATTTCAAAGTACTGATCAATTATGTGTTTCTGTTGCCTTTGCTGTATGAATTGTTAATGTGGTTGAGAAGAGAAAACTCCATGATTATCCTAAATTGCCTGAGTCAGGTTGAACACTTGACTTGTGGGGGAGTGACCTCACCGCTTCGAATAACAGGACCGCATCTTTACTAGTTGGGCTATAGAGTCAACTGAGTAGAGTAAGCGGTCACATTCTCACATGCAACCAACCAGTTTTTGCTGAGGAATTTGGTGCTTTAGCATTATATGAGCAGATTGCTTCAAGATGAATCGATAGGTTACTTGGTAGAATAGACTCCAGTTACGCGTTGAAATTCCAGATGCGCGTTGAAATTCCGCTCAAGTCAATTCGCGTTACGAATTTAAGAAATTAAGGTAATTCTACACGGGACGATTCGTAACGATGATTTTTAACGATGTTGCGCTAAAAATCGTTTTTAAAAATTGACCCGTGTGACATCAATTTACCCTCGAAGCAACAATGTTGCGAGGATTTGAAGCCAATTCAAAGTTGAGCAACAACCTTGCCACAACAATGTTGCGTGAAAAATCGTTCACGAGTCCCATGTGACAGGTATCGATTTTCTGTGCAACATCGTTACGTTAAAAATCGTAGGTAAAAATCACACCATGTAACATCACCTTTACATCCGCGTTGGCCATTGTGTAGGATAATCGTGAAACTTTCTCGAACGATTAAAAACGAAACGTATTTCGGAAAATATAGTCTGTTCGAAGCTCATGACTTAACATATTGTTAAAGGAGTTGTGTCATGTTCTGCGCATCTACTACTGCGCATAAAGTAAATTGATGACGTTGGGCCAACGCTTTCAATTAGTTGCTTTAGCCAAAATGGCGTCCGTTAGAGTTTCCGAAGTTCCTACGGTCGCTAATCTTGGTAGCAAAAGGGAAAATTCAGGCCGAAGAAAAAGAATTTCAGATAAAAAAGAACGTAGGAAGGCTTGGGGCTTGGAGCACAAAAGAATTTATTTAAATATTAAAATATTTGAAACATGGACAAAGTCCAAAACAATGGGAGGATATAAACGAGCAAATGACAGCGAGTTTGCTGCCCACTTATTATCTTTAGAATTACGTAGAAGGTAAGAATATTTCTTGGTAGCTTGTTTTTGGTTTGTGTAACTTTGAAATAAACAGATCAACGAACACTCAACGTTTTTTGCCTTACAAGGACAACCTCTCGAAGAATTTTCCTTTCGTTTAGTAGCGCAAGCACTTTTACAACAGCAAGAATTAACCCGTATTGAAACAGGAATACATGCGAGCATATTTTACAAGTAAAGCATGGAAATAATATGCATTCATTTACATAAACACTTACCGACATCGACGTCTCCATTATGAAAAATATCAACTTCCGACAATTTCCGAACTATTCCGTAAATTCAAAATATGCGCAGAAGGAATGCGCAGAGCATGGCACAACTCTATTCAGACGAAGCAAATTTAGTTGGTAATATGTCAAATTCATTACGAAAGCATCTATGTATAAACTGGATATTCAATACACAATACAGGTCGCACTTATGCTCTCATCTTGAATATGTCTTCGTGATAAAGTGGGCATAATTCCAGTGGCGAACCTAAGCCTAGCAACTGATCACGCTATGCAAATTTAAAAATTTTAGTGCGTAGCAACTAGTGATGTCGTGCAAATTTAAAATTATGTACGATATTCAAATATCAAGATAATTGTTTTGTTTTGATATAGGAATATCACTGATGATTTTAATTTTGCGTAGAATTACCTGTCACTGTACACCAAAATTTTCATAGCATGACCAGTTGCTATGCTTAGCTTCAGCAATGCATATTTCTGTCTTGATTTTTTTCTGCTCGACTTCATCTTGAAGGTAGAGTTTTGATGGTAAGTTTATTTTTCGGATATTAGTTATTTATGCTGTCTTTCCGCGTTTTTCCTTCTTCTCGCCGTTTTTTCCGAACAAAACTACCCGGATAAAGCCATTATGTCCTGTACAAGCGATTCACCTGATGAAAACGAAGACTACTTGTTAAGCTGTCTTGTGAGAACCAAATACTTAAAGCCAATTTAAAGGACGGGGGAGGAAGTTCATCCGCGGTGAACGTGGAGGGGATATGTTGAGGTTCGAGAAGTAAAAACAGTAGTAAAGAAATAATTGTGGCTTAGTATGACATAAGGTTTGTGACCCAGCTGGTGATTGTCACTGGTATACCTTTTTAGATAGATTTCCATGTATAGGCCTCTATAAATTGATCGAACGTAGTTTTCATTAGGTTCGATGCTTTCCTGCGTGCTGAATAATTACTAAAAACACTAAAAACACTAGTTCAGTTTCGAACGTTACTCGTTGTCTTTCCCAGCCATACATAATGTATTTGACTTGGTTACTGAGGAGAAGCAGCATTTGAATCGAGGTCGATTCAGTTTTGCATTTTGTGGATTTTTCATAAACCACTCAGCCGCCGTTCTTACTTGTAGGGGGTTGGGCATTTAAGTGGAGTGTTTTTGAGACATCTTGTTGTTACGAAGTGCCAAATGTCACAAGGGAAAAGTCATTTACCTAAAAAATCTAGAAGGTTGAGGTTGATATAAAAAAGGTTAGGAATATTCTGTTCATAGGTTTCGAGAAGGTGCGGACGGGGCAAAGTTTGAATTAAAGTTTACACGATTCGAATGGCGGACGTACGAAATACAATATCTCACTTTGTCAATATTTTTCTAAGGACTTGCTATCAACATCGTTGATCACTCGTTACTAATTTTGCTACACGGGTGACCTCAAGCCCACGTGCAATTTTATGCTTGCACCGTTGATGTAACTTATTGAAAAACTGCACGTGTATAAAACTGAAAGGGTTAGGGAAGTGTCCAAAAGTTAAGATAGTAAAACTGTTTGGAGCGAAGACCCTTCGTGGAAGTGAAACGATATTAAAGTGAATGGTTTGAACCTGGGAGAATCATGACATGTTAGTGGAAGTTGATCGTCCAGGTTAGTGTGGTCTTGAGAAAAACTTTTGGTAGAAGTGATCAACTTCCACTAACATGTCATGAAACGATATTCTTACGACCTTAAATTTTTGTCAGTTACCTGACCCTTTTGGCTTTATTCACGTGGTGCAAGACTGCCCACACAACACACTACTTCTATATCATTTATTGGAAAACTATTGCACCGCGAGGGTACAAAGAAAATCTCACGAGTACATGTAGGCACTCTAGCACAGGCTACGCAACTCTTGGAAAGAAAAAAACAAATCCGTCGAGTTGAATTATCGACGACAAATTTTTTTCGTTTCTGAAACCACCCATTCCTTGCAACTTTTTGTGTCTTCATCAATGCATTGTGATTTTTCGCGTTTCTGGTTAGTATAGTTTTTCAGAAGCTTGCACTACTTGCATGTCCATGCAATAAACCTCATTTGATTTCCTTCAACAGTTCATAGGACAATAGGTGGACATTTCAACATGCAGTTGTTGAATAAAAGGCTGAACAGTGTAGATCAGAGTATCTTGAACTGTGTGTCATCGACTTTACCGCAAGAGGGTATACCTTTTTAAAAGCATCGCGATTAATTAATCCTGTTAATTGGTTGAAATAGAGCTGTTCTTCTAATCGGTTTAATTTGATTCGTTGCCTCATGCTGGCGTGATTCAGCTTCTGAAACGATCGAAGGTTTGCACGAGATAATGTTGCATAATAGTGTAGCGTACACCATGTAAATACATGAAGTCCTGAGTCAACGAGAAGAATGCCTAGCTAATAACAAATTAACGTTAGGTATACCACAAATGGTGCTGAATACAGATAAAACTTGAAAACTTTGATAAAGAGATAAAGTTTGTTGAAGGAGGACTTTTATATCATACGTGTAAGGCCAAAAAATAAAAAGTTTTTTTTTTTCCTGAACAAGCTGAGTAAAAAATCTAGGTAGGTCTGGAAAATAATTTTATTGTTTTTTAGTAATATCAAATATCAACGTAGCTTTAGATCGGTGATGATTTATGCCAATTTTTTCAAGACAAGTACTGCTAACAAAACGATGTCACGCCTGACAAAGTGCGAGGCTAAAGAATTTCGTATTTAGTTCAAATTTAATCTACTTTTGGTTCAAAGTGTGTGAATATATGAATTGAAGGTTGATCGTGTTACCGGGAACTCAGATCTAAGGTAAGATAAGATCTAAGATAAGGTCTAAGAGCAATCCAGCCAATCTTTCTTACATCGGCTGACTAGACTTTTTGTCTGCTTCCCAACCGCAAGTTCCGTCTGTCACAGGTCGTCCCATAATACATGAAACTCCTCACATGTTTGAAAATGCGCATTTTTAAAACCATTCGTGTATGTAAGGACAACAGTTTTCCGAGGTCATTAGGGCAGCTGCCCAATATGAATAAGATTACAGGAATGTTAACTTATATTATACCATTAATTATCTGTCACCAATGCTATTATCCCATACGTATTATGACTCAACTTCCTACTGATCTAGTTCTAATTGGTATTACTTCCAACCACATTACGTTGTATCCGACGCAAACAATTTTAGCGTCGTCAAATTAAATCTTAGTATAAGTTATTATCGATTGCTATTGTATACTTCAAACCATGTCGCAAATAAAGTTTCAGATCGGAACTGCTGTATTAATAGTTAAACTATTATCCCGTATTTAACCAATAAAGTAAAAGGGCAAAAAAGCCGACATAGCCTAAATCCGCAGCATTTGTCACTGATGGATGTGCGCATGCGCTAAGCTAGTTATTGTGATGAACGTGAAGTTTTTAGTGTTTGTAGATAGTAACAAGCAGGTGATAACCGATTGATCTAAAAGTCTCCGTCGCAACCGCTAGGTCAGTACTTTAAACAAGCCAGAACTGTGAGAACAGCTTGGCTGTCGAAAATTAAGGAAAATTGTCTGAGTGACCTGGTGTGCAGAAGGTGGAGGGTGCTGGGATTGTTAGGACTAAATTTATTCCTTTTGACAAAAATTCAGTTGTATAAAAGAAGTCATCATTGACGATCCCGTTGTGTTTGCCCTCGTGCTGCTACGCAACGTTCCTCCCCGCCGGCGTCTGCTTACTTGAAGCACCATTCCGTTTCCACATTAACCAATCACAGTTTGCCTCCCAAAATTCGAGAAATTCTTTTTTGGCATCATTTTTGGCACTCAGAGCGTTCGAGTCCGGCAAAAAGATTTTAAGATAGTCAAATTCATTAGTGGCGTAGCCAGGGTCTTGTCGTTGGGGGGAGGGGTTATGGTTAGTGAGGTCCGTAAACATGTTCCCTGAACGAAAACTTTCCCCATATGTATTTCCCATCCGATTTTTCCATTTTAGGAGAATAGGTTTGGGATCATAGATGGACAATCGATCCGACTCGAAGGTCAGGCTTTGAAGATTATTTGGTTAAGGTGACAGCGTGTCAGCCTTGATCATGTTCAGCTGGTCAAGTCTTAGTTACCTTCAGAATCTCTATTATAGGTTTAGTTCGATTACGTTTTCCGCCTGGATTGCCACGATTATAAATTTAGTCATTGATTGTCCTGCCTTGGCCTGATTTTATAAAACAGTCACGATTTCATCGCGGGTGCCTGTGCTAAGTTTTTGTGTCTCTGTGGTTTTGCGTCAGTGCATTTCCTGTCATTGTCTCGAAACCTAAATTCTTCCTTAAATCTCGTTTTTGCAGTCTAACCTAATCATCTCGTTCCCTGAGGTACTTTGAAATGAACTTACCAAACTTTCGCCGGAATTTGTGTTGCGAGTTTCCCCATAAGCTTGAGAAAGCATGTTAGATACCTGTAGACGTAGTAATTCTTTCATGTGGCTCGTTAGGAAAAACTCAGTCCGGTTATTTTTTTTATTGTCTGCTGGGTTTTGAAGTCCGGAAGTGGACTCTAGGTATTGTTTGATATTAAACCCGTTAATTAAATTGACAAGATCTGTGGTCGGTCTAGGTCTTTATTCAGATTAGGGATTTCTTGTGTTCTTGCCAGTAGCTAAGTTAACTCCTCGAAATGTTGCGGCACTGTGTTGCTTAGTTTAAGTTGCATTCTCTTGGTTCTATTCCAGAGGCCCGAATAGTACAAGAATTAAAAAACAAGCTTGTGTCCCGGATGGGGAAGTCATGGGAGACCTAACTGAAAATCTTTCATTTCATTTAATCATATCTTATCACAGTAACTTATTGACCATACATACGAGATATAAAATAACTTAAAAGGTTGCTTTCCATAAAGCTGTATTTTAAATAGGGAAGTATTTACAAGATTATGAAGTTTTATCAAAATTTACAAAATTAGAATGACTTACTAGTTTAAAAGTTAGAGACAAGAGTGAAATAGGTAAATTACTACACACTAAAATAGAACGACAATTATCTACACTACCCGAGTTATCGTTCACTTGATAATAGATATCTCAGTACGAAAATTCCTCGATTGTTGATTCCAGGTCTTGGCACCAGCATAGCAAAAGCTTCTTGTCATTGAGTTAGTTCTGGGTTATTGCAGCACCAACATTTCATTACTATTTTTGAAGTTATATTTATCATTTTTAACACTCTAAGGCACAGAGATTGTTTTAGGGCATTTGTTTTGCGACGCTTCAGTGACCAGTTGAACTGTCTGTTGCTATCTTTGTTGCTCCAGATTTTTCCATTCTAGTTTATTTAGAATATCAAATGAACGAACACCATATATATAACCGGACGTGATTCTAGCCCCCCTGTTTTGGAGCTTTTTTATCTTTTCCCGGAGGGTTTTAATGCAATTGCCCCAAACTATGCAATGAACAATCGAGGTACGGTAATATCAAGGAGTTATACAGTACAGTCAGCGAGTCTTTAGAGACTAATGTCTTAATATGTCTTAAAGTTCCGATTGCGTTTGAGACCTTAATTCTTGCTGGTGCTGTCAATTTGGCAGTTCCATGACAAATTTTTTAATATAGTAATTCCTAAACTTTATTGTTGACAACCTTTTTAATTTAACAATACGAAGAATAACTGTACAAGGAAACTGCGTTCTTTGATCACCATTCTTTTCCATTCATCTTCTTCCCGTTAAGGCCACAGACTGGGGTCGAAAGATCGAAATAAATATTTTGGATCGGAGAACGCCGTTTCCTTGTACAATTGTGTATGTCTTTACCTGATCGCGCTTCATCCATATATTTAAGTACCGAAAATGCGTCAAAAATTCATTTCATAGGGCAAAAAATATTGCAAAAAAAAGACACGATTTTTACTAGTACAGACGGAACCAGGGACGTGGCGCATTTTGTTGTTGCGAAGTTATGATTGTAACGTCTGATTTACTTTGATATATTCCACATCTTAAATCAGATGAAACTTAGAGCACTGTTACTGTGCATCAACACGCCTTCTTAAAACTATTAAATTATATAAATGACAAACTTATAACTTGCAATTTTTATATTTAATTCCTGAATGAGTAGCATTAGATAGCAATATTTACAAATATTCATTCGCGGTGTTCCTGAAATTTATCTTAATACAATTTTTATATTTCGTATATCTCAAATTTTTCTTTTGCACGTTTACGTACAGGTCAACAGTTTTCGCTGTGTATTAGTGCGGAGTGTACCGGTGCATTGCCGATATGAAACTTACTCAAAATCAAATTGATTTATTGTATGAAATAATGAATGAATGTCTGTCAATCACATGAACCAATGCTGCTTACCTAGTTTAGTATATAATCTAAAGTAAAGGTCGACGAACTGTCTATCGTTTAATGTATTTCTTTTGGGATGCTTACTACTGTAAATATCTATCATTGAGTCACAGTCAAATTTGATCTTTCTGTGTGTGTGAATAACAGTAGTAACGCACTAACCCGTCATTGGCTTTTTTCTTTTCCTCTTTGTTCTCTGGTTGTTGTTGCTGTGTTTTCTCGTTTGCTCTTTTGTCCTGGGTGTTCGATATATCGGACAGCGGTTGTTAAAGGGTTAAGGCGATCCTGCTGGTGTTCACATCACTGTCTTTCATAGCAGAATTTACACGTTTAACGTCATCACTGGTGACTAGAATGGCTATCGGCGAAGGGAAGGTTTCAAAGATTCGGCTTAGCTTTATCTACTTCCCATTTCCACTTCCATAATGGCACATCAGCTGGAAGGGATTCTGAGGAAGGCAGGTCATTACTACATGTTACGCTTGTACATCAGTTATGCCGGACTTCTGTAAAGGTTAAAAGGTGGTGAATCGAGAAGTAAAGTGATTGAAAAGAGGGCTCTGAAAGAGCACAAGCAGTAAGTTCGTCTCCAGCAGCCGATCGGTCTTTCTGCTTCTACTTTGTTGTTTGTAGTTTGCTTCATATAGCAACTCGTAACAGTGACTTGTGTCCCGGCCATTTTTTGTCATCTCGCTTGCCTTCTTGTGGATCTCTTTGAACTGCCTTTCTTTCAGCATTTTGTTGAAGTTTCATTGATCAATGTAACCTCTTTACATGACAGAAGTTCAGTTTGCTAAGGCTATTGTCATATTGAAACATGCTCTTGTTAACTTGAAATGCTGAAATGAAATGTAAGCTTGAGATATTGAATACATAAAATTAAATGCTACAGTCATGCTTTTAGAATCCTATCCATTCTAATCCTTCCACGAAATTGCAAATCAACAATTAACCGAGGATTACTTGCATCGGGTGTCCATCAAGGTTCAGAAGAACCCGATAACAAGGTGTTAAGCGCAAATTAACTAGCACACATTTCAGGCTCGATGCATATATAAAGTCTACCGCACTATTTTCTCAAGGTAAGATGAAGAATAAAACAAGGATAACTTTTATACAGAATTATTCAGATTCAAAAGCTGGAAATACACTTCATTCCAGTTTCCAGCTGAAATCTTCTCATTACCTGCACATGCCCAGCTGTTTTAAAGTTACGTAGCTTCCGACAAAGAGCAATTGTCGCATCATACGAACAAGGAAAGAATTGGAAAAACTTTTGATGATTTTGGGCCGAACGAAAGCCAGTAGGTTCCTTCAGTGGAATTGGTTTTGATTGTTTCTTGAAAATTGGATTGCAAATGCGATAAACCATAACGATCAAGGATCTCTTTTTGAAGTCTCGAGGTCGTAAACTATGGAAAGGGAAACTGAACTGCGGATATCTTGGTCTTAAAACAAGACAGTGTTTCCCTCTCGTTGGCACAGAGAACCTGCAATTTGTCCCTATTTCCCAAAATGTTTATCTAAAAAACGTCTCTGTATCATTGTAGAGCAGTTTCAAAACGTGTTTTTCATATTGAAAAACTGAGTTCCACCAAGAACTACGTGCAGCGGTAACAAATCTATGAGTCTTATTCTCCGTAAATTATTTTAAGTTAATAATCCTTTGAAGGCTTGCATAATGCGTTTACGCGATGTGAGTCAACGGACCGGTTGTAATTGCTCTGATCAGGTCGTAAGTCCACAGGTCAAAAGCTTAGTGATAAATTAAAACGTGGTGTCTCACAAGTTGATATAGTTATTTTAAGTTTCCAACAATGTTCCGATTATTTAGGAGTTGCCTCGCAACCAGATCAAATTACACCAATCACCAAGCAAAGGTTCACTGATTTCGGGAATTGACTCTGCCCTCTCAACCAAAAGATCTTGTCAAATCAGTGTCTAATGATATCAACTTCTTCAGTGGTTTAGAATCAGCTGAAATAGATAACCTGGTCTTTTCCCATTCCTTAGAGTTTGTATTCTATGTATTCGTTTTCGAGAAAACTGGCGATGAATGTCGCTTCCCTGTGTCACTGAATTCGTATTTTTAAGAATTTGATACAAATACTTTTGATGCTTCTCTTTAGATTACTAAACGGCAACCAGTTGCAAACATTATCACCCGAGATTCTGTCCAGTCAACCGTTGCTGAAGGAAATGTAAGTGTTGCTTGCTAAAGCTAATGTTACACGCTGCTATTTGTCATGCAACTGTGTCGCGAAAAAAAATTGTTACAGTTAACCGAAAGGGTGTTACACGTTAGAGTAGCCATACAAGTTATCGAAATTTGTTGCAGTTGCACTTGAAAAGTAGAGCTTGATTCTACTTTTTCGTGTAACTTGCAGATTTAAAAAAAGAAGTTGCATAAAGGGTGTTACACCACCGTAATCCTTCGTGCAACTTAAAGGAAATGATTTTTTGCGACACAAATTGCACGGAAAATCGCAGTGTGTAACAGGAGCTTGCTTAATGGAGCGGATTTTTATGTTTAAAATACTCATTAATCACTAGGAAAACACTTGAGAAATGGCTGCCTCGTAGGCCATTTCTCTAATGTCCCAGGGCAGACTGAATCTACCCATCATACATAGGGAACTTGACATTTGAGAAGTGGTGTGTTGGTATGCTAAACAGCATCTTTCTGAGTTATGTAAATATTATCTCGAATTTTCTCAGCTAAAATAGCCCATATCATCAAAATAGCTGGTAAACGTGGATACACATATGCGTTAAGATAGATACGACCTTCGCATCCAAAATTTGTTAGGTTTACTATGTCTCGCCATTGTAAATCCCACGCAGTTCGGCTGCTCATGTTGTATCTATTACTTAGACATTTGGCGCTCCGAATACGACTTCATGAGCGCTTTTGAAACGGTTCGTAGGATACTGTTTTTCGGTAACATATGCGTTCTGAGTTTTACTATCGTTAAAACTCATTCGTTTATAAGCTTAACGAACAAACTCTCCTAACAAATTTGTTTCAGCGCAGGCCTTATACGTTGGGTTCTATGCAATCTTTTACAAATTTTTTAATTAAAAATTATACCTAGACGGTTTTTACCACAATTTATCATATGGTTTGCTCCGCGAGCGGTGTGTTACGCTTTTTTTCTTCAGTTTGATTGGCACCTGAGTGGTCTTAACAAACCTGTAGAGACCGATCTTTATCGGGAATACACAAATGTTATCTAAAACAAAAAAAACTTTAAAAGTGAAGAAAGTGTAAGCAAAAAGATACTCTTTTCAAGCTAAAATGAATTTCGGAGACGATTTAAGATACAACCTCGGCGATATTTTTGTTTTGTGATTTGTATTTAATGGAACGTTTTTTTATGTCTTGTGTAAGGTGTTTTGTATCCTTTAGGTGTATTAAATGCTGGAAATCCTAACGCTTATGCAATAGATTGTTGTTTTCATATTTTTGTTTAGAAATTTATCTAATAATTCAATAGACTGCAACTGTTCTTTGAGCTGGATTCTTAATGGAAGTATTAACTTACGAGTTGTTGGAGAGTGTCATAATCCACCTTCTCTTAAAGGAAGAGCGATTGGCGATCTTTCAATTGAAGAGATGTGCGGTAAGTTTAATTTATAGTTTCATTATTATTCTTTGTGTAACCAACTGATCATCAGGGAAAGGCGTGCAAAAAATTAATTTTTCTAGGAACCGAATGGTTACAAAGCTATATCAGGTTCTTTAAGTTCACACACACAAACTTGTTTTCCTGAAAGCAAGGTACGCTCCCGAGCAGCTACCATCCTTGCAAGAAGTGCTGATAATGTTTCTGTTTTGTTAGATTTACGACTGACGACTACTGTAACTCCTGTCGAGAAGTTCGTGGGAGAGACGGTGAGTTTAAATTGTCAGCCGTCTTCAGCAGCCAGTATGCGCTGGTTGAGGAAAACCGCTAAGAACTCTCAACTACAAGATGTCCAGGCTCTTGGGAGCAGATTTCGGGTACTACAGAATGGTACGTTAGTCATTGGGAAGCTAAAAAAGTCAGATCAGGGAGATTATATTTGCTTAGTCGAACATGAGTACGGTGCAAGTCGAAACAAGTCGGTTGTACTGATGGTGAAATGTAAGTACTCTTCAAACTGTTTTTTCTAGCATGGTGTTTTAATGAGGCGAGGATAGAGGAGAATGAGGAAGTGGAAGGTTGAAGAGACAGAAGAAGGTAGAAGGAGGACGGGAAGGAGAGGGGGGACGAGAGGGGACCAGAGGGGAAGAGGAAGGGTAAGAAGATGAAAAAGAGAATAATAAATGAAAAAGAAAGCAGGAAACTAAAATGGAGATTGAAGAAGGACGAGGATGAGAAGATGAAGAGGACGGGGAAGTTAAAAGTTTCGACGAGTGAGATTCAAAGAGACAACAAACGTCAATAATTTTCCCCTTTACTCGGAAGTCGTTTTACATACAGTATTCCCCAAATATTGCTACGGCCCTGAATCGAGAGGTTAAAAAGTGGGAACAATGAATGACTCCCGGGTTTTCAATAGTTAGAACTAGTACAGTATTTTTTTTCATTTATTCATTATGGTTAGCAATCTGCAAAATCGATACTACGTCAGTGTCAAACATGCCAACTGTTAAACCAACCAAGAGTTACTATGTTGCCAATGATGTGCTCAACCTTGCTTGTCCTGATGGGTTTGTCCTGAATGGCTCATCTACCTTGATGTGTCGTGCAGATGGAACTTGGAATTATGATATATTCCCCACGTGTCAAGGTAATTAGTACTGTAATACTTTGATTCCATTTTAGGTAATTTCAACAAATCAGAATATTAAGGTAAATCAGGCAGGAGTCACCCCGAACCGGGTTATACCTGCCTCTGCTTAGGGAACTGCTCAAACTGTACAATAGAAAATACTTACGTTTCGAGCGAAGAACCTTGATCGAAGTGAATTGTGACTTTTCACTTCGACGAAGCACCTTCGCTCGAAACGTCAGTATCTTTGTATTATACAGTACTTAATGCTGAACAAAAAGCTGGTTCATGTGGGAGCTTGGTAAATATCAGGCGACTAGTGGACATTCGTCAAGCTCGTTATCTCAGAAAGACGATTTCTGAGCCTAGACGGGAATCGATCCATAACCTTGAATCGCAGAAATCGAACCTTCAAAGTAGCGGGTTCGATTCCCCTGTAGGCTCAGAAATCGTTTTTCTGAGATAACGAGCTTGACGAACGTCCACTATTTGTCTGTATTATACAGTGTCGGAAGTTCCATAACCTATGGGGTGCCGAACCAGTCTTTATTACATATTTTTAATATACATTGTTATGTTTATAATAGTCCTTTCTTTTGACATTTCTACATACACTTTAATATGTTCTCGTTGTAAAATTAAGTTTATTCTCGTAGATTCTATAAATCTCTTCTAACTGGGTATTTCATAAAACTCATTAATAATTCACTAAGAAAACACAAAGGAAAATCATAACCGTAGCGGATCTATATATCTGATACAGATCTCGCTCACTTTTTTCATCAAATTATTTCGGCTCAAAAAGAAGTAATTGCAGGAATTTTTTCGTCCATCAGTATATAAAGGGTTTCGTTTTAGAAGTCATAAAAAAAGCTTGTGGATCGTGCTTTATCGGATCCAAAACACTCGGCTGTTTCCTCGTGTTTTATGTCTGACAAAGCACTCCTACTCGGTTTTTAAAAAAACAAGGCTGTCGCCTCGTGTTACTTATATCGCCTCGTGTTGCTTACATCCGATAAAGCACTTCTACTCGGTTTTTAAATATTACATATGTATGTATATATATATATATATATATATATATATATATATATATATATATACGAATATATATATATATATATGCGCAAATTTTTAAATATATCATCGAGGGGGGTATTTTATATATGTCCT
>JBAHVQ010000156.1:203632-240752 GCA_036872915.1 Nanipora kamurai
TATATATATATATATATATATACGAATATATATATATATATATTCGCAAATTTTTAAATATATCATCGATTTGGGTATTTTATATATGTCCTGATTTGTCTATATTGACCGATGCTGCATGGCATGTGACAGCTTGGTGTATATAGATCGAAATTGCGCATAGCTTGAAAAGCTTGAGGAGCATGCGCAATTTCAATCTATATCCACCAAGCTGCCACATGCGGCGCAGCATTGCCCAATATAGATAATTTAATGTGGATCACGTGACTTGTCGAGACTGCAGTTAGCCGACATGTGTTTCATCCCACTTCATCGCTAATATAATGAATTAAACGATCGCTTTCAACGACTAATTTGTAAAAGGAGATGAAATAGTTTGGTGTGACGTTCCATACGTCATTGAGAAAGAAGGTATTAAAAAGGAGGTTGAACCGCTGAAGCATTTACGAGTGAGATTTGCCAGAGTAAGGGGCTGTTTATGTGAAGGTGAGCCAGTCCGGGAACCTGAGATGGCCCGTTTTAGCGAGATCGTGTGTCTGTGTTTATTTCTTCTTAAATTGTCTCTTGTGTTGACAGTTGAAGACTAGCCAGCTCGGGTACCCGGGTACTTTGCGTTACCGAGATTTCGATTACCTGTAATGACAAGTTAAAGCTCCGTACACGCGACAGCGAGAGTTTGTCTTTACAAGAATTTTTTGCCGAACTGTCTGTTTCACAGGTCTTGATTGCTTGTGTGTAAGTTATGAATGGATAGTTTGCTCGAAACTGAAGTGGAATTCTGGGCATCTGTGGAAAATAAAAGCGGTTAGCCCAGGTGACTCAGCAGAGTTAAGGTACGTTTACAAACTGCGATTAATTGGACCGATTTCTGGTTTAGATGCATGTTAATTGATAAGTAGTCAGCAGAATGCTCCGTGGATTTAATTTTGCCTGCTTTTAATTAATTACAATTAACCTAAGACAGAAATTGGCCCGATTAATCGCAGTTTGTAAACGTACCTTTAGTCGGCCCGAGTGGAAGGGATAATCATTCCCATGTAACAGAGGGTGAAAGTCAGTCCTGGTATCCGAGCAGGTCCGCTCCATATAAACACGCCCCTACATTTAAATTTAATTAGTTGACCGTACCCGAGCCCGCGATGCCGAATCCTAACCCTAACCCAAACCCTAACCCTGATCTTAGGGTTAGGCCCAACAATTCATAACTTCAAAATTCCACTACCTACCGCCGCTGTCAACGGAAACTTACCCTAACTTTAACTCTACCGGCTAACGCTAACCCTATCGACAACAAATAATGTTCTCCGAACCGCTCACCGCTCATCTTACCTCGGGTACCGTACAGTGTAAACTATCACTAAATTGAACAAGTTGTTATGAAATTGAGCGGATTCAGATGATCGTGCACGGGTACGATTTTACTTGTTGCTAATTTCTTTGTCCAGAAGTTCCCGTTGACAGCGGCGGTAGGCAGCAGAATTTTGAAGCTGTCTATTGTTGAGCTTAAAGTTCAATAAACGCATTCATTTGCAGTACTTTAGGACAGATCAAGCTGAGCTTATGCTCAGTCCTTTGAAACTTGCGAAAAACGGCAAAAGATCCACTATAGTAAAGTATTTCAGAGATTCTACATTTTAAAATTTCTAGGAGATCCCTTCAATCCACGTGGGTGTACGCACCTGAATCACTTGAAACTGAGGCCTTGAAATAAGACTTCAAACTGTTGTAACAATGAGTGAATCCTGGATTTTCAACAGTTGAAACTACTACATTTTTTAATTAGTATTTTCATTATGAATAGCAACCTGTAAAATCGATTCTACGTCAAACATACCAACTGTTAAACCAACGAAGAGTTTCTACATTGCCAATGATGTGCTCAGCCTTTCGTGTGCTGATGGGTTTGTCCTGAATGGCTCATCTACCGTGGTGTGTCGAGAAGATGGAACTTGGGATACTACAGTATTCCCCAAGTGTCAAGGTAATTTATTGTGTTCCAGCATTTCTGCTTGTCTACTCATATTACATAAGTGCCTCGAAACAATTCAGTCAGTAAGTAAAGGAGTTACTAAATGAAAAGTACGTAAATTTCAATGTATAGTTAAGTTGAAAAATTAAAAAGAATAAAGATATCTTGACGTTAAAAACTGCCAATTGACTATCACAAAGGTAACATTTACTGTGATTTGGCCGAGTATTGAACATGTGGACACTAATTTTAGTATTTGAATAAATTGATCGATCATACAGCTATCGCATTTCATTCCATAAGAGCTGTTGTCTAGTTGCGAAGGTGCTATTTATGAGTTTATGTTCAAGCAATGTTCTCCAAGTCTCAAAAATTATTCAAAACTACTACTCTGACTTATTACCGCTGGAATTTTCTAAATTTTATCACAAATAGATAATTTTGTTTTGTTCGTACCAGTTTTCAAGGGCTGCACAAGCGGCTTTCGTGTGCCGCAGATAGGGCCTCTCTACTCTGCAAGATCTCTGAGACTATCATATCAGAGTCAGATGCCTGAAAGAGTCCACTACGAACCATTGGGGTCTTGGTTTCCGAGACTACAAACACCAAAACGTTAATAATATACCATGAGATTTTCTGTTAGAGCAGGAAACGTCGTTGTCCATCATCCACTTTACAATAGAATTGAATGCTAATACTCTCGAAATTTTATTTGATTCTTTTAACCGTAACATACACTTTCGAAAGTTTTCTGCTCAATTAAGTTTTCTTTCCAACAAAAATCTAATCAGCCTTATGGTTGTATTTTAGTCTTTTCACTGTCACGTCACTTTGTCCAATCAACGCTCGGTGATGACGTAGTTTATGAGACGTCTCATTTCATTCTCCACAAAATTATGTATTGTGTATCGTTCAAGTGCTCGAACAACTTAAGATTTATAAAATCTTTGGTTATAATGGTGTATCATTATCATCGACTCCCTCTTGACACTAAACTTTGAATTATGTATGTCTCTTGTTAGTCTACGTTATCAATTGACCTACGCTATGGGAGTTATGTACAGTGAGCTGAAAGGGAAAGGCCAAAAATACAGCCAAAAGGCTGACAAGAATATTTTTCTTTAAAAGAAAACTCAAACCAAAGGGAAAACCTATGAAAACGTGTCCTTTATCTCATTACGTTCCGAGGAAATTGAAAATGTGATTCACAAGCTGTTGCTTATTACACGCGCTAAAAAGCACTATTCCGATGATTTGTGCCGATTTCAAAAAAAGTTTGTTTCGAATTGAAATTCGAACAGGAAGCAGTTCAAAATAAGAAAAGTTTTCATAGTTCCCTGATGACCCATATTTGATGGGTCGGACCGAATAGGGTTGAGGGTAAAAGAATCAAACAAAATTGGTCATTTTTAGCGTACAATTCTCTTATAATAGCTCCTGAAGATAAGAATGATTTTCACAACTAACGCTTGTTTACCAGATTTACAAGTAAATGAAATCTAGGGTCGAAGCAAAACAAAATGAGAATTTGTTAATTAAAAAACGTTCCCTGCTGGGTGACCTTGGATGGCTTATAATGCAAACAATACATGGGAAGCCACTTCGATATTGTTACCATAACGAAGATTACGCTGTTCACTATCGGGTCAAATAATATTAATGCAAGTAACAGTGACCTCGATTATGTAAAGGTTAATCAATTGCTGCGAGCGAATTGACCACCTAAATCTGCGGAGGAATGTTCATGACAAAATGGAATTACTTCCCCACAGAAAAATGCGTTGGCGAAACTAATGATGTAAACTTTGGTTCATAAATGAAAACAGTTATGTACAAATTTGAAATATGTTATTTTATCAATTAAAGTTGATATGATGTACAACTATTTTGACGCGCGTAACAGAAAACTACTCTGACAGGTAAAAGCCAGATAAATACAGAAAACTTTGAAAGCAAAACCAATTATCATCGTCGTTGGTTTTGACGAGTCCTAATAACGTGATAAACGAGTACAAATATCGTGCGATATTTGTTAACTAAAAATACTGTTTAAAGTGGTTTATTTGCCATTCTAACGTATGTAAATTTTACTTATGAGCACAACTCCTGATTATGATTTGCTCGCTGTTGTTGCAAGGTATCGTTAAGACTCTCGTGAGTCTTATAATCTTATATAAATCTAAATGTCCTGTATGGGGGATACTAGGGCCATTCTACAACTTTTGCAAATTTCGCCCGCTTCCTGTTTGAGTTTTGGCTCGAAACTAACATTTTTGAAATCTGCGGGAACTTTTCGTGCGGTAACGAATTGTCACCAAAAAGGTGTGGCAGAATTTTTCGATGAGTTTTAGCGTTTTCTAGATCGCTGAATAAACAATCTCATGCAGTACTGTCATGTTTTACTGAAGTGCCGAGCCTCGCGCATTTCATCCACATTAAGGATATGGATGAACTAGGGCATCAGCAAAAAGTTTACCATAGGAATCCTTAATATCTCTCTTAAGTAGGTGATCCCACATTAAGGTCACCAGATAGATCACCTGACCTTCTTGGAACAGCTATTTCTTTTGAAATTTGGTCACAATTTATCACGATACCAATGCCTCCGTTTCGACTTTCAACGTTAAACACGAACTGTCATTAATCTTCCGAATAAAGGATTTTGAACTGTTGAAGCAGTGAATAAATTCTAGGCTTTCAACGAGTATTTTAATTCATTTGTTTATTATGTTTAGCAATCTGCAGAATCGATGCTGCGTCAGTGTTCAACATGCCAAAGGTTAAGCCAACTAAAACTTACTACGTTGCTGATGATATACTCAGCCTTTCTTGTGGTAATGGGTATATCCTGAATGGTTCATCAGCTGTGACTTGTCTAGCAGATGGGAGTTGGAATACTACAGTATTCCCCACATGCCAAGGTAATTACAAAAACTGCCTCTTTTGGTCAAGTGTGGAGAAAATCTTAGCTTTCATTTTGTCGAAAAGGAAAAAACGTCTCGATTGTCCGTTGCTATGAAAGTCAAGCAAGAAGTGTTGCCTATAAAGGGATTCAAACTTACTTGGATTTTTTTTCTTAGAGTTACCTGAACTACCAATTGACATAGTGAGAATTTTGGAAACAGTGTCGTTTTCTTCAAATTAGGTTCGTCACTGTTGCAACGGAAATCCAAATTTGCGCAAGAGAATCTTGCGTCCGTGGCTTTCATTCAACGTTTTTAGTGCTAAATAATTACATTTTCTCTTTATTTTAACCTGAAGATGATTTGAGAATGGCATCTATTTTTTTTGTATTGCACCTCTAATATAAGTACCTCTTTAAGTGTTGCATTAACTCTTTCTTGTCCGAGAAGTCTGCACTTGCCGAGTAAAATAGTGTGGCGATAGCCAGAGTGAAATGTATAAATGCCCAATATTCATTGAATACGCCCTATACCAGCATTACTACCATGATAAATACAGAACTCGGGGCCGATCTCGGCAACGGCCTTCGTAGCTCAATTGGTAGAGCAGTACACTAGATTTGCCGGGTCACGGGTTTAATTGCGGGCCAAAGGTCCTAAAGTTACATTTTTTGCAGTTGGTCCAGGTTGGGTCTTAAAGCATACTATTCGGATAGTCGAAAATTTTTTTCACCGAATACAAATATCAATTCGTGAAATAGTGAAAGTCGGTACGGAGCGAAAAAGATTACAGTGATTGGATCGAAAGTTAAAGCTCAGCAAGACAACCTTCTGAAACCTACATTACATTTAGGGAAGACGATCTAGAAAACGCGTTGCCGATCGCGCAGTTTCTTGGTCGTCCGACTACTCGCTACCCCTAGCGCTAAGGTGCAGAACCAATATAGAAAGAAAGGGCACTTTTATTATGTACAGGCACAGTCTGCATGATCTTGACCTTATATATCAAACATGAGAAGGAGTGATTGATTTGATTTCAAAATACCGAGAAGTGAGTTGAAAAGCGAGGCGATAGCCGAGTTTTGTAACCAACTTCGAGGTGTTTGGAAATCAGATCAAACACGACTTTCGAGTGTATGATAAGGCTTCTCAAACAAATCCGTATTTAAGGAAAAAATCGGGTTTAAAGTTGTCGAAATTTTATGCTAATTAAGATCACATATCCAAACGCCGTCTCGGTACTGATTTCCTTTGTGTTTCCCTGATGAATTATTAATGAGTTTGAGAAAGGTATATCACGCTACAACGAAAATTAGCTTCAGAGAGCAAGTTTCAACATGGGATTAGTGCGCAGATTCTCTGGATGTCAAAGTCTTTTCATATATTTTCTTTAATAATGTTCTTCTCTTCAGATCAAGATGAGTGTAAGTTGGGCCGATTCGTGTGTGATACAAATGCAAAGTGCTTTAACACAGAAGGTTTTTACAACTGCACCTGTAAAACAGGCTACGATGGAGACGGAAAGAACTGCACGGGTAAATGAATTCACTGATTCAGACGAAGTCTTCGACCAACAGGCAGACTTGCTGGAAGTCATGCAGGAAGCCAGAGACAGCTTGTATACTAACTACATTAACAAAGGACGAGTGGATAAAATTGATAGGTTGACAGTAATGTTGTCTTAGTCAACTGTATCTAAAACTAAAACCTTATTTCTGTCAGCCCTAGAAACTTTAGTTGACTAAAACTAAACTAGAACTAAACCAATTTTTATAAGAAGGACTAATAGCTAAAACAAAATTGAGGCAAAAGGACTAGTACTAAACAAAACTAAAATTATTTGGAATTTTGCGAACTGAGACTGAACAGAAACTAAAAGATATAACTGGGACTAAAACTAAATAAGAAGAACCAACGTAAAATTTATTTGTCCTCTCAGTCTGATGAAGCAAACACATTATCACAATATTCCTCTAGTCTAAGGATAGAAACTAAGGAAATTGGCCTAATGTTCATGTTAAACACAAATTATTACAAGTCTGCGGAAGCATGACATATAGAGTGATAGTTTTTCACAAGATACACTGTGAAGATTACAACTAAATTAAAACAGGAAGAATTTTTGAGATAAAAATAATAAGCACATGAGAAATATTAAGCTACATCTGTACATCATATATGATCATACCTTACGAATGCCGCATGAGCATAATTTGAAAATGTTGCCGATTTTGAATCATGATCATGCGGGGAAAAACAAGAAAAGTAACCACAAGCCAAGCCAAGCGAAAGGAAAAAAAAAGTAGAATACATCATTTTATTCCAGAAAAATTAAACCGACCTTCCAACCATTCTAGCTCACTTCCATCACTTCTCTTTTTCGTGCATCGTGTTTTCTTTGTCTTTTTAGTATGTATTCATGCATAGACAAGGTACCTTATTTACGTACGTCCCTTGAAGGTTGCAGTCTAGCAGTTGAAAGCTCACGAAAAATGTATCAACTGGCCAGATCATTTTATTACCAATATATTTGTTAATTACAGTGTTGGGTCATAATTATACGGCCAATATAATACATGTTCTTACATCGCTCATGGCTGAATAATCATGCCATAACCACACTCATGGACAACGTTGCTAGGCCAGCGACTATTTCAATCAAACTACTCCTATACCAAAAATTATTTGCCGGAACAAGTTTGATCTGTACCAAGGCTAAAAATAATTTGCTATTTCATACCAGAACTAAACTAAAACTAAAATCTAATTTGCTGGTGTGAACTAGAACTGAACTAAAACTAAAAACCATTTTACTACTTCAGACTAGAACTAAACTAAAACTAAAAATAATTTACTAATTCAGACTATAAACTAAAACTAAAAATAATTTTCTTAGTTGAACTAGAACTAAACTAATACAAAATTTAAAACACTGGACTAAAACAACACTAGTTGACAGACTGACTAATTTGGCTGGACAGATAATTGGAGTGCTGAGTAGACAGTGTTCGTGGACGTGTGTAGCCCAAAAGGGTTAGGTAGTATGTCTTGGGAAAATCAATAAAAACAGCCTTTTAATACAGGAATTTGCCATGTTTTTGCGTCAGTTAAAGTGTCTTCGTGCGCTTAATGAAGCTGAATGCGTTTAATTTGTTGTTGTCAATAAAGATGTTGACCATTAATTTACCAAAACTGAGAGTTTTATTCCATTTTGTTTACAGACAAGAACGAGTGTTCTTCTGGTGCTGTGTCTTGTTATCCACATTCCGACTGTGAAAATCTACCAGGAACCTACCGATGCAAATGTAAGGAAGGATACCAAGAAAACGGCATGTCCTGTCAAAGTAAGATTCAAGACATTTACTCACTAAGCAGTTCCAGGTTAAAGTGCGACACTTTGCGTCATAAAGCAGGCTGGGAATGGGCATAGTTATTCAAAGCACTTTTACCTCTTGAAGTATCAAATTCAGGAGGATGCTTTCTCGAAAATGTTTTTTATGTTCATACACTTGTGTACGTTAGAAGGATCAAGAAAATATATGGTATCAGCCATGATACTCTACTTCATCTACAATTATTTTCCCATGTTCACCCCATTATGTAGCTCAGAGGTTTTAGTCGTTGAAGTTGTTGGAGGATGCGATAGTTAGTTCCGTAAACCTAACTACCTTCAACAGTGTTATTGATAGCAACAAGAAATAGTAGGAATAACAACGTGAAACATGTCGTGATAAGTTACATAATCGAACTGCTCGCGTCTTCAATCATATCACGAAACAAAGGATAGTTAAAGATAGTGATAATTTGATAATCTTTTTATAATGATGGTAAAGATTATGATAATGATGATGATATGGTGATATTATTTTGGGGAGAACAAGGATGATAACTGATAATCGTAAACTAAAAAGTGAAGCAGGAGGCTTAAATTCTGGTTGGACAGGTCGTTAACTTGATAATTTGCTGATTCTTTTACTACCTTTTCTAGAAATCCTTCTTCCCTCAACACCAGTTCCGATGACAACTGGTCAAACTGTACGTATCGAACCTTTTAGCGTTTATGTCGTTTAGATCCATATCGCTTTGCTTCAATTAATATCGATTGTCTCCCGAGTAATCTCCAGTGACGTTTCTAGAGAAGTCTTCAGAGAAGAGTAGATCTTGGATAATACAAGAATGTGGGGACATCTCGTGTCTTTAGTGAAGGCACCAACAAACATTTCAGGGCGATAACGAGAAAATTTTCATCCTATTTTTACCACTTCTGACAAAGTTTATTTGTGACGACTTACGATACCTCCAGTCAAACGCTGGTAGAAGTCGCCTCAAGTTCTACACTACTGCTAATTTCCGTTTTATTACGGCAAGCTTAAGGGTGTGAAAAGCTCAGTACCTTGCCCTGTTTTTCTTTGAGTTTTCTATCCAAAATCTGTTTGAAAATGACTCTTCAAGACGTCAAAGTTTGAACAAGCTTAAATTGGTCGTAAACTATTGCAAGCCAACGCAAGTTATCGCAAGTCGTCGGTCAAACGAGGCCCAAGCTAGAACTTGTGGTGGCTTGCGTTTTTGTTTGATTAGTGCTTAACACTTTACCCAGGTTACTGAAGGCTCACTGAAGGTTCTAGGTAATTAACTTAACCATTTACCAGCGGGAGATCTCCCCCTTTACGAGTAAAATCGCCTGGCGTTAGTCAGAGCAAAAGAAATACAAAGCTAATTCCGCTATGAATGTTTCTAAATCCTTTTTCTAGGTCCAGATTTTCAGTTCTTTCTTATTGAATCAGATTTCTTACGGTTTTATACCAGGAAAGTGTGACATCAACCAAGACTGAAAAACCTCCAGACCTAAAGAAATTGATTAAACAGTCAAATGGCACACAACTAACTCCAGAGTCTTTAAAGGATTCCTTAGTGAAGCTTGAAATTGGTGTTTACCGCCTGACCTACAGCGAGCGAAAGGAAACCAGCGTATGTCACGTCAAAGTTCTTTACAATCTTGCAATGACACTAACTTTCATTGTATGTGAGCACCAACCTTTATTGATCTGGAATAGTTCAGCGATGTTTGAACAGTTAGAAGAATTTGTTGTGGAATCTCAGCTTCTTCACAGAATATCTTCCGGTTGTTCTAAGAGGGCTTGCGTAAGCTGACTCATACAGTTTCTTAAAAAAAAATATGCAACTTTAGCCCAGAAAAAATTGGAAACTTGAGTAAGTGAATATTTTTGAGGAGAATGGACTATATCGTGATCGGAAGAAAAGCATTTTTTTCATCGAAATTGTTACTCAGAAAAGTAAGCCGCGGGTTCGTAAAGGGGTTCTAATTACCATTCAACCTTCTTTAATTTGAATTTTGGACTTTAATTGAAATAATGAACTAACTCATGAGAGAAATCAGTTGATCCGGGTGCTTTATTTTATTTATATTTTTGTTTTTTTGGGGGGTTTTTGTTTTGGTTATTTTAGAAGCATAAAATATTTTTTCCTGAAAAACAGAAGAGAGTTCTTCAACTGAATTAATATTTTTAGGCCTTGAGTCGGTATAAAATTGCTCATTGATTTTACCTAACTACAGTCCAACTTATCAATGAAAGCCTCCGTCCAAAAATAAATATGGCTAAACCTATGTTAATGTTACAATGGTATAATTCTCATCTAAACTGAGTTTACTTCCCAAAGTCCATCTGCTTTTGAATCTCCCCAAACTGCCTTGTTAAGACTTTAGTGAAAATAATAACAAGGTTGAGTGAAGTGATGGTGATGTCAGTGAAAATAATGATGGTTCTCTCTCGTACCAAAAGTTTTCTTACCCTATCTAGCCTTAGACGTGGAAGCTAATGTGCTACAGGGAACACGCCCCTGTTTTATGAACGCGTTGCGATCGTTGAAATAAATTAATTGACCCCAGTTTAGGGATTTACTAGCCACAAAATCCTAGGTCCAGTACGGAAGTATATGGACTTGGAACGCAAAAAAAATTCAGGCTTCCTCCATGCGAACGCGAACAAAAACAACGACCACTTTGGGACTACGCCAAATGCCAGGTTGTTACAAATGGTTTAGTTAAATAACGTAAACCAACAGTATAATCAGCAGTTCTAATCACTTTTGATTTGTTTTAATCATCCTTGTATAAAACTTATCAAGCTTATAATGCAATTTTATTTAATAAAATTATTCTAAGGGGAAACATGCATTCGCCCAGCCATTTTGTGTAAACACTAATGCTCAGTCTCGAAAGCCTGTTCCACACGTTTTCATGCAAAGAAAAAGTAGGATATCTCATACCCTGCTGAAACTTATCATTTGCATTGCAGTTTTTTGAAAGATTTACCCGAGGCCCCTACTTTTAAGTTTGGGACCGCCCGAAAAAATGTCCATGGGTCCCTCAAAATAAATGACCCAAGGTAAATCTCTGCCCAATTGCAATAACTCATTTTAGCAATTATAATTTGAGGTGTTATACTTCAATCGGCCGACACAAACTCACGTTGTAACATAAAAATGTAATCCCGCTTCTCTAGGATTCTGAATCCGCCTCTGTCTCAGCCCACACCCCAACTTTTTGGGATTAAACCTGATGGTGAAAGCTTGGGCAAAGCAATCAGTTGGAACTCTTTCGACATCCGTTTCGCTGTAGTATCCTAAAAACTATTCTGATTACAATGATGAACTCACTGTAGGTGATAGCTAAATCGTGACACCTTGTAAACCCTCAGTGTACTAACTGGCCACTCACAGTTCTACTTTTTTAAACTGTTGTAGAGTTTTCTTAATCTTGCTAGTAATCTTATGGGAAAACAAAACCATGCAACGTGGGCCGAAACGAAGCAGGTATATAGTGGTACTGAATATCTACTGTATTAAAGCTGCTACTGCAAGTTCCGCACCATCTTCGTACTTCTATATATTCCTTTTAATCACTATTGTGTTTTCATTTTCTTGCCTAGAGTTTACCCGGAGTTGAACGATTGCTTCGAGCGGTTAATGAAGCAGTGAAACTACGTGCAGTTGAAATGCTTCACAACAATTCGAAGCACTCCGAATACTTTTCAGCGACCTTCGATAATCTTGGTGAGTACACCACTTCCACGTTACTGGAGTGTGAGCTGTATCCGTACCTTATTGACGCTGGATTACCATGTAACACTGAAGAGTTGATTTTTATTTTAGATTTAAGGTTTGAGAATTTAATGTTTTAATGCGAAAAGGGGTCTGAGTCGAAGCGGCTTAAACGACGTGCCACGACAACAACCTAATGCATATGCAGGATTGTATTTTCTTTATTACTGTACACTTTCAAAATTTCAATACCTTCTTGTCTTAACTTCCGAAGGTAATCCTCAGTTTGTGAATTTTGTTTAGTCTATTTGTTGCGTATGACGTCATAAGACAACCAATTGCATATTTTAAAGTTGTGAATGTTCCGGAATGGGATGAGATATTCACAAACCAAGACACCATGATTTTCGTTGCTCTGTCGTTTGTGCTCTCTGCAGGGTTCGTATGTCCCCTGGAAATCCTGCATAACTCTGAATTTTTTTTCTTACCCTGGAACTCCTGGAAAAGTCCTGGAATTTTTGACTGACTCCTTGAAGACCCTCGAAAACTGAACTTGGGGTGAAGATTTTTACATTGCCAGTGATTACTTTACAAAGAAAGTTATTCTTTGTTCTTCCGTTGAGTTGATTTGCGTATAAAACATCCAACGAACACCCTCGAAAAAGTCCTGGAAAAAGCGGTAATAAGTCCTGGATTTTCAAAATTTTGAAAGTGTACGAACCCCTGTCTCTGGTAAAACACACCCACTCGTTAATGAAGTACTACTCCTGTCAGGGTTATTGATGATTCACTTTCCGTCATTATTATTATATCGTGGCTTCCGCTTAGGCAGCACATACGACGAACCTGCAACTTAGCTCATCATATGAGTCTTGGTGGCTCAATTGTTCGAGCGTCTCACCGGTCATCAGATGGTTGCGAGTTCGATTACCGTCCACGGCTCAGAAATCGTTTTACTAAGATAACGAGCTTGACGAACGTTCGCTGGTCGTCTGATTCATGAATTATTGGATTAATCAAAACAGTCGTTTCGTCATGAGCGTGCGTTTCAAATTCCTGTTGTAATCTTGCACTGCTGAATTTATTATATCAAGGGATGCTGTAATAACCGATTCTTTTGTGTTGCCGTTTATTATGTGCGTGTTTTCAAGACGCGTGTACGCAACGAAATGAAATCCTTTGATTGCTTATTTAGCTCATGACCTGTTAATACGTCTTTAAACCTTGCCTCTAGCAACGTGATAGAAAGGTAGTGATTTTTCAAAATAGTGGCAATTGAGGAACCAGGCGGAGAAACGTAGTGAATTTTAATCAACTAGCTGGTTGTTATTTTGGGTCATTATTTATGCCAGGGGATTTGAATAACAAAAAGATGGCCCAAAAACATTCACTGAGATACGTTCCTATCAAGTTGCTAAGTTTAAAGGCGTATTGGGTTTGAAAAGCAATATTTCATAAATGAGTGCGAGTGTTTCACCATGGGTTACAAATATGGATGAGCCGTGAAAATGCCGAAGCCATATGCCGATTTTCCATACATGAAGGCATATAAATAGTTTATACTTTAAATAAGATACAGAATCAATTGACAGTGTAATCTAAAAACTGTTCAGCGTGTCTAGACACGGGCTGGTTGACACGAGCTTGGAGAATTTCAGGTCAATTTAGTTTACACAGACGGAAAATCGGAAAATCGTTTTCCCTTTATGTTAAAGATGCAGAAATTCAAGTCGGTGTCGGTGATATGATGGCGAAAAAAAGAATTGAGTTTCCAAGTAAGAGATCCTCGCAAGATGATCACATTGAATTTCCTCCTTCGATATTTGAAAAAGCAGGTAAATTTTATTTTTCATAATAAAGAACTTTTTACCGACATTTTTATGAACTGCTCGTAATAGGACTTGGTACTGATTGACAAAGGGTTTTTGTGGCATGCTTTATATTGCAAATTTTTGACTGCTAATTTCATGTTAGATACTTATTTTATCTCCGAAGCTATCTTTACTACCCAAGTCGGAATACCCGTATCCTACTTATTTTGAATCCCACGTGTTTTCTTGCATACAAATGTACAAAACATGTACGTTATATAATTTTTTTAAAAATATGTACTAAATAAGTGACAATAACTTCTACAACTGTGGCAGTAAGGTGGCACGGTATGCTTGGACAGACTGACAGACGGATTATGCTCTTTGACTATTAACCCTTTCCTTTCCGATCGTCCTTTACGATTTCAAATCGTCTGGCGTTTGCCAGAGTCAAATACTAAAGTCTCCATGGGTTACTGAGGACTTCTACGGCCAGGAAGGAGTTAACCTGAAGATAAACAGTCATCTTGATCATAATCAGTGATAATCATGAACATAAAACATCATCATCATTTTCATAACGATAAACACAAAGACAATCGTTACCTTCATTGTCATTGTCATTATCATAATTATAACACTTTTATAATAATAATCGTGATCATAGACAGTGATGATCACATTTTACCATAATCATAATTATAACCACAATCATAATCATAACTATAATCATAAACAGTTGTGGTCATTATCATAAACCATAATCATAATCATAATCATATTCATAATCGTAATCAAAGTAGTCTTCACAATGTTTACCAATGTTAATCATCATTGTATATTAATGTTATTGAAGAGCAAGCTTTGAGTTTCGATCGGCGTTGCGCGAATATTCGGCTAACTTAAATCCTCGAAGATGGTTTGTGGGCCCGTGAATAGTGTTCGTGAATAGTCCCGGTTTGTGGGCCCGTAAATAGTTGCGCGAATATTCGGCTAACGTAAATCCTAGAAGATGGTTTGTGGGCCCGTGAACCGATCGTGAGAAGCTTACAATTTCGATACCCATCTGGGGCCCGAATACATTTCTCGAAAGTTTAAGCGTGACGAACTTTCGTGTATCGTCTGTTAAACTGTATGCATGCATGGCACATGCATACACTGAAAATACACGCATGTATAGACGTACATACCTATGTGTATACATGCATATGTAGATAAGTGCTTGGGTTGTGACGTACGTGTGTTCACGTGGGGTTTAGTGCTTACATACTTACGTATAAATCATATCATTAAGTGTTAAGGTGGTAAACTGGGAGCATGACGCCCATCTATCAGAATCCTGGAAATTTAAGCTCGTCTTGAACTCAATCTGTTGATACAGGTAAACAAAAAGTTGCCATTGTCGGTATCAGGTTCAAGGAACTTGGGGGACTTTTGCCTAAGCGCTCATTGATATCCAACATTGGCAAGTAAGCAAATTTTTACTGTCTATTAATAGAGAAAATGATTGTTTGTAATGTTTACCTCCGTCGTTGCTGCTCATTTTGAATCCGTAGTATCATTTGTTGAACATTTGTCGTCGTCAGTCTTCAGTATAGACCTTAGGTCCAATTCCTGAGCCCAGCATATAGCAGAGCTATTACAAAAGCTAAATAAAATCCTAGCTTGGTACCAAAGTAAAGTGAGCAGCCATCAGGTAGCCCGATCGTCGGATTTCAAATCTCGTTTGTGGCAACTGTTTTACCCGGTAGTGTAGCAGAGGAATGCTGTGCCCAACTAAAATCGCAAGCGGCCTAACCTCACGGTGCGACGGGTACGAAAGGTCGCAGCGCGGGTGGCGCAGGTGTGTTAACTGTCCGCGTTGCGGGCTATCGTACCTGTCGTGCCTCGAGATTGGGCTGGCTATGATTAAAATAAGATAAATTAATGACATAGGTGAATTGACTTTGTTTAATTAATTAAAATGTAAATTAAATTCAATTTTTGAATGATTTTGTTTTTTCAAGGGTCTAACTAAATTCTCTTTTTTTCCATTTGTAACGCCAGCTTCCAAATGAATTTACAAGTTCTGTCTGGAAGTATAATTACCTCGAATGGAAGCCTTTCTGGATCAGTAACCATTACCTTTCAAGACATGGTAATAAAATGGAAAAAAAATAAAAATAAATTCGCACAGTTGTTTTTTTAGATCATATTCATAGTGACTGACAATTCTAATTAAGAAAAATAAAAAACCTGTCGCGCGCAATTATCGAGTTATAACGGCACGAGGGAAGTTAAAAACAAACGAGAGTTGCGTATAAAACACGAGACGATAGCCGAGTGTTTTACTAGCTTCTTGAGTGTGGTTTTAACTTCCCGAGTACCGTTGTAACTCCATGATGGCGCTGTGGTTAAGTTTTTTATTTCTTTTGTGGAATTATTTCTTAGAATAGCAAGAAAAGTCCCGCTCGATTGACTCAAGAAGTGTTTGTTGCACTCTAGCGCCACGCCATGCTCACGCGGTGGCTTTACTCTGATCGTTTGGGTCTCAGCGATTAAAATGCTCTAAAAAAATGCTACAAAATACTTTGTTGTGTAAATAACGGAGTTAAGCTTGTGTTCAGGTATTTCTTGGTTCATTATTTGCTAAAAACTATATAAATTTATCGTGAACATGACGTGAAGTTCAAGAACCGCTGAAGAAAACACGTCAGCCGTACTTTTATCGAGCTACACAACCAATAGCCAATCACATTGTCCGTCGTTACTCACTTATTTTATGATTTCGTTTATTTGTAACTTAACCACTGATCTCTATAAAACTGAATTGGGTACCCCCTATGGCCAGCAGTCACCAATTCTGACCGCACCGGCCGCCATCTTACGAATCGGAACATACCATGCACTGCGAACTTCTGACTTGTTCCCAATCTCATTTCTTATACAAAACAAATATTGACATCACCCAGTAGTCAGGAGTGAAGAAACATCACATGAGTTCCCCAGGGTAGTCAAGAGAACCGAAAACAACCAGTATATGTTGTAAATCTTTAGTTAGTTGGCGAAAACTACAAGGAAATACGGTACAACGTTGTCAAGTATACACTTTCAGACTTTTCTAGGGCATGTCGTTGATTGCTAGAGGTAGACAAATACACTAACAAAGACATTATGGACTTATTTCACGAGCCTTTTTACCAGTTTACGTTTCTCAGTCCCGGATTTCGGAAAGAAAGCACAAAATAATAGGTTTTGGAGTTCAGTAACACCAAAGAATACAAAATTTAAACTTCTTATGCCGTTTATGGTACGCGGAAATTTTGCCGAAAGACATTTTGTCCAGGTACGTTTTGCCGAATTTAACAGACAATTCAACAAACGGATTGTTTACCGCAACGATATTTTGCCAAATGGTTATTTCGCCCAAATCAATTCATCCAATGGTTTAAGACTAATGCCCGCATTTCCCCTCATATTTTTGAGATTTTATTTATTATTAGATTTATTTGTTCAGAATGCGTTTATCTTTATTTTGTTTACCATCTCTCTGTGGAGTGTGCACGATCGTGTCGAGCCAGATCATTCGCGAACAAACAACTCCATTGGAGGATGGCATTCATTTGATATTCGAGTGGCCGTCACACGACCTAAGATTCGTCAGTTAGCCGCTAAGTTAGTCAAGGAACAAGCCAGCGACGAACTTTTCCTGGAGCAAGTGTTTGCCCGCATTCCCCTACTACCACCCAAAAAAAGTACAAGAAGGTGAATGAGTAATTAAAAAACATTGTAAGCGACATAGGCACTTCCGAGAACTGGATGTCATACTTACGCGTGTTACAGCGTACAATCTGCAAGACGTTAACGTAATTTTTTTTAATTATTCGTGTGATGCGTCTTTAAAAAAATCGTAAAATATTGTTGTTTTTCTAAATTATGTTGTCAATAAACTTTGTTATTTCGATTTCTTAACTCCTGCAACATTCCGGCCAGAAACGTTGGTCCGAATTTTCGGCGAAATTACTATTTGGCAGAATGTCCTTTCGGTGAACAGTCCGTTCGTTAAATTATCCGTTCGGCAAAACCTCCGTTGGCAAATATCCTGCTACGGCATTCTTTTCCAATACTTTCAGCCAAACTATTATTTATCTGTTTCTTTTCTCCTGTTTTTGAACTTCATGTACGAATGTTTACAAAATTTTGTGGTGGCCGTCTTGGGGTTGTCGTTGCCATGATTTTTAACCGGAAGTTCAGTGGCAGCCATCTTGGGACTGGAAAATCCGCCATATTGTTGACGTCAAAGATTTCGATGTCCCATCCAGTTTATATAGAGGTCAGTGATCTTAACTCTTTTCGGTCCGTGGCTGAGTTCTGTTATTTCATGATGGCCAACGCCGGACGATCTTAGTTGTCAGGTTGACACAAAAAATTTAAGAATGTCTCAATTATTTTTGGTCCTTAAGTTTTATAATTTTACCCTGCCTAACACCAGAAAGTTTTATTCTGGCAACCGACACCATTTTCGGGACCTTTTGGACGGGAATGGAATAAGTAGCCTTAACTGCTTAGCTTGGAAATGAAGATTCTTTTAAATTACAGACTGGTGGAGAATGCCCGTGAGACTACTTTAGGTACTGAGAAAAGAACATTTTAATTATTATGTCTATCATTTGAAAATGTCTGGTGACATTTCATACTGGTAATTCCATTCCATACTGGTATTTTCAACTGACCGTTGAGTCGCGCTGTAGCCTAAAATGTGTTCTGTCTTGATATTTCTTTTCAGAATGTTAGAGACATTGATAAGAAGAGTGAAAAATGCGTTTTCTGGAAATACGACGAGTAAGAAGTCAAAATATGAGTGTGCATCCACGTGTTTGTGTATGAATTGTTCACGGTAACACGCAGACATTTTCACCTATGCACACATGCATCCTCCTACTCTCCCAGAGATCAACGTGAGTACACATACAGACACCTAACCACACTTCTTTGCATGTATACATACGCACATTGACATTAATACAGACACGCTTACTCAACCATGGATAATAACACTTACTTTTTTTAACGTCTTTCTTCCAATTTTTTGTTGCAGAATGGTAAAAAATTTTAGTCGAAACACTTATCGAGAGTCTTTGAATGTTTCCCAAGGTGGATGGTCTGATAATGGATGTACCTTATTATCGAGGAACAGAAGTAGCACAATATGCCAGTGTAATCACTTAACGGACTTTGCAGTTTTGATTCCAAGAACCAAAAAGGTGAATATAAAGTACACTGACTGAGACGAATTTGACTTGTGTACATCAAATTTCATCACCATAACACAAAAGCAAACTCGCTAAAATGTAAGACTCCAAATTTCCAAAACTCGACAGAAAATCAGTTTGATTTGCAATCAGACACAATTTATTTGCTTCCCAAAGTAGTATTTGTAGGACCTGTTAATGTGACCTCGGTGAATCGGGATAATGCAGTTAACTGAGATTTCATATGAACAAACGGGCGAGCCCGGTTAGGCGAGGTCACGCCACAAGGTTGGTGGGATCTCAGCGAAGCGGGATGAAAATTTCAGATATGAACGCACCAGCATTTTTTGTTGGGACAATACTGATTGGTTGTTAGTCGCATTATGAATCTCAACCAGGCTAGCCAGGCAGAGTTTTATTTTCACGGGGAATCCGGAATGAAAATTACCTCTCCTAAGTGAAGCATCCCGACTCATTTGAACAGGCCCTTAGGGGGTATTTGACAAGGTAACAGGAAAGTTTTCCCTTCGAAACAGGATCTTTTTAATGCGTTCTTGGATCAACCTCCAGTGAAAATTACACGTTATGAAATTAAAATTATAAAACTGTGAGGCGTCACTTTTAAACTTATTTATTCGTAATACATACTTTCCTATTTTAATTGATATTTGAACTTTTACCTGTCATTTGATTTATACTACCTAAAAATTCCGAATATAAGCCCCTCCGAAAATAAGCCCCTCCCAAAGGTAAGCCCCCCAAATCTCAGATGCAAACATCCTTCCGATGATAAGCTCCTTTCGAATATAAGCTCATATGGGCCTATATTACGGATTAGCTTATATCCATATCATTACTGCGAAAGCTTGTGTTCACTCAGTACAGCAATAAATCTTGTGACCATTTAAGTTGTCTTTTGTGGAGTTATCAACGCGCAGTATTCTCATCTGCTTTTTGACGCAAACGTCCCTCCAATAATAAGCCCTTCCCAGAAATAAGCCCCCCGCCCCCAAAAAATGGTCTTTAGAAATAATATATGAAAATAATAGAAGGGGCTTATACACGGAATTTTAACGGTATTTAAAAATTAGACAACTCGCCCTCGTCGTTTATAAACAGATAATGAATCAGGGCAAAGTCCTAGATTACTATCCGTTCGTAGACAACGAGGACGAGTGAAAGGACTCTCGGATTTTTAACATTGTGGATGAGACATTCTAATTCTTGTTGTAATTTATATTCTAATGTACGTATAATTTTTATTCTAATTTATTTCTAATTGATATTCTAATTATTTTATATTATTGCATATTAGGAAAGAGAAAAAATTCCCGTTATCGTCTACATTGGTTGTATATTTCTTTTAATCGCACTATTGACTGCGTTCATCCGTAATGTCATCATTTGGCGGTAAGTCAACGGAATGTAGAGTATTAAAACCTGGGTTTGAAAATGATTTCAAAATGTATAGGTCCAGTTGAGCATACTGACTGGAGTTATTGCTGATCCGAAAAGAGTTCTGTTAAATTCGACCGTTTCGTCCTGTTTATCAATATTAATGCTAATTTAAAAAGATACATCGGGTGTAAAAATTATAAATTGCCAGGTTTTTCTATTAAACTTTGCAAATCGCGGTTACGATTGTTATATTTTAATTATATTTCATTGATTCCACGGTGTCAATTTCACAGCTTTTCGTCAATATTTGCGTTTGTAAATCATGACTTGTTTTAGTAGCCCCGTGCCGCTCTTAATAGGTAATAGGCTCTGTAATATGTACTGTCATATGTATAGTTCGATGAAACCACGCATCTTCCCTACATGAAAGAAGACAGGTCCCATCGGACTCATGAAAAGGTGTCCGACTGGTGGTGAGGTGGGTCTCGGACTGTCGGACTTGCCAATTTTTCGAACCTGACTAAATGCTGAAAACTAATTTTGTTCATGTGGGAGCTTGGGGTAAGTGAGATGACTAGCAAATGTTCGTCAAGCTCGTAATCTCAGAAAAATTATTTCTAGGCTCTAGACGGGAATCAAACCCCTAAAACTCTGATGACCGGTGAGACGCTCTAACCATTGAGCTACCAAGACTCAGAGATTAGAGAAAATGAAATAGTTTGTGACCTTCGTTGTGTAAACTTTTATATCGAAAATTCCGATTTACTAGAACAGTTCGGTCCAAAGTAGCTTCGACAGTAATCTTCTGAAGAGACTGATCGATTCCGTCAATGGTTTAAGCGAAAAGTTGTGTCAAAAAAGGGCAAAAATCGCTACAGTTATCGGAAACTCATTTCTTCCAGGTACTTTCTTGTCGCATCGTCCATTACCAGCTGCACCAACTGAGCAGTACATAAACTGGCAGGGTCACTGCCACTGAAAAAAACTGAAGCCAAAAATGGCCGACATGGGAGCTTTCTGGTCATTTTTCTCAGTCCCTCACGCGGTCACACTGATAAGAAACAGTCCCTAACACAAGCAATAACTCTAACTTTAACCCAAACCGAAACCTATAACTACCTCCTGGACACCAAATACTTATGATTTTCAGGGGATAAGATTTCGATGTAAGACTTGGTTTTCCAGGGGAGTGTGGACGATCACATTTTTCTTCTGGGGGTTCGAAAATTTGTTCAGTAACGCCTGGGAGGACCCCAGTGTCAATTGTTTTGAGAGGACTAAAGACTAACAATCAAACCCGCGCGGGGGCCTGGGGAAGCAACCAAAAGGCCTCCATATCGGCCATTTTTGGCTTCAGTTTTTGATTAGTTCATTGACTGGAGTCAGCCTTCTAGTTTATATCAGTGAGCTCTATATATAACTGGAGAGGTAACTTCCGACCTTTCGGTGAAGTAAAACATGGCGGACACGGAGGTGATTTATGTACGTCAGTTTCAGTCCCCTACGCGGTTTTGCACGTAAGTTTTACTTTTCCTACGTGACTTTTCACTGTTTGCTCGTTACTTCTAGTTGAAACACTGGCAAAAAAATCACTTAAAAAGACAGAAATAAATATTTCAATTTGAAATATTTTTCAAAAAATATCAGAGCTAGTTACAGTGGGTAATTTTCATGAAAATTAAATGCAAAACTAACAACAAATCTCGTAAAAGAGTCTCTGAAAATCACTTGAGGAAACTGTACGGCAAACGATCTCTTTTTACCGGTTATTTACCGTTGTCAGACAGCTTAGCACACTTGTAGGCCATACAGCATCTCTGAATCTTTTTTTAAATACTCGGTCATGAAAAAATTCTTCTGGTATCATTTATTTTGTACTAATTTTCCGTAGTTGTAATTGTTTCGAAGCCGAAGCAAACAGTAAAAGTCGTGTAAAGACTGGAAATGACGTGCAAGACCGCACAGGGGCCTGAAACTTATGCGCAAAATTGGCTTCCATGTTTGGCTTTACTTTTTCGTTGGCCGATAGACTGGGGTTCTCTCTCCATATACAGAACTCACTGGTTTATATAGAGTTCAATGGGCTGGGGTGATTAACAGCGGGCTAACCGTCGTGTTTCAAGTACAATTTATTTTCATCACTGTTTAAGATATTTATAAGACAACTATATATACACATATATACATATGCATAGATTTTGTATACACAAATTTGAGATTATCGGATTGGACTAGTTTATTAGTGAACGGCAACCAGAGGAGCAAAAGCTTTCGAGCTGGTTGCCGGAATGTTTAATTAGTATAAGTAGATATGCGTACCGATTAGATAATATCTTAGACGTATAAATTAAACAAACTGTTTGGTAGAGCATGATTTACTGTCACTTGAAGTAGCCGACGCCTCTCTCTCTTAATTCGAAAGATTAAAAAGTTCAATCATTGAAGTTACTGATTTTTTTTCCTCTGCCTTAATGATTCATTTTTGGCGGGAATAACAACTTCCACTCTAAAATCGATCGAAATTTAAATCTTTTTAAATTGTTATCTTCAACTTTTATTTTGGTGAAAGAGTGATTACCAATCTTAAAGGTTTGGTCCCTAGGAGTAAAGAAGAAAGACTGGAAATAGGGACAAATAGATTGAAATTTCAATAATTAGAATTAAGAGAGCATACAGCAGTTATAAATAACTGTTGCAGTCACTACTGCTCCTCACACTCGCTGGTTTTGAAATCTCATCTGGTTAACTGAATGTTTTCTGATGATGTATTTCTTTGCAGCCAAACAAAACGGGAGAGATTATTTGTGCTCATTAATCGATGCATCGCTATCATGTTGGTTGTTGTGGTGTACTTGCTTGGAGTCTTATTGGACTATGATAAGGTAACGGAGTAAAGGAGACCTAGACCTCTTGTTTTCTAAATGAGTTTAAGACGGTTTGGTACACCGTCTAGAGTTTAACTTTCGTTTAGATTCGATATGTTGTTACATTTATCTGGCACAAATATTTGGGAATTTATAACCTTTTTACAACTAAATTTAATATTTCGTCTAGAAACACAACCGTTTTGATCGGAAACTTTATTTGCATCATATTTCGGAGTGTCTTACTTCCTTCTTTAGGAAGTTATTAAAATTTGCCAGTTAAACTTAATTTGATGACCCTAAAATTGTTGGCGTCGCTTACGACGAAATATATCTTGAATTAATAAGAATTTAACGTTACCAAACTGTAAGCCTAACTGTCAAATTTTAATAATTGCCTGAAGAAGGAAGTTGTACACTCCGAAATATGTCGCAAATAAATTTCCAGATCAAAACCGGTCGTGTTTATCGTTACATTACGAAGGCCTTTTAGTAAATTTAATATGTGTTAGCAAATTTTTTGTTTTTTACAAGAGTTTGATTTGATGACATAAGGTGAGCGTTTTCCATTTACAAGGTCAGACTAGTCAGATTAGTAATTCGTTTCAGTGAGTTGATGGAAAGACAGGAACCAACAGGTTTTCATGCTCAGACGTCTGCTTTGTTTTTATTTGCTCAGCTGTATCTTTGGTAATGACAGACGAAGTTTTTTTGTTGAAATGATATTGGTATTTGGTGAAGGAAATTTTCGCGTGTCAGAAAGATATATTCTGAGACCCAATCGGGACCAGTTGCGAAAAATTGCAACTCTAGGGCCTCCGGCTGGGAATCGAACCCGCGACCCTGCGAATCTAGTGCAGTGCTCTGCCTACTCCGAGCATTTAAAACCATAAATTCACATTTAACCTAACTCGCTTCCAGTCCCTGCAGGGTTGATGGCTCAACAGGCAGATCGGCGGACCGGATTCCCGAAGGTGCGAGTTCAAATCCCGCTGGAGTCAACTTTTTCAGTTGACTTCAGTAGTGTAGGTTAAATGTGAATTTATCTTTTCATATTACCCTTAGGATGGTTCTGAAATATAATTGAAATCGAGCATTTTTAAGTAAACATTAACAAACTCGTCATGCTCTAATACAGTAGGATGAATTCCCAAGGGGCTTCTCTCTTTTATGCGCTCGTTCCGTGTTTAAACTTTTAGAGTAAACGTAAATTTTAACTTTAAGTATCAAACTTTTCAAGATGATTCAGCTCACCCGACATTGCGGCTAGTTGGGCTATATTTTACGGTGGGCCACAAGTATCACGGCAAAAAGCATAAGTTGATTAGAGAAGTGTATTTTACTATTTATCATAAACATGCGAAGTTTCAGTCATCTCTACAGTTTATTTTCCGACATATTTCGAAGTTTATGAAATTTATTTAGTCTGTGAGGAGTAACCAAAAAAAGATGTAACCAAAATTTACATCTTTTGAAAACCTGAACATCTCTGGAACAACATTAGATATTGACAAACTAAGAACGCCGTTCTTGTTTCCTGTACTTCTAAATAAGATCAAAATCGCGAAGACGGTAACAGTGTTGTTTGTTTCTCATTAGACAATGTGTGCTGTATTCGCAATTCTTATACATTGGTTCGTTTCGTCAGTCTTCTCGTGGAGTCTTGTGGAAGAAATTCAACTTTTTCTTACCGTTCGATCTGGATGGAGCAGGGACAGTACTCGACTGAAGTATTTCCTGCTCCTTGGTTGGTGTAAGTTAGGACTTACGGTTATATTTTAAGGCCGATCCTTTGTCGTTTTGTGACCCATTTTTCTTCTTCTCTGTTTATCCTTTTCTTCCTTAATAAAGTTAATGGATTTTGGGAAAAACTCTGTTTTTTTAAAATGTTTTGAAAATTTAGGGATGTACATTGTCCAGCTTATTCTGGGTTGTTTGTTTACCCAATGTTTGAAAAATAACTTTAAACAAACATCCAAAACTTAATACTCTCATTGGTGAGCTTGGTTGCTTTCTTAAACAACAATTCGAGATTACGCTATGTACGCATGCGTTGTAAAGCCATAGTTAGTCACCAGTTCCCTTGTTAAAAGCAAACTAAATGAACCAGTGAAACGAATAAGGAATTGGAAATAGCCAATACGCAAAGAATTAGACAAAGGAATCGCTCACTTTTATAAGTCGTAGTTTCTGGAAACACATTTTTGAAGGCTCAGATCGCAAATCAAAATGAGCAGGAAAATTACAGTTTTCATTGGTGTTCTTGGGTTATAGTAAAAAGTGCGAGAGGTTGAAAAACCTCTGGTCCTATCAAAACAAAACCATTCATCGTTATCCATACATGGTAGACTGTGTTACAGATAAATATTTTGTCTTTTATTGATTGGTGTACAGAGTTTATCGGATATATTTGGAATGAACCCAAACGAAAGCATTTCATTGCAAAGTGGTCCTTGGAAAATTCAAGTTGACTATTCCAGATTAACTTTCAATCCTTTCCTCTTTTACTTTCTGTTTTTACTCTTTTCATTTTTTCTTTAATTTCTCTTTCTTCCGTCTTCCTTTCCTCTTCCCACTTCATTTTTGTCTCATTCTCATTCTTTTCTAAACTTTCCTTAATTAGTCGTTCCCTTCATTGTGGTCAGCATTGCCCTTGCAGCAACAAGACTTGATGGATATGGTTCCACGGAATGGTAAGCTGCAATTACTCCAAGTTGTTCCTACTATATCTGTTCCTAGGATTTACGAATTGAAAGAGAAATGCTGCCAAGCAACTCCCATAAGAAGCTAGATATATCAGCTTTCATTAAACAGTGAACATCAATATGCAGATGTTTCTTTGACAGCGATACCACAGACAATGGAAACGCAGTCAGTCCAAGACATTTTCTAATACGAGCAGTAATGTGTACTGCGATCATACATTTAAAATCATCCAGCGATCTGGCGGGTTACCCGATATCACAGGGATGAGTAGTCCTAGATCACTTATCCCTGGAGATGAATGACCTGTCCAGGGGTAAATGGCCAATGGAAATTCAGAACTAACACTAGCTCACATTTAAACCTAAATCCTAACATGTGACATGTAAAAACCAGTTCGGAGGAGACCCTCCCATCAAAAAGAATTTTTAAAATTATGCAGATTGGCCTTTACATCTCACTTCGTTCTTGAGGTATTAAGATTTTTTTGATATGAAAATGACATAATGTCCTACGTCACATAGAATATTAATGACTTGTTGGTTAATCAAGTAAATGTTTGAAGTTATTAATAGAAGTTACTGGAAACTGATCGCATGCATGTATGCAACCCATGGTAGTAAACAAGGCAAGTTTCAAGTGACTTAACTGAATAATGTCAGAGGTACGTGATTTCCCACTAAATCATTGGACGCTGTGTCGTGGAAAGTTTGGCCATTTACATATCAAACAAATTTATATATCTCAAGAACAAAAAGAGGTAAGGGAGAGCTCTAACGGCCAATAATTATAACTTCAAACGTTCTTTCAGATGAGAGAGCTTCTTCTGATCTGATTTTTACATGTCATATGCCCTTTAATACAAATTCAACTAATGAACTGAAGGAGGCTGCCTGCAGTTGTAAGTTCTGGCCCTCTATGATATTTTCGTTTGTCAGTTAACTTTTTTCTAGTAGTTTTTGCTAGTCTAACTGGGCTTTTAAACAGTGCATTGGTGGAACATTTTCTTGCTCGTTTCTTCGATACCTATTCTCAAATTTGGGTCCTATGTTTTAATTATGGTAATCTTCACATTTCTAATTTTAAAGAGAAACCGTGTGTGGGAATTTTAAAATAAAAATTTTGGATTTCGAAAAATTTACGCTACGGATTTTTATTAAACTTTCATAACGGTAACAGACTGTCACGTCAGATTGATATTTTAAATAAAAATGAATGGGTCACCGGCTTCAGTCATGAGTTACATGGGTTCTTTGGATCAGATCATATTGATTGGCTACAATTTGACTGGCTTTGCTATTCTAATACTCGCTGGGTATTGACTGGCTACGTGTAACGCAATAATTTTTTTTTTAAGGGAAAAACAATGCTTGTACCTATTTTTTTGAAACTAATTTGAAAAGATGACAAAGAGAGATGAGTTTCTAGTCAGAGAATTAGATTAGACGACCAGCGAACGTTCGACAAGCTTGTAATCTCAGAAAAATGGTTTCCGAGCCCTAAACTGAAGTCAAACCCGCAACCTTTGATGATCGCGCTCTAACCATTGAGCTGCCAAGACTCAGATGGTGAGCTAAGACGCAGGTTCGTTATAGGTGCTGCCTAATTTTTATTAATTTATTCTGAGATTACGAGCTTGACGAATGTTTGCTGATCGTGTGATATACTCCAAGTTCCCATATGAACAAGATTTGAGTTCAGCATTTAAAGAATTAGTTACTCATTCTCAATTTCTATGAGATGATAGTTGGACTCGGGCTTCGCCATCGTCGACTAACACGTCATAGAAATTTCGAGCTCGTAATCTAATTGTTTATTAGAAACTGTGGTTATGTTGCCATGCTTACACCGAGTAGACTTAAAAAGCTTTAAAAATATCATGAGATATTTTTAAATTGTTCAGTTGTTAGTCTCGATACTCCTTAGTGCAGCCTTTGTTTCAAAAGAGAAGCATGAGTGTCGTAAGTATTTTATTGGAGGGTAGATCAAAAGAACACGTGGTTGTCTTGACTACCAAGGAACCAGCGGGTTTGGAACTTCCCACCTCAGTCGGTTTTCTAAAGGGACTATGCAAGCTTTGTTATCATATGGGACAACTAAGAGCACCAATTTTGAGTGTCACCAGTTTATAACCAACTTATTATATTGACTATGTGATACTAACATATGAAGCGGGAATCCGAGAGGGGTGAGGAAGTGCGCTTTTGCTCCGCCCTAGCTCACTCTGCCGAAGAACAATAGGCTTTATTTTGTTAAGACTAACGTCGAAGTGGCTGAGTAATGTTTCTTGCCAAAAACACCATCCTTCAACGTTTATGCAATGCAGCTCGAAAGGAAGGCCATATTGGCTCCTTTGTTGTTGTTTCATTTCATCAACTGTAGACCGAAGATCTTGGTAGTTGCCTTCTATAAGTTTCAACTCTATAATTTTCTCAGGTTAGTAATCGTGTGGAATTGCCGGGATCATCTAAGTAATCTTGCGCGAGCCCCGTAGGTCAACCGATTATAACCAATCCCGTGAGCTTGTTCTCACATTCTTGAAAATCTTCGTTCTGTTCACAGGTGCTGGTACGATCGTTCTCTGACTCTTTTATTGTGTTACGTTTGTCCAATCGCTCTGTGCGTCATGGTAAGTACCTGTATTGTTCTCAAACTAAGTATCTGAGTTTGCTCACGGTTTTTCTAGCTTTATTCTAGTATCGAATATAAGATATGTTAGAGTTAATTACCGAGAACCTAGGCAAAATACAGCTCCAGGGCCGTAGGCAGGGAAGAGGGGGGCTGTCGAATTGAATTCAACTCCTCATTATGTATTCACGTGCTGTATTCAGATGCGGCTTGCTATTCCCAGGCTGTAACTACATAAAACCTGCGAACAGCAGGCTGTATCTGAATATAGCCGGTGAATGCGTAATGAACAATTGAATTCAATTCATCATTCCCGCTCCTCCCTGAATATCAAAAATCCTAACCCCTAACCACCCCTGGATTTTAGAAACTTGGCATTCCATCGTGTGTTTATGTTAAATAAAGAGCTATGAACAACAAAGAAAATCGCGTCAATCATATAAGAAGCGTGGTTAACCGCCGTGCAAAGGTTGGCGCGAGGTTTAATGGTTGTTCGGTTACAATGTCTTTTTACATTTTGCTTTGATTTGTAAGTTACAAACCACATGCTGGAGATCTGGTAGTGTTAGATACGGTGTTAGGTGTATTACTATCAATTCTTGAAATCGTTTTTTATTGCAAGAGCGACATCAAGAACCAAACTGAAAATTGCCTGGTTAACATAACGCTTCACCGACATCTATCACTTAGTATTGATTTTAAAACTCGTTCAGAAGTACAATATCTGGTTTGAAACGAGGCGACGCCTGTATATATTGACCACTCTAGAAACCCCGGAAAGACTGGGTTCTGGGTAACCAGAACGAGCTATGATTGGTTGTTGTAAATCTTTAGCCGATCACAACTTATGCGGTGTACCCAGGGCCCAGTCTTTCGGGGTTTCTAGAGCGGTCAATTGTAAATCCCATAAAGCATGTGGTGCGAGCTATTATGTGTCGTCTATCTTTATCTTTTAGTTTCAACATTCTTTTCCCTTTGCTACGTTATTTATATTTTACGGGCTTGCCAAAATACGGCGTAACTGGTATAACATCCAGCCCCACAGCGCATTTAACTTTCTGATAAGGAATATTTACTGATATTGATCTAAAGGCAACAATTTCTCCTTCATTATCTTCTGTCATTGAGTAGTTGTCCGACCATGGATCGAAACAGGATCTTTCCCTCATAAAAATACATGGATAAAATATTAAACATGTGAAATTGGGATATGTGAAGTTGTTTTAGATATGATCACATGTAAACCAGATGAGATGGAAATGTGAGAAACATCTGAAATCAAAATATATGTGATAATACATTTTATGATAATTATATTTTTATTTTAAAAAATTCTATGATATTTTTGACTAAATTCACGGCGAAGTTTGCTAATGCGGTGAAAAAGTGTTGATATTTATACTATTCAGCTGGATATTTATTGGGCTGGTTTTAATAGTCTATTTCGTTGTATCTATAGGTCAGCCTCGTGGTTATTTTGAAGGTTGCCTGTCTTAAAGCGGCCTTTACGGATGACACTGAAAAGAAAGACGTCAGGTAATCACGTACGAGTATTATCTGAATTTTCTGACAGATTGATTGATGGGTGCGTTGATTGATTTATTCGTTGATTAATTGGTCAATCGAATGACTGTCTGGTTGATTGATTGATTGATTAATTGATTGATTGATTGATTGATTTGTAGAAAGCTGAAAGATTAAAGAACTGAAAATAAAAAACAGATTCCAGTGGACTAAGGAAAAAACCTTTCGAACGAAAAACTACCCTTTTCGCCTGCTGACGAATGGTCTTTGATCCAAGCATTAAGTTTTTTCTTATTCTAACAACTAAAAAACTAATCAACTAAAAAACTCTTTCCCGGCGGTCTGAGACTCTTATTATTTTTACTCTGGCTAACGCCAGACGATTTTACTCGTAAAATGGAGAGGTGTTGCCGGAAAAGGGATACTATCAACTAAAAAACTAATTTTTTGGTGGTTCATTTTTCTATGTCGTTTTACACTCCCTACATAGCATTCTTCTTTTGCATCAATGTTTTAATTGATAATTTTAAATTTTCCACGCCATCAGGTTCTATTTTTTCCCAGTAACCATCCTTGTGTAGTGGTGCTCTGTTGTCTTTTTTTAGTGTGATCCTAGCTTTATCAGGATTCCTTATCCCCTTGGTCGCAGTCACGTTTGTCACTTCTGCGTTCTCCCACTTGATATTTGCAATCTTCTGCTTTGTGCTGGTAAGTGTTTGTTTCACGACACTTCTAGACGTCATATCGACTGTGCGGCATGTAAGCATGCAGTTAAATGTGTATGTTATAATTCTCCTCCTCTTACCCTATCTTCTCAGACTTTCCCTTGGAAGTCCCGGGCGGGCGAGGTGTTGCCGAAATACTGTTCTATTTTGTTCGAATGCTTATTTGTTCATTTCCCATGCATCACATAATACATTTGACGTTTGTTTAATTCCAGGGTATCTACATTCTGCTCTACCACTGTTGGTGGGATAGAGAGGTAAGGTTGTTTTAAAAGGAGGTTTAGCTAGGATTAATTACACCTCGGCTACACGGACGTGTATCCGTGCGATTTAATTGTTGTTGCAGGGTAGTATGTTGCGACGAAGTGGGCGCGGTCTGACAGGGGGAAGTACACACAGATATGCGGACAAAACCATCATCGCCCTTACCCCCACCGTTAGGGGTATGCTCCAGTGTTGTGAGTAGCTTCATTGGGAATAACTAGTTCCAAGTAAGGCTAGGTTTGCACACTGCGATTAATTGGACCGACTTCTGTCGTAGATGCACGTTAAAGTAATAAGTGGTTAGTGCAATACTTTGTGGGTTCAAATTTACCTGCTTTTTATTAATTATCATGCACCTAAACCAGAAATTGGCCCGATTAACTGCAGGGTGTAAACGCACCTTAAATGGTTACATGTTCGAGTAACTGTAACTAGTTACTCTTTTGCGGTAGGTAACTGTAACTGTAACTACAATCGTGCCCAGAAGAATCTGGGAGACGTCAATTATCTTCCACTTTTTCTTCATATATGTAATTAAAGTAGTACCGATAAGCCGAACCCCCCACCGCGCCCCCAATAAAATGTTGAATAAATGGGAACTGCAGGACCTGGGCAAAAATTACAACATTGAGAGAGGAGACGGGGGTTTCTGGATACTTTATTTATGACAGGTGTCCAGCTACTTTTGGCCACGATAGTAGTTCTAAATTTTTCTTGGAAATAGTAACTTTAACTAGCTAAATGTAGGGCTACAGTGTCGTTACTTTTGAATGAATGTTTCATAAAATATCGTCAATTGCAGACCTACTCTCCAATTTTTAACCAACCTCTTGTTTAATACCCTTAGCTTCGTACTCATTGTACTCCTGTTTACGCTGCCGAAAAATGTTTAGTGTTCTCCAATCTAATGGCTTTCTATTTACTTACTAATAAAATCCGTTCAAGCATTTAATTTTCATATGTTAAATCGTACAGATATTTAAGATCAGGAGACAAACGGTTAAATATCGTAAGTAGACTTGAAATTCACTACTAAATTTTGTTCTTTCATTGAACAGATCACGAAAGTGTCGATCAGATCAAACAAACGTGCTCGACCAAAACGTGATTATTACAGCACTAAGGAGACAGTTATGGTAAGACCTATTGACTTAATTAGTTTATTTACAGGGTTTTTGCCGTCCTTGAAAATCCTTTAAAGTACTTGAATTGAAAAGATAAACTCTGGGCTGCAAAGTGCTTGAAAATCAATAAAGATCCTTGAAATTCCTACAATTTTGTGCCAGTCGCATCACGGATAATTTAAACTTGCTTAACTCCTTCCTGTCCGTTTTGGTCCTCAGTCACCTATGGAGACTTTAGTATTTAAGGAATATTTGGCATTAACACTCAGTAACATGAAATAATATTGATGTATTTAACCCTGATTGATTTAGTATTTAACTCTGGCTAACGCCAGACGATTTTCCTCGTCCAGGAGAAAGTCCTCGGACACGAAAGAGTTAAACCACTAATTTGAAATGATGATACACGTGTGGTAGTGAGACTGCTATGTAGTACATGTATTTGCAAATTTTGGTAACTATTTTGGTGTACTGAAAGTGTTAGCGCGGACATCGATTGTCACATAAATAGGAAAGATATGTGCCGTTTCGAAATACCTTTTACCAGCTATAGGTTGTTGAATTTACAGAAAAAAGGTCCTTGAAGAGTGCCACTAGACCCTAAATTAGCTTACAAACAGTTCTTACATCCATTAAAAATTTGGGGAGTGCAGCAATACAACTGTGCACTGTTTGACACTTGCTTTGACTGGATTTGAAGCATGCCTTTCTAGCTTGATAGAGGTACGCCGACGTGGCACCCTACATTTTGTTGAACTTGTATTGCAGACGTTTTACTTGAAGGAGAAGCTAAAAAAGAAGACAAGAGTAGAATAAAATTATTCGCGCTTGTCTCTACGCTTTACCCTTCTCCATAGTCTTTCCACTATGTCATCGATCTTTCAGACAGTTCATACTTAAATAATCATTATGAATTCTATGATTTCTAGTCAGTTATATTGTTGCACTTGTGGCTGAACAAATACCTTCCAGAAAAATATTGCCATACTCCAGAGAGTAGAACTAAATCTCAGTTGTAAGAGAACGTACAATCATATAACCAGCTTGTTAGCAAACTCCAAGGATTGTATTTATCGGCGAATTTGGATCCCTAATGAGAAGCCAAAGAATAAAGGTAAAGAGTGCTGGGATACAAAAAACTTATCTCCATCCCAGAGTTTTAAGGTGGTTGGACACGCAAATGTGGGCGATTTTTTCCAAATTTTGAAAATTTTTTCCTTCCTTTTTTCATACCAACAATTATTGTTGATTAAGCTTTGTGTGAGTTTTTCCACTGAACACAGCCATCAAGTAATTTTGTAAGCGCTTTTAATGGTCTACCCATGTTCATTTTCCAGGTACAAGACATTTTTCAGATACAAGCAGATTTATGAGTGCCTCCTGTGTTTGTTTTTTTGTCTTTTCGTAATTGATAACCAGCCAACCAGTTGAGAGAGTCACAAGTCTCACCCTTGACCGGAAATGTGGACAAAATTCGTTAAAGTGAAGCTATATTTTAAATCATAACGTTCCTAGAATGATGACTGAATAGAAATGGGACTGCTTCTGGTGCAAACCGCCATTTCAACAGATCCTCTTCACGCGAAGAAATGTGCGGATAGAAGTACTTTGCTGCATGAGATTTTGTTCGGAAACGCTGTCAGTATCACAGACTGATATTAAGTTTGTCTCGCAGTAAAGCAAGAACTTCTGAAAGGAATCTGAATGAATTTATGTGGAGTAGTCAGTGTGAAGTGTCGCTCTAGTGATTTTTGTGTTTGGATTTTAACTTGATGCGAGACTTTATATAAATCTTTGTTTTTCTGTGGGTAGATTGGATGCCCAGCAGTTAACCGCGTATGTTCGCAAACGGTAGTAAGGAAATTGTGTAAATATGCGGCTGGATAATTTTATAAGGCTTCAAGTTAGAGAACTTTACAAAATCGTGATTCTTCACCAGTTGGTAATATTGATATCTTAAGCAGTTTAATGGAATTTTCTAACTGTTTTTACAGTTGTTTCTGGTCTGTGACTTTGTGCAATGAACCAAAAGAAATTTATTTTTGATCGCGTATTTCTTGAGAAAATAGCATATATATTTAGTTATTTTGACCTGTTTTTAATTGAATTTGATTCATTTCATTACTCTAGAAGCATTTTTCTGAATAAGAAAAAATTAGGTTCATTGCACACATTTTATTTCACAAAATATGTTCCCAAGATTTCACCGAGTAATACATCATTCATGAGAAGAAGTGTTTCACCAAGATATCCAAACGCCGAGAAGTTTGTTGAAAACCGAGGCGTTAACCGAAGTTTATTACAAATTTCGAGGAGTTTGGATATCTGATGAAACAGGACTTTCGAATGTATGAGATTGCATCTCAAAAGAATCAATTTATGAAGAGAAAACTGAGGTGAAAGTTGGCTTAATTTATGTTATTTCTTTCTCAGATATTATCTTAATTTATGTGATTTCCTTTGTGTTTTTCTCATGAATTATTAATGAATACGAGATGTACTTATCACTGCTAGACTTTTCATATCCATTTCTTGGCAACGAAATAACGTGACGACAACATTACTGATATTGCCTCACTGAGAAGATAATATATGGGCAACAGACATTTGAATAAAAAACATTTATGAAAAAAATTGGCATTTTTGTATCCTACCACCTTACCATAAGAAATACCACTCCATTGTGGAGAGATAGGAATTTTGGGAGCATCAACGAGCATATCCCGTTGTGGGCGATTATTTACGCATAAATGTCCATTTTGGAACGCTACATTCCTCCCCACTCCAGTTGCGTAAATTTTCTCGCAGTAATAAACACGATTTTTGATGTTTGAAAATTATTAATGTTCGAAAGAGATTTTGATGTACACTTTACCTGCTTTAAAGTTTAACTCAATCGAACGTATGCTGTTTGTTTGTTTTTCTTTGTTTTTTGTTATTCCTAGTTTATCTACACTGACCTAGTTTTGACCCTTTGTGATTTATAGTATTCCGAAGGAACTTCGGAAGGGAAAAGTTTCAGCCTAATCTTTCCATCGCGAAAGTCTCCAACTCATGGAAAGAAGTCATCCAAGGGCGATACAAAGCGGTCGAATAAACGCACCGACTCTGCCTCTCCCTTCGACTACGACTCGAGCTTGCCATTGTATCCTTCCATTAACGACTCGTCATTAAAATCGTTCCGGAGTCAAGTGTACGTATCACCGGCACAGTGCTGTTTCACTTACTTGCGTATTTCATCGTGCATTTCACATCCATCACACTAGCGTCACTTCGATATGTCCTGAAGTATGAGTGTATTAGCTGGGAAACACGGGCGGTAATTACCTGGGGCCGGTTGTATAAAAAGGTGATTAACTTTAATCATGATTAGCGGTTAGTTTTAGCCAATCAGGATCAGATGATCAGAATTTTACGACGTTTTAATCACCCGACGGCTGACTTAATCGTAATTAAGAGTTTTATACAACCGGACCCAGGTGTTGAAACCGTGATTTAGAAACGTGATCTTACTAGAGAAATTTCGATTGTCAAGGTAATTTTCTCCTTAAGAACGAATTCGTTTGAGATGCCACATAATATACTCTAAGTGAGCGGTCAATCTCATGTCGAAACACCTCGGTGTTGGCTAAATAATTTCTCGGTGTTTTGATATCAGATAAAACGTTTCTTCTCGTGCATATATACTTTTTTGGAAATAATGATTTCATTTAATGTCAAAAAAGTTCAGATAACAGACTGTGAAGTGATACTGATAAACCAAGAAAAGAAAGACATTGTACCACAAGCAAGCAAATGAAAAAATATATTTTAAGACTAATCTAAGCGGTGAGGGAAGAGGGAATATGCAAAACGATTTTGCTTTCGTGTTAAAACCCCCAGCTGGACACATGAACGGTTTCCGTGTGTAGTAATAATGTAACAGCGAATGTTAAAAAGTACACATAAAAACGTGAGACGTAAATGCACAAATTTGATAAAGTCAAGTGTATATACAATAATAGCTTGACAAAAGCACGCTAACAAGATACAAATACCACCACTCTCTAGTATAACCTAACTGAAAGTGTTTGGACTTTTGAAATGTTTTACAGTTCAACTCAACAACATACTTTAGAAAGTCCTCCCAACACGATGTCTGCCATCAAAATCTCTCGACCCAACAGCCAGTGTATCGAGCTTACCTCGCTTGCTGACCTCGACCGAGGTAACGAACGTCCTGACGGTGCAGAACAAACCGATCCCGGTGAACATAGCGAATTTTATGGCTCAAGAAATAACAACTCAGTGGAAAAAGTAAGGGAACGTACCAGCGGCAGCAGTGATTATCAGAATGCGTCTACGTTTGGTAAAGAAAATGATAAGCCCATTCAAAGACTTTCTGACAGACCAAACGGTATCGCGGACGAAATGAACAGAATGTCAGCGACAAGTAGTGCTGGAGTGTCAAGAACAAGTAGAAGTACTGAAGTAAGTGACTGAAATAGCACCAGGAAAAAGTGTGTTGTGGAGGAGGAGGAGAGGGAAGAAGGGGGGAGGAAGAGAGGGAAGAGAAAAGAGCAGGACTATAAGAACCGCGGTGTCGGGAAGGGTGATAACGAAGAGGACATGATGACTCAGTCATGCGGCAAGGACACTTTGCCTTCTTGGCGGAAGACCGGCGAAACGACATTGAAATTGAAGCATTAAAATCGTCATTGAATTGTGATATCACACGTAGAGTTGAGACTGGGTAACGGTTTTAGGTCATTAGACTCTATACGACAGGACTGCAGTGTACCCCTGGAAATGTCCTTCTCAAACTCATTAATAATTCATGAGGAAATTGTTCAATCAAACGCACAGAATTGTACCACGTGAGCGAGCTTGAAATGCCAGTAAAGTACTGGGCAGAGGACTAGAAATACTTTTTCC
>JBAHVQ010000156.1:258180-271771 GCA_036872915.1 Nanipora kamurai
CCCGAAACGTAAAGATTTTAAGAAAGTTTACTTTTTGAATGATTTATATATATATACGTATATATGCGTTGTCGGCATGGCATAATTTTTACTGTGGAAGTTGATCGTCCAGGCTGACGTTTCGACAGCCTTAGTGGCGGTCATCTTCAGAGTCAAAGGAAGAGTAAATGTCAGGTTCGCCTGTATTTGTATCTGGTTCGTGTGTCATAAGTGGGCGGCCGTATGAGTCATAGAGGTGTGGTTATAAAGCAAATGGGTTGAACCTGGGAGAATCGCGACATGTTTGTGAATTAATTGTTTGTGAAACAACAATTGGTAATTGTTTGTGTTTGTTGGGTAAACAACAGCCGGTAATTTTTTGTGAAACAACAATTACCGGGACCTTACAAACGACGTATTCACAAATTCAAATGTTCTTACAACCATTAGGCTTAACACTTGGACAAACTGGTAATTAACGCCTACACAACCACACCCACTGCTTTTCACAAACAACCAGATGCAGATACAGGCGAACCTGACGTTTACTCTTCCTTTGACTCTGAAGATGACCGCCGATAAGGCTGTCGAAACGTCAGTCACTTTCACCTACAGTCTTTCTCAAGACCACACCAACCTGGACGATCAACGTTCACAAACGTGTCAGAGGTGTCGTTGTTTGTGAAAAGCCGTGGGTGTGGTTGTGTAGGCGTTAATTATCAGTTTGTCGAAGTGTTAAGCCTGTTGATTGTTCGCACTTTTGAATTTGTGAATAAGTCGTTTGTAAGGTCCCGGTAATTGTTATGATCGGTGTAATGGTTGTTGTTCTGAGTTCGTATACCTGCTTTCTCGTCTGAGTCGTTGTTTGTAGTTAGTGCTGTAAGTAACGCATTTTGCCGATTCCCAGTCAACGTTGTGTTTGGTTTGTTGGTGGTGTTCGGCAACGTGGTTGGTTTTGTCTCCGTTTTTTGTCGCTCGTTTGTGTTCTGTGAGTTGTATATTTAAGTTTCTGCTAGTCTCACCTATATAAGTGGCTTGGCAGTCGGACCAATTAATTTTGTGAACTGCACCTTGTCTTTCGTGTGGTTGTTCTCTGTCCTTTAAGGTTAGTACATGTCGTAAAGTTGTGACTGGTTTGTGCGCTACTCGTATGTTGTATGGCCGTAAGATACGCGAGATAATCTCAGACGTACCTTTTATGTACGGTATCGTTTCTGTGGTTGTTGTCAGACTGTTGTTTTTTATTGCGTTCATTGTCTTTGTAAGTGTTAAGTTTGATGAAGTCAGAGTTATAGTTGTTTTTGTGGAAAACGTGTTGTTAGTAGTCATTTTCTCGGCGTAGAGCGTCGGGTGAGTCGCAAATCAGTTCTGCACGTCTCGTCAATGTTTTGATGGTAGTAACTTTGGGTGAGGCTGGATTGTAAGATGATTTGTCTAGTAGCTTGTCAGTATGCGTTGGTTTTCTGTACACAGTGGTCCGTAGTTTGTTGTCACGACTTACCAGTCTAGAAAAGTCTAGGAAAGGAATAGGTCCGTCTTCTTCAATCTCTTTGGTAAATTGCATGTGACGGTTCTGTTCATTAATGTGGTTGTGAAACTCCTCAATCTCGTCTCCGGGTAGTGGAGTAATCGTGTCGTCAACGTAACGGAACCAAAAAGGTAACATGTGTTCGTAATTTGCAAGAGCTCGTTCCTCTATGGATTGCATCACAATTCCAGCAACCACAACAGCAATCAGAGATCAGGAGTAGCGTCGCCTCCACCGTAGAATCGGCCCCTATACATGATACCAACTTAACGACAGTTGAAAAACAAGCATTCAAACGACTAAAACATGACGAGAATATTGTTATACTACCAGCAGACAAAAGACACGTTACTGTTGTTATGGACAAGACCGATTACTATGACAAAATGGACGCTCTAGTTAACGACAGACAAACCTACGAATTACTTAAACGAGACTCTGCACCATCACTTCAATGAAAACTTAAAAACAAAACTTCTCAGTGAGAAAAGGTAACACGATTACTCAACAAATTGACTATCGATTCAGGTGTTCGGTACCGCGATTACCAAAACTGTACGGACTACCGAAAGTTCACAAGCCACAAATACCCATGTGACTTATAGTTTCATTCTGTGGGTTGCCTACTTACGAACTTTCCAAATACTTAACAACCATACTGCAACCACTAACCAACAAGTTACAAAATAGACTACAATCGACTGAAACCTTCATCAACAATCACAAAACAGTACAAATACCACAAAATTACAAACTTACAAACCACACAATTACAAAATTACAAACGACTGCCAAGCCACTTATATAGGTGAGACTAGCAGAAACTTAAATATACAACTCACAGAACACAAACGAGCGACAAAAACGGAGACAAAACCAACCACGTTGCCGAACACCACCAACAAACCAAACACAACGTTGACTGGGAATCGGCAAAATGCGTTACCTACAGCACCAACTACAAACAACGACTCAGGCGAGAAAGCAGGTATACGAACTCAGAACAACAACCGTTAAACCGATCACAACAATTACCGGGACCTTACAAACGACATATTCACAAATTCAAATGTTCTTACAACCAATGGGCTTAACACTTGGACAAACTGGTAACTAACGCCTACACAACCACACCCACTGCTTTTCACAAACAACCAGATGCAGATACAGGCGAGCCTGACGTTTACTCTTCCTTGGACTCTGAAGAAGACCGCCGCTAAGGCTGGGGACAAATACATTGAAATTTCAATCATTAAAATTAAGAGAGTAAATTACTTTGTGTGTAACTGCTCTTTAGCAATCTGCCATTTTATGGAAAAGAGGCTTTTTTACAAGTTGAATAAAGCCAGGAAGAGTAGCCCAGAGAAGGTAGGGCAGGGGCTCTTCCCCCCCATTTTTATACCTGGTACATTTGTCTGTACATTCGGCTTTGCCGCTGATATATAAATATTAAAAGAAAGAAAAGCATATGCCTTTTTCAAGGGCATAAAATCTATTTACTGCAGCTTGATTAACTGAGTTCATCAGTTCCAATAACGTTTGTAATCTTACATCTTTACCTATCGGAGAAGAAGAAGAACTTAGCACCATTAATTACATGAATAATTTTACTAAAAAAGAAAATACATACGGCACAGGTTATCTGAACTAACTAAAGTTAATCGACGCAGATAACCTTGGCCACAACCTCGTCCCAGAGTCCTCTCAAAATGGTTTTGCTTTTAACCCCTAATTTCGCAAAAATCCAATTCAAAAATAGCTGGATATTCACTTGTGGGCCCCGTTGCATAATACCTCCACTTAAGTGTCTATCTTTAAGAAAGACCCTTGCAATTCAATAAGGAAACATTTATGAGAGTTGCACCCAAAGATCTATCGTTTAATTACGTATATCAGTTACGAGATCATTTAAGGTTTTCACGTTCCACATTCCGGGTATTTTGCGCGGGGCATGCTCCCAGACCTCTAAAGGTGTCGCGGGCGTACACCAATCTACAACTTATTGGCCCCATAACAGCCAATCCTAAATTCGCCTCAGATTATATCCATAAGGCCAAATGTTGTCAATTTGCTTATTTTCTGTCCCATCTTTTTCGTCGGTACATGGCAAATATTATATACTAGCCTCGATTTTTCTCTGCCTTCCTTACTTTCAAATCTTTGGTTACAGCGACTGTAAAGGAAATTTACATGTATAAAGCCGGGGTTAAACTTTCCAACGTTGACTTGTTGTACAACACTAGCTGTCCAACATTTTATCGTCCAACAAAGTTTGAGTTTGATCAAAAAGTATTGATGAGAAGCAACAAATGTTGGACAGTGCTGAATGTTAAACGCAAATTTGGTTTATGTGGGAACTTAGTATCAGAAAATTACTTGACATCAAACAACTAGCTAACGTTTGTCAAGCTCATTATCTCCGAAGAACGATTTCTGAGCCTTAGACAGGAATCGAACCGGCAGCCTTCTGATGACCAGTGAGACGCTCTAACCATTAAGCTACCAGGATCCGTTTAGGGCTCAGAAATCTTTTTTCTGACTGATAATGAGCTTGACGAACGTTTGCTAGTTGTCTGCATGACATATACTAAACTCCCACATGAACTAAATTTGTGTTCAGCATTTAGTATTTCGATCATTATTACCATATGGTGGCTTCCACTTAGGCAGTACATATGACGAACCTGCACCTTAGCTCACCATCTATAGCCTTGGTAGTTCAATGGTTAGGGCGTCTCACCGGTCCTCAGAAGGTTGCAGGTTCGAGTCCTGTCTAGGACTCAGAAATCATTTTTCTGAAGTAATGAGTTGACGAACGTTCGCTAGTTGCCTAAATGTTGGACGGTGTAGCCCCTTTGTCAATTCCTTCAGTAGCGAAAGATAGACATTACTTAAATGCTGAACAGAAAGTTTGTTTATGTGAGAGCTTGGTAAATATCAAACGATTAGAGGACGACTGAGAGAACGAGCATGACTAACGTCCTCTAGTCGTCCAAAGACAGACATTATTGGAGAGGCCCATGCTATGACGTTTGAAGTACACGAAGTAGGTTCACTTGAGCGTCTTTGGTGTGAGTTGAGAGTATTGGAGAGGGTGGTAAATTTCTGGCGGATTTTCAGGGTAAAATCTTCAGGAAAACTGCGTTTATAGCGGAATTTTGCTCTAGCCTGGCCTTTGAACAGATTAATCGAAGAACATTAAATTATTGGGGGGTCAGTGCCCCCGGGCCCTCCGCTACCACCGCCCCATGAAATTTGCTAGGCAACTTGATGTTGAAAATCTGCATAAGAATGTTCGAAATTTAAGCCCCGGCTAGACTGGACATTAAACGGCGATTACTAATGAATTTTTATTAAAGTAAACTTTCAGTGCATTTGTATTTCTCGCAAAAGATTTTTCAGAAGAACAGAGGCACTCACTTTAAGCAGTGTAGCCTATTGTTCTATATTCTAAAAAATAAGCTTCTCAACCGCGCGATTAGGTTGTCTGCAACCGTATTTCGAGGAAGGGGTACGATATTATTCCAAGATATCAGACAACAACGCTAAATTGTGTATCTCTCCGATATCGTTAGCGGACATCAACACACAAAAAAGGCAGATAATTAGCTTTATTGTTAATCTTCGCCTTCAAACAATTAAAAAATCCCGAGTCTTTCAACTCAACTGTCCGCAATTGGACATTATAACGACAAAAAGCCAGCTACTCTCTGAGTAGTTTGGATGTACCATTCCATGGACTCAGTAGGTTGTGAAACAGGAGGAACGGAGGACGCTGATTTTAACGTCATTTTTACCTTCTTACGACACATAACACAATATCCATTCTGCAGAGTAGAACATTGTGTCAGTTACTAATGGTTCGGATAGAAAGGAAGTGAAGTGTCGCAGAAAGCTTTCATTGACTGCCAGACTGTTGGACCATAAAACCCTTTATTATCGCATCAATACTTAACAGATTGTGTTTCCACTGTAATTTAAAGCATGAACTCTGAGGTCAGACATTCAGAGTGGGATATTAAAAACGTAATAATGTCTGGATCAAGACTTAAATGACTAAAAATATTCATCTAAGCTTTATAAAACAATATTGCCATATTGCTTATGACTCACGATTTGTACAGAAATGAAGTATGTAAACTAAAAATCGGTGCGACGAAACTCGAGTTTTACAATGCATTTGTGTTCTGTCTAACGACTCCCCACTGAGCATTGTTTAATATTTATCGTTGTCCGGTTTCGAAAGTTGGACTAAGTTAATCATACAAGCTTGTCTAACTTTATGTTGAATGAAATAACCTTTATTAATCAATTTTTCTTTTGCCACACCATAGTCCAAGAATTAAAAATTTTTTCAGGACTTCGACATTTCTCTGTTACCACCATCTTCTGGTGAAGTGAGGTCCACTGTCACCCAAGGGTCCGATTACAGAACAATTGGCTATTTTGCGTGAAACCTGAGAGGAATGTTTCTCTTGCATGTGGGTATTATTCGCATGAGTTGGTTGTGCTGCGTGGTAACCAAAAGCACTAACCAACCTGGTTTCACTTGTCTCCGCGCAAAGCTCTGAAGAAACTCCGTGGTTAGCCCTAGTACATTAGAAAGGGTTGATAAGATGGAGTTAGTTCGAAGCATAGCGTTTCTTCTGATAATTGCGCTAGCTGTGCGATGGGCGGAATCCCAAGAAGAAGAAGGTAAGAGCCGGTTTGAAACTCATTCTGCCTTTGTCATTAGAATGGTCAAATGTTATATTTTTGATGTTGAAAGATAGAAGACTCTGACGTTGTTTCAGTCTAACGGCTTACATTTTTGTAACTGTTACTACGAACTCTTGCGTACGAATAAAAGAGTAAAAATTACTATCCGAACTCTGGTTATCTCTTAGTCGGGATTCTCTGTTCCTTTCTTGTGTTTCATGGTCGATTAAACTACCTGAATTTACTGACCGTTGCCCAGGAGTCACGAAAACACTTAACGTTGGTTATGCTCTTGTTTTTATTCCAGTGTTTCAGCGTTTGTAGCAAAATTTATCGTTTGGTATGTTAACCTTCTCAGTCAAAGTATGCGAACGTATGCTTTGTCTCCAAGTTAAAAATCGTGAGTCCAACGTTTGTTCTTCGAAATGAGGTTCATTTGAGGGGCATATACTTGGCTTACTTTCAATAATTATAAGGGTTTTGTGGGCATAACGAATTTGAGAAGGAGGCTTCATTGATATCATTGGATTCCAGAGGTATCAAAATCATGCTAAATGACTGACACACTCGTGTAGGCTTTCTCAATTAATCCTTAATTGAAAGCGTTGAAATCACCGAAAAGCCTGAGCAGTGTTCCCTAGATATGTACTATAGATATGTAGCGATGTAGGGTCTTTTGCTTGGACAACAAAGACATCTGTGTCGTGACCCCAAGAATAACTTGCTACAGTGGAGTCGCGTTACAGACTCTTTCCGTTATGATTGCTCCGTGTAGCTTACGGTGGGTTGACGCCTAATCACGTTCGTTTTACTGTTTTCAAGTTTCGAAAAATCTAACCTGTATTTATGCCTATTTCCACACGTTTCGTGCGAGTTGCTCGCACCGATGACAGCCGAGGGGCACTGAAGTGTCGGGCCACGAACACAATAGATTATTGTATTTGAGTCGCCATTCACAGGCGCAAAACTGAATATTAAGTCTTTCTGACATTGTGTGTATCATACGCATTTTTCTGGACTATTCTATTCCGCAAACAACAAATTGAGTAAACTTTGAAGCCCATTTTATGCATTGTAAATTTCACCGTGTCTGAATTTGATTATTTTAAACGGGCATTTTGAGGTCAGTCTGCTTGTGTACCAGTGTCAAAATCAATAAATTATGATAAATTCCAGCTTGTGCATTAAACCGAGAGCATGGAAAATCAACGTAACGTAAAGATATAAGTCAAATGGGAAGAGTCGATGTATGCAGACAGATATATAAAAACTTCAACAGAATATTATTGGTAATAGGCTTCAGAAAGAAAAGCTGTAAGAATATTATCAACGTACTCCCCCCTGAAATCTAGACCAGCACGGAAACACGCACGCGACTGCGCGGGTTGTTCCAAACTTTCAAATCCGACGTTTTGAATGAGGTTCAAATTCAAAACTCGTGGTTACAAAACTTTGGCATTTGAAAATGATAGGGAACTACATGTTGAAATACAATCACCAATCTGAGAAGCTTCAGGTAATGCTTGGATGTAAATTTTGAACAATCGCTGTGTCTAAGTAGGAAATGAAATGAAAATTAAATATGTTCGGTTTGAAACGATTCTTGCTGAGAAAAGTGATAAAGAATTGCGTTGTGGTTAGTTTACGACGTTTATGGCCCATGCTTATCTCACTTCGTTTTTGAAATATAAATACGACAATTTGTAACGTCTGATTGCGCTCATAGTCTCGCGATAAATCACATTTATCTTCGCAATTATAAATCTCTGGAAACTTTAATAACGCAGTCTACACAGGCGATTTTGGTTGCTAGTTATATCCTCCTGACACATGCGATTGAACAGAGTGGCTTACGACTCCAACAAACCATTTGTACAAAGCTTAAGGCTAGTTCCCCATATAGTATTTCATAGTATTTTAGGATATTTGACGGTATTGCAGTACCCTTTTGCAACTTTATACCGAGTACTCAAACACCTGGTACTTCGAATAGAATTCGTTTCTATTCACAATACCACCAAATACCCACGACAGGCAACTGATGCCGTGATGGAAACTATGTGGGAACATAATGGAAACTGCTAGATATTCTTGGCAACCATATGAATGCTTAAAATAGCCAGTATACAGTGAGACTTGATAAACAACATGAGGAGTAAGAGCTTTTGCAAGGATAATTTAATGAAAGAAGTGTAAAAGTATCACCTTTATGATGAGTTTAGACAAGGATTATAAAGTAAAACCTGTAGTGTAAAGTTAAGGTTGTTGTATGTGCTGGGGATAAATTCAGGTGACCTTTGCTTGAAGTGGAGAAAAGGTATAAAAAGGCTCTTTCACGCAATGTGAAGAAGAAAAAGAACATTGCTTCTAGATCAGGGCGAGTCGATGCACCAGCTCCAGCAGCATTTGGTCATGAAGTATTCAAACAAATTCCTGCCATACTTCAAATTATCAGTAAATACCCATGGTATTCGAAGGTATTTAGATTGTCAAAACTCAAATACGAAATACTGTCAGACACCATCAAATACTGTAATATTATTGGGAACTAAGCTTTATACATGGCCCAACATGGTCCAGAGTTTTGTGAGCTATTCAATTGATCACATGCTTTAGTTTGAGAAAAATTAGCTAAAATATCACCCATATAAGCAGCCCTTGTTTCCAGTGGTGTCCTGGGACAACTCCTGTCAAGGGTACAAATTTTCAAAATTTACAACAGATGGATGGTATCAGTGATGTTGCACTTATTTTAGGAGCAATATTGTCCCAGTTTTGTTTTGTAAATTTTAGGTAACAGAAAATCTCTAATTCTGATAACACCAGTTTATTACATTTTATTGCAGCTGCTCACATGCACACATCCAGGATCTTTGTCATAGCAGCAACCTGGACTCCTCATTTCATCATCTTTTTGGATGCCTAGAATGCATTTTTGTGTATTACCTGTACATGCAGCTTTATTCTTCTTCCTTAGTATTTATACACATGTTTTTAAGTCTTAAATTTGGATTCTCCATTTTTGGGGAAACTGTTCGGAACCACCTTAGGAACACTTTTCACAAAAAATATAAAGCTCTGTAGAATAGATTTTGTCCAAGTATTTTTATGCTGTAGAAAATTGTTATTGGAATAAAATCCTCATCTTTCAGACAGTTGAAGACCGGATACATAACAAGTAACTTTTGTGCAACATCCACATAATTACCAGTATATTCAGCAACCAATGATCAAAACAAATCTGAATAGGTTTTAAGACAGTGTTATTATTTATTGATGGTTGTGTTACTGCATTGTACATCACTGAGATGAGAAACTGTAATAAATGAATGATCTAGTTTTCTGGCAGTTGTAAAATTTCCAATAACATCAAAATTTCTGGCAAATATTAGTTTGGGACCAAACTTGACATGTTTATTACTCTGGCAAATGCCAGATGATTTTACTCATCACAGGGATAAGCTTTGGGTGTTAAAGGGTTAATTTGATTGTCATTTTATTTGATAATTTAACAAAGTGAATTTTTAATTTTTTTTCTCAATTTCTTTTCCTTAGGTTCAACAGCAGTAAGTATAATTCTTCCTGTTTTGCTTGCTATATTATGGATACATTTTTTGTTATATTATGAATGTATTACTTGCTACATTATGGGGATTACATACCTTGAAAAAACAGCTAGCTACTAGCAACTATACCAGTAGAAAACTCCTGAATGTGTTGATTTTCTTGTAGAAATTTTCCTATCAGCAATACTTTGAGCACTGGTCTTTTGAAATAAATTTCCTTTGTAACTTCAAAACAAACTTTTCTGAACATTAATTTATATAATGTTGATAATTACTAAGTTAACAAGGAGATACTTGGGAAAATCTTTTGCATGCTACAACCTGATTTAAAAAAACAATGTTTATTCCTATATAGGTCTAAGACCTTCATTCCTTGGGTCAGAATTTTGCCACTTGCAATTTGTTACTAGTGACTAAGAAACTTAATTGCTGGGCCAGGACTATTACAACTAGTAAAACAGTGAAATAATTCCAGTAAAGAGGAAACATTCAAGTTAAAACTTTGCATGGCACATTAATTTTATCCAGCCCATTAACTATTTACTGTAACCTAAGACAGATTTTGTTCATCAAAAATTCAGCTAAGTTACAAACTACCATGTGGAAAGGAACAACTACAGTATGCTAAGTCATAATGATCCAAGGAATGTATCACCAACCTTTGTGCAATGAAATGTTTTACTGTGCAAGTAGATTTATGCTCTAAATCATGTGTTATATATTTCCTCTGGATATGATCTTGGATCTACAAGCTTAACCTTATTTGACTACACTTTTGGGGAATTCCTAAGCCTGGAAAGGCATAAAGACATTCCATAACTCAGGAAGTATTTATGTTAACAAAATGAAGCATACTTGGTGGCTTGTTCTTCTAAATTACTGTACTTTTTGTGACATGCATGCAGTGTCCTTGTGACATCATAATAATGTCATAAAGATGTTATAATAATATCTACAGGTAAATATGTTCTTTTTAGCATCTCTTTTGCAGTAGCTTATAAAGAATTTTAATTTTTTAAAAATTTTTAAATCACTTTATTAACATCACTTAAGAAAGTTAAACAATATCCTTGTGCTTATTATTTGATTCTTCATCACTCTTAATGAACAAAACAATGAAAAAAGTACAGTAGGACTTTTTTTCTCATTGCTTGAAAATTACTGTGAATACAAGAAAATTCAGCCACTAATAACCACAAATTTAAAGGCTGAACATTAAACTATATAATGTCATGTAACATTGTGAAGCCTATATGTCATTTTGGAATTTTTTTTTCAAAAATATTTTGCAAATTATGTCACAAAAGTCATTAAAATTGAAAGAAACTAGTTGTGAAAAAAAGGCAAACTAATAAAAATTAAACAAACAAATTCCGATCATCAAACTGTTAAAATTAAATAGAAAAGGCTTACAAACAACATAATTTGGATGTATGCTGTAGGTGTTTGTGTGTTAGAACTTTATTACCATAGCAACAAGTAATCACATAGGATATGAAAATGTTCCATATAACTTTCAGGAAAACTCCTGAAAGTTTCCAAGTTGAACAACATAAAAGTTATGAAAAAAATTTTCAGTTGTTTCATGCAGCAGTATAGAATAGCAGAAATGCTGCTAAGTTCTTAGAGCAGTAAGATAATTATTAACCAAAATAAGAATACAACAACCTCAATGAAATGATAAATTAAAGTACTAATTAAAGTTACATGTAACTTAGCTTGTTGCTTGATACTGTAGTTACAATTGACACACTCCAAAAGGTATTAGCAGGAATTTGTTGGGATATGTTACCTTAATGTTTATCACTTATTTACAGAATCGTATGACCTGAAGAAAAATTGTTAACACTTTCAAGATTGGCAATGGGTATACTCGTTAACGATTACTTATCAAGCATATTGTGCCCAGTCTTTAAAGTGTTAAGGGAGGGTGGGATATGTTTTAAGTGAAGTCCTTGGATCGCAAATATAGTTTTTTACCCTAGCTTGTCTTAACCCTTTCACTACCAGTGGCAGACTGTTGTATTAAGGGAGATATCTTGTAGTCAAAGGATTAAAGCTCAGAATTCTAGAAGAGTTTTTATTATTCTATCACATATTTGGGCAGAAAATTCCCCAAAACCTTGTTTTCTGAGAATGAACAAGGCGTGGTCTTGAAAAATTTTACAGGTACTCTGTGCCTGCTTCCCTACCATTTTTGTACCTTCCTTTCTTTGGTAGCTGTTGCAGCTGTTTCATGCATGTACTAGAATATCCACACAAAACAGCTATTTTATTAGTTTCTTTGGATTAAAAGCCAAGTTTGTATTTACTGAACCTTTCATTCTCCAGAGTTGTCAACTTCTTTTCTCGATTTACTATGATATGTTGATTACAATGTCCCACCAATTCGTAATTGGTTATTTTTTGCTTACTATGACTAGTTCCTAAAAGGTTTCAAGGGAGAACCAGGAGATCAGGTAAATACAGATTGCAATTTATATATCATTGAACATTTCATTCATTTAATAAACTATTGAAATCCAAAACAAAATCTTTGTTTTCAATTCTTTTCAGGGTAATGCTGGTATACCAGGAATTCCTGGAGGCCCTGGACGTCCTGGACCAGCAGGGCCAAGGGTAAGTCTTAAAGTTTAAGCTGGTGTAGCATTAGAAGAGTCTGATTTTTATATTTTTATCACCTACATATCTTGCAGAATGACAACACTTGTGGTTTAGGATTTGTGGTTTTGTACTGTCAATAAACAGTGGGTTAAATATGCTTGTTCTGCTACATCTCTACTTAACCCTTGGATTCACTGGATGGCCAAAACTCTATTTTGTAATTTTATGTTGTCTAATGGCAGATGATTTTATGTGTCAAAGGGACTGCCATCTGTAAAAAGTGGGTCAAAGATTGGGTTTTTGCCAATTTGTACCAAATTTACATCAAGAGTCGGCTGTCCAGATTGAAGACTGTGCCGCAAGGTGTTTTTTGATTGCAGGGACTGGAACTGAGTTGTTGACATTGTGTCCAAGACAACAACGTGGTGCCAGTTGCTAGATTCCCAAATTTTTGCCTTAAAATTAGATGATAACTTTCAAAGCATTAAACTAAAAGCATATTACCTTTACTGTATTTAATAAGAAATGTAAATCTTTGTTTAAAATGTTTCACTTATTTACTTACTTTAGAAGGGCTTTGTTGTTCATGATACTATGTACCTTCAAAACTATCCCACTGGCCAACCAGATTTCCAAGGGGCTCATTATGGAGCTCTCCAATACTTTTGCTCGCTTTTTTGGTCAAGCTCCTTGCTTTTCCCCAGAGAGGACTGTGTTGATAGCTCCAATATGTGCATGTGTATTTAATAATGGGTTAAATTTAAGTTTAAGAAGTAACCCTGGTAGTAACGCAGTGCTCTAACTAACTGGTCAATGGCTTGGTAGTCCCCTTAATCCCGCTAACAGGTCTCTGATAATAAGACCTCATCTTTTAACTCTGTACACAGAGTATAAACTAGCTACAACCAAATATCGGTTCATGAGTTTCAAATAAGTTTCAAAATTCAATAGCACTTATCCATCTTCTAAAAAGGTGACGAAATAAGCTGATACTTAATATAGAAAAATCAAATTTTGTTCTTTTCCATCCACCCCAGCATAAAATTGGTATAGATTTTGAATTAACAATAAATGATAAGATTTTAAAACGATGTTACTCTGTTAAATATCTTGGTGTCCTGATTGACTCTAACCTTGCGTGGAAAGCCCAGATCGGTAGCATTACTAAGAAAATTAAGAGGTCAATTGGTATCTTATCTAAATTGCGATACTATGT
>JBAHVQ010000156.1:271871-285716 GCA_036872915.1 Nanipora kamurai
GATTAAAAATTCGATGAAGTAACTCGTGTTTTCACTTTGTTGTGTATTATATATATATATATATATATATATATATATGTATATATATATACATATATATGTATACTGATGAAACTTGGGAGGGCACTGGCAGCAAAATTTGGTTCAGACTTCACCTGCACAGTGAAGGTTAGTTTATGGTTGGTGAAGATGTTTTTCCCAACACGTCTAATATCAGTCCTCCGTTTAACCTAGCGTGGCAATGAACGCTGGTAATTGACATTAAGGGCCCAGTCCTCTCTCGTCTTGTCTATCTGAACAATTTTTACGTGGGTCTTACTCGTCTGCGTCTCACACGCAACTTTTACGCTCGTCTTGACTCCTGTTTGGAATATTCTTTCCCACACCCAAGAAATCATAGTGACGGCCGTATTTCCCTTTATATAATTCTTGTGCTGTCTTGTGTTGTCTGAACGGTAATTTTGTGAGCAAAATCGTTGATATTAGCACCCGCGACCTCTTCAGTTTTGACAATAACCAAGGTCATGTCTTTCATTACTATGAAAAATTTTTGCCCCTGTTTAAGTTTTTTTGTCCCTTACAGTCGTGCATGTATACACTGTGACTCTATTCTGTTTTGAGGTGCACGTCAACACCATGTGGTCCCGATTTGATGGGCTCTGCTCCTTATATATCGCATGTAGATCAGATTCGCAGGCCATAAGTATGTGGAGCACTAAGTGCCTACTTGCTTAGCTTAAAACTGTATAACAGGAAAGGAATAAAAAGCCTGAGTTATCAAGATGATATTCAAGTGATACTGATGTCTTCTAATGAACGGTTTTTTATTTTTTAATTCACTAGGGTTCTCAAGGCCAAGCTGTAAGTATTTCTCGTGGAAACTCGTGTTCGATTTTAATGAAAACTTGGGTTTCAGAATTGCGCGTGGTGATTCGGCAACCTGACCAATGTAAACTAGTGCTTTCTTCTGGGCTTGTCAGTCTGATATTTTCTACCAATTCCGACAGTCATGATGAATCTGAATTTCAATCCCGATTGAAATTACCTTCCTCTATGTTATTATTATTATTATTATTATTATTATTATTATTAAACTTATTTAATCGCGGTGGCCATTCGGTTGCCTGGTTTTCAAAATACATAATACTACTATATTTACATTACTTTACATCGGATTAAAAATAACTAACTAATTAACAAGCCAAAAATCAACTAATTTACATACGCATGTATCAAATATATTACAAGTGGTTGTCTTTACGACCGACCTTCTAATTTTTAAAGTGTTTATTTAATGTTTTTTTGAATAAATCAAGAGAGAGTCTGTCATAAGTTTCTAATATTTCAAAAGGTAAATAATTCCATGATGAGGAACCACGGTACCAGAAACTAGCTTTCATGAAATTTGTTCTAGGTTTAGTTAAACGAAGTTTTTTGTTATTTATGTTTCAATTTGTTTTTTAATTGTTTTTAGGGACCTCCTGGTAATATGGGTCCACCGGTAAGTGAAACCATTGTTAAATTTTAAGTCGATTACATTTTACCTATGAATTTACTGGCTGGAAAACGTAATTGGCTACTACAGAAACCCGGAAAAGATTGTGCTCTAGGTAACCCACACGAATTGTGATTGGTTGAAAGTGTACAACGACCAATATTCTGGCGCTTGTTACCTTGGACTCAACCTTTTAGGGATCTCTGTGGTGGTCAATTGTAGTTTAGACATAGAGCCCAGATCACCAGGTAAAAATAGGTATTTAAGGGTTCCTTATCGATAAAGGAGACACTAGACATGTACTTAAAAAGAATTTCAATCTGTTTATGTACATGTATATATTTACAACATAAATAATTTGAATTACTAGGGCGGCAAATGTCGCACTTCCTTCTTACGATGGCTCTGAACAGTTAACAAAGTTGACTTACATGTCATTTTCTCTGATCTTGTTTACCTTAGGGTCCTCCTGGTTCATTTCCTAATGTAAGTTGATCGGATTTCATTGCATTCCTAATTTAATAAGACGTAATTCCAGGTGTTGCTGTCATACCATACCATGTGTATAATGTCACTTTATTCCATACTATGTGTATAATGTTACTTTATTCCATACCAAGCTCTATAACTATGATCTAATCATCACCAATATGTTCAGGAAAATATTTTGGAAAAAAGAACGAAGGTCACAGGACTCTTCCGACTTAACCCTTTAACAACCAATGTCTATGGTCGTTCATTTTATCTGTGAATATTCGCTCGTCCGTTAAAACATTTTCGAATTGTTAAATCTCAACATTATGTTCATCGCAATCTTCTATTAGATTATTGATCCTGACCAACCGAAAGGAGACAATACAAATGGTGGAGGTGAAGAACCTGATGGACCGCGATACAGATATTATAGCAGCAAGAAGGTATGCTTACTTTTTTAGTACTAACAACTCTCTAAATGAGTGGTGTCCAGTGAGAAATAATCTGAAAGTATGTTTGGAAAACTCTCGACATACTTTCGTTGGAAAACTGCAGTTTCCTGCCCATCACGAGACAGTTAACGACAAAAAGACTTTATACCCTCTGCCGGACATTGTTGCCAATTGGCACATTTAATATTCTGTACTTTGGCTACTCATTTAGGAAGACTGATTTAAATCTATGGAAAAGAATATTTAGGATTATGGATCAATTACTCATCGAGAAGAAAAAATTGAAACAATTATCACTATATTGCTCCTCCCCTGTTGTTTCCTGTCTACCAGTGAGCGTATTCTAGAACTCTTCGAAAGTCAACAAGAACCGTCCAGTAGCAGTCGCTGCAAGTGATAATGAGTGTATCCCTTTCGCTTTCAGATTTTTCCGAAGAAATTATATTTTATTCAATCTACTCAAAATTATTTTGAAAATCTGTTGAAGTTTGTTTATGCGTGCAATATGCAGACATTAAATCGTGCTTATATGCGCGGTTGGAAGACAGAGGGTTAAACCAACAAAAGTTGACGTAATGCACCTAATTTCTGCTTTGGCCTTTTATTTCCTTACTGTTTTTCTCATTTCTTTTGTTTGCCTTGTTTCAGTTTACCACAAGTGACCATAGTATGCTGGAACAAAACTACAAGCACCTCCTACCAGATCAAAAACCAAGCCTTGTACGTGAGCCTGTTTTGCGTCTACTTTCCTATTTCACGTCTATTTTTGTGCATATAGGCCGTAAAGGTTATCCTCGAAGGATTACAAAGAATATAAGCATTTGTTACCTCATCTGTGATGATCCCTTTACAACCTTTTTGGGACCAATTGACATCAAAGTGGCTCCCTTGGGCATTTTTGGTGCGCATACGTAGATCGTGAACATGTCATGCTATTATACTGTAAAGGCGGATTTACACTATCAAAGTTCCTTTGATCAAAGTATAGTTCGAACAAAGAGTGATGATAACGTAAACACCTTTCAAAGACCGTAGCTCCTTGGAAATACTTTGATCAAATACTTAGAACAAAGACTTAGTACCAAAGTAGTGGTGCCACCTTCGACTAGTTCTAACTTTAAAACTTTCTTTCAGTAGGAAGCCCACGTCACTAAAAGTGATTTTCAGTGAGGCCCTACATAATATATTAAAAAATTACAATAATAAGGAAAATTAAGATATATAACCATCATAAAAGGTAAATAAATAAATACCTAAAAATGACAATATAAAGTAATAAAAAAGCCTTAATAAATAATTTACTAGTTTTTAAAAAACCATCAATGTTTTATTATTCTTATCACCCCACACAGTGTCAGCATAATCTAATAATGCTAAGATTCTTGTGATTGCCGAGAGTATACGTGCTGAAATCGGTAACATGTACTTGATTCTTTTCAACAATCCCAGACACTTCCTCGCCTTATTTGTGATGTAATCTACATGATCTTTCCACGTAAAGGATTCATTAATCATCACTCCAAGATATTTATAGCATTTGATCCTTTCAACAAAACAGTCATTTAAGGTTACATCAAAATGACGTGTTGATTTTAACCTTTTTGGACTCCCAATAAGTATCACTTTTGTTTTGGGAACGTTCAATGAAATCCTATGATCAAATAACCACTTTCCAATGTCCTTAAGATCAGTATTCACGACTTTCCAGGCTTAACGGTTAGCTTGTATCCTTAAAGATCGAATTAGACTGATCTTTACGCCAACAGCGTGTTCATCGCGATTGCTCTCACTTCTTATGCATTAGCCAGCATAGTTCTCGATACTTTCTTGTCACCTCATTCCATGACCTCTTCTCTTCTCACACTTCGCTCTTCATTTGAATACAATCTGTCGTCAAACAACTGTCCAACGGATTGTTCCAATTATTAGGGGTTGATCATATGAGCCGGACTAACCAAGTTGATTATTGTCACAAAAATCTTTCCACGTTTGTAAAAGATAATTTGTGCCGTTTCAGCAACTAAACTAGACCAACCTGGTTTTTAATATCAGTTTGAGTGTATTTTACGTCCGCAGTAAGATCTTGCTCATGCCCGGTTCATGCAGAAAACTCCTTACTCTAATTCACATAAATGCATTTTCCCAGATATAAATTGTTACGACGCCTCTTCTTATACAAAAAATGTCACTCCTCTTTATTAATATTCTAGCTATTTATACAACCTAAGGACCGAGTAGAGACTGGGTCCAGTAACATAAATAAATAAAATACTGATTCGAATACTAATATAAATCCTACGGTTCTACTTCATCACACTCATCAAAGAAGTTTAGACAGTGTAAACCGGCCCTCGCGGCAGCAACCGATCATCTATTTTCAAGTATTATGTTTCGCGGTGCTAGTTTGAAGAATTTCTTTAAAACTAAAACCTTTTTTTCTAAAAAAAAAAAACCAAAAAAACAAAAAACCTGCCGCGTTGATAGTATTCAGGCGGTGTATAACATATCTCGAACGGACAAGACCTATCTGAATTATTGTTCTCCAACCGATCATCTTTTTCAAACGTCACCCAAAGAAAGGAGACTTTCTCCTACAACACTGTATAAGTACGTACGAACATACGAGACATGCATTTTACTCAGTCACCGACGGGTCTGAAAATAATTAACTTTTAATGTAAAAAATCTCTTACAGGTCTAGGTTCGTCCCGGTCTGAAAATAGTCGTCTCGGTTGAACTATCGTAAAGACTTCGGACCGGTCTGAGCACTTTTTTATCCTGGTTCCATGTAAACGTCAACCGACGATAACACCGTAACCGAAACGAAATCATCCCGGTCTGACTTTCGTGGCGGGCTCATGTAAACAGGGCATGTGTCCGAATTGCTATTCGACTGGCCAATCACTAACTGCCAGTGACAAAATTACAACAATTAAAGTACGTTTATACACTGCGATTAATCGGGGCGATTTCTGGCTTAGATGCATGTTAAATTGAGAAGTAGTGAGCAGAATGCTCCGTGGACTCAAGTTTGCTTGCTTTTTATTAATTACCATGAACCTACACCAGAAATCGACAGACCAAATTGTCAGATAACAAGACACCCGTGCATGTATACAGCATTACATGGATTCAAATGAAAATTTGGTTTCTGAGGGTTTTTAAGAAGCTATGGTTGTTTCCTTTCTCCCAATAGGCGAACGATTTTTTGAACGTTTTACTTGACGTCAATAGAGACTTGGTAGGATTCGAAAGGCCTGATGGATCAAGAAATTATCCTGCTTTATCTTGTAAAGCAATCAAAGACTGCTACCCAGATAAAATAGATGGTAAGCCTACAGCATTCGACGTTTATGTTTGAAATGCCCAAATTGTTTTATGATGGAGGAATTTAAGACTACACTAACCTGGTCGATCAACTTCCACAAACATGTAACGATTCTCCCAAGTTCAAACCGTTTACTTTGGAACTTCATTTATTTTTAAAGATGATATTAGGTTCAACAAATATTTTCTCTTTAAAATCCTTTGAATAATTTTGTATAGGCAAGATAGGAAGCAGGTCCACGTCCTTACGCTTTCTACCCTGTCCCCTATGGTGCGCTATTTAGCATTAGGAAAACCCTAGAAAACGTATGCTCTCGTGTTTTTCGAGATTTTTTGCATGAGAAATCGACAAATCAAGTGATCAAGTGCAAGTTCATGTTGTTCGTTATTACATTGTTAACAAAATGACCAAAATTTGGCATGGCGAAAGAACCACCCGTTACCCTGAGTACACTGGGGCCAGTCTACACAGAACCCCAACCAAACCGCTTCACCGGACAATCCTATGAACTTCCATGTGGGAGCCCTATCTCCTTCTGCAATGGTGCGAAAGTTCCTTTGAGAAATTTGGAAGTTTTAAAGCCATTTGAAGAGCATTTTCGGCCTTCTTACGATACAAAACGGTAGCACTTCCTAAGTGTACCTTTTCCCCTCCAATAAGTTCTTGAGTTATTGGAAGACAAGAGGTATGTTATGTTGTTTCATAGTCAACATATTGACTTTGGAAACAAGAAGCCAAAACGACTTTGACTGATAAGGTTTTAAGCTTTAGGTTGAGTCTTAAGCTCTCTCTGGATGCGCCACTGTCGCATACTTTTGTTTGACCTGATGTACAGGGTTTTTCTTGCTAGTAATATAGTATTCGATATTTTCAGGCTATTATTGGATCGATCCTAACCAAGGCAGTCCTAAAGACGCAATGAAAGTTCTATGCAACTTTACTTCAGAATACACTTCAACTTGCGTCTTCCCTGCCAACAAGGTAAGCAGCACGGAGGCGACATTTTGGTAAGCGCCGATGAACTGGAAATCCTTTGTTTTTATGCAAAGAGCTCCCCCGCAAAAAAAAACAAAAACCAACTGCATTTCAGGGGATGTAAAAGTGGTCGTTTAGGGGGATAAATTCACGGCTATCTATACAATACAATAACACATGGCTCAACTAAACGCAACTTACATAAGACACGAAATGACCCATTTATAAAAATGTATCTAGTTATGATAAAGCGTGCATCAAACTTCAGGGTATTACATTTTGTAAATAGCCTGTTCTGCCATTAAAGATGTGTTCTTCACTTTATAGTTCACTTTGGTCTTACTTCGTTGATCATTTTGTTACTTTAGATTCACAACAAAAACTGGATCTCCCAAAACAAAAAGGAATGGTTCAGTGAACTTTTCGGAAAAGATAATTCGGTAAGCTTTACTGAATAACAAACGTCTTCAGCATCGATTTTTGTTTTAACAAAATTGAGATCATGCTATGTAACACTGGAGAATTGTTTCTTTGAAATTGAATGATATTCATATACGCATCTTAAATTTATTAATAATTCATGCGCAGAACACTAAGGAAATCACTACCGAGACGTTGTTTGGATATCTGAGGAAGAAATTACATAAATAAGGCCAACTTTCATCTCTATTTTCTCCTCAAATACTGATTCTTTTGAGATGCAATATCATGCTCCCTAAAGTCGTGTTTCATCAGATATCCAAACACCTCGAAATTTGAAAAAACTTTGGCTATCGCCTCGGTTTGACAGAAACTTCTCTGTGTTTGGATGTAATATTTCAAACCCCACAATTCGGACAGGACTGGATTTCAAGTCCGAGAAGACTTCACCTGGTTTCTAGCATCATCATGTGACTCGAGATACATCAGTCTGGTTGGCGGATTACCTGATGAATAATTAATAAGTTTGAGATGTCCTGATGAAACACTCTTTCTCATGTGTAATCTATTACCTCAAAGCATTATGATCAGAATTTTCGAGAACCAAAACATCATAGGGTCTGAAGTAAGCAATTTACATGCTAAGCTAAAGAGGACTATTCATTACTTATAAAGTATTTTCATATAACCTTGGGAGATGTTTCCTACGGTAGTTTGTAGTTAATGCTGACCTTACTGAAGTATAAATTTTACAAATGTCACCTTTTTGAAGAGGCTCCAGAAATTTGTTTCATTCCAGTGATGTGATCAAAAGTATTAATTTATCATCATTTCATGATAAATTCACAATTATCCTGCACTACTCAAGTCAACTGAAAACGTTGACTCGAGCTGGATTTGAACTCGCGTCTTCGGGACATCGGTCCGCATCCGATCACATCTTATTGTGAGTTCTGTTTCTAATCCTGACTTTGCTAGTGGTTTTGATTATGATTATGTAGTCATTGTTTGTTTCTTTGTTTCCCTGTGATGGAATAAATACTATAAAAATGACTTGAAGGGTGTTAGCAGGCCAATCCATGACCTAGCATTTATTTCGCTTGCGTTCTCTTTCAAGATCTCCTACTCCGACCATCTTTCTCAGTTCTCATTCCTTCAAGTGATGAGCAAGCATGCCACCCAGAAGATTACTTACCACTGCAAAAACTCTGTGGCCTGGTATGACGCACATACTAAGTCATATGATAAGTCGTTAAAATTGCTAGCCCTCAATGGATTTGAGTACAGCCAGGACGGACCGCAGACCTCTCGACCTAAAGTTCTCCGCGATGACTGCAAGGTTAGTAATTCTAATATTACCTCATTAAGTATATAATAAACTCACTATTTGGTTAATTACTACAAGTTATTAATACAATTTATGTCTTACCACACACCTCACCCCACCCACACACATATATAGATGTATATTATACAATAAATCTCATACGTCATGCGTTTTCATTGGTCGTTAGCCATGATCTATTAAAGAACAGACGCACGGATATCTTCATTAAAACAGTGAACGAATCACAGCTCTCCGCGTATTTAGCACGAGCCAATGACGTTGCTTCATTTGTGTCATGGATCACGTCAGATAACTGTTTTCGTGTTTTTCAATGCCCGATTTTTAATTTCCGATTATCACGTTGTGATGTCATCTGTACATCTATAACTGAACAGACAACGGAAACATGAAATCGAATTGTTAAATATATATATATATCCTCAAGAGAAAACTTTAACAAGACTTTATCTCAAAGAGTCAATTCCACTAACTTTAATTTTTGGCAGTTTCCCTGCTACCGACCACTTCGCGAGGCATATCAAAGTAGCTAAATAATTACTCTTTCACTGACTGAACACGAGGTCTCTACTCGAACAACATCGGACCTTGATATATGTTAAAAGCAGAGGTTCGGTCTTTCACCCGTGATGAACGTAAAAATGCATGAGGTCAGGAAACAATTTATTGTATGGCTATCATGTAGTCTAAGTAAATTATTGCTAATTATTATATTATTACTTACTTATTACATTATTACTACCAGGAACATATGTTTCCAGTGTCGACGGCAGTCGGCGGCACATCGTCTGGGTTGCCGATTGTTACGGCACGGCAGGCAAACGAAAAATTTAATTGAAATGCTTGCTGGAGACAGCAACCGACATTTTCGTTGTTTCTTGTAAACCACTTGACTGTCGCCATCCAATAAAAATCGAACAACAATAGAATGCTTTTTAAGTTCTAGCGTTGACTGTGATTAGTGGCCGATACGCCAATCAAATGGAATCAGTTTGTTGTGCTGGCTAGAGAGTAGAGGTCACCAGCATCAATAAGGCAGTTGCAATCGTTCCGCTCCATATTTATTCCTGATTACTCGATTCGATGTGCTGGTTAGCTTTGTGCCCACGTAACATCATCACGTAACTCTTTTCTGAATTATTTCTAGACCCAAGATAAGGCGTGGAAACAAACAGTACTTCATCTCGAGGCTAAATCTTCTATAGCACTACCAATTATTGATATTGCCCCGAAAGACATGGGAAAAGAAAAAGGATTCGGTATTGAACTTGGACCAGTATGTTTTGTAGGTGTATAAGAGTTTAATAAAAGAGTTTATAATGACTAAGCCTGGATCACTTGTCTACACTCAAGCTGATAGAATGAAGCCTGTGTTATAGATAGAAAATTAAAAAATAAAGATCCAAACTTCAAAAAATTATTATATAATTTTTTTTTTGAAACTGTTAAATATTGCATACTCTAGTAAGTGTTTGAATAAACAGCAAGCATTCTTCCTTGATTAAGTTGTAACGTGTTTTAGTCCTTAGGAAATCAATATGTATTGACATTTGAATAAATGAGTTTGTGGAACAAGTATTTAACGTATAATTCAGCTCGTTGCGTTTTTCTTCTCTAGACTTTCCACTAAGAATACAGCGAAGCATAAATCAGTTCTTTAATAGAGGGCTTAGACGGACCTTAGAAATGTTTAGGATTTGGACTTCACTTCAATCTTAATCATGCGATTTTTCAGACTTCTTCTTTTTTGTCCAAAATTCTTGTGTTGCTTCTTCTTCATAATTTATACACGTTGGATGGTGAAATTACATTAAGTCAGATCAAGCTGCAATTTGCTGTTTCCTATCTTGCAGGACTACAGATGGAAGGATAGATTTTTGTTTAGAAGTGGTACGGCTTTCAAAACGGTGAAAATGACTTTATTTACCATTTAATGTACACCTAGGCACTAGCGCATAAAGCCTTCGCTAAGATTTTAGTTTCGCCGCCGTTCGAATATTACTTGATAGTTAGACTATCAGTCTATTGTTAGTCTCAAGAATGATTTTTCTAACCGAGGGTTTCTTATGTCGAGAAGAAAACCCAGCTAACATATCCATTGATTGATCAGTTGGGCACTGGTACAGAGGAGCATAAGTGTTCCAACTGTCTTTTTCCTTTTTGGGTCTGATTACGTAGCAATTAAACACTATGCGATTATATATTTCGGCATATTTCGGAACGGACGACGGACGAACGACTGCGCGGCGAGAGTTTGCTATTTCTATTTGTTCGCCTCGCGATTTTGCTGTGTAACTTGCTGTATATAGTCACTACATTTGTCGAAAAGAAGTCTTGTCAACTTTCGTAACTAGAAAGCTTGAAGAGCACGAAGACGTCAAACATATACTGTCAAAGCATTGACAACTGATTAAGACTTAAGCGCTGAAACAAGCCTGAAAGCTCTTCAGCTTTTGTTTTAATTGGGCAACAGTCATTTATTGAATATTATATAAAGGCTATTCAACAAATTTCAGGCGAAAACCTGTTTCTGAAGCAAGCCATTGTAAACTGATGTAAGCCATTTCATGCCTATGTATGCCTGTATGCTTTTGTATTTGGTAAACCAACAATTAAAGAGATTGTATTTAGAGTACTAAGCACCACTATCAAATACTTAATATTTTTACTGAAGCAAGCCATTGTACAGTGCCACGTTTATCATACTTAGGGCATTCATAAGTTATAACGTATCATGAAGATTGCAGTGCAAACTCAAACCGAAAACATTTCTGGAACAAGGGTACGAAGGTATGGGCATCTCCATGAAAATGAAAATCGTCCGAATACTTTTCCAAATAATCCAGTTTTTTTCGATGCAAGTCCGGTTTTTGCCATTGTGTTTCTTGCTGGTTGACTGAGAGTTTACTGGTAGCCAACATGGTGGCTGGTATGCACGAGGGAACCTGCTCGAGGACAAGACTTCAAAGGTTTCGAGGCGAGTGACCTGCTCAGTTCCTTGTCCCGTGACTTAAGTGTCGCCTGGAAGGTAATTTTTGTACTTTAATATTGATTATATTTCATGAACTCCTGTCGAAATATATGAGAATACAAGTGGTATGACTACCACTCAGTGCTTCGGTTCACAGTTCATCACATTCGGATCACAGTTCTGAGGGGATCCCCCTACTAAAAAGAAGTCGAGAATTCCTGAACCGCGCTGGCTCTTAATGCAACGGTAACTTTTTACCTTGTGCTTCGGACACAAACAACAGTTAAGTTTAGATTCGACCTATTAAACAACTTTCCGTTTCTTTTTAGCAATATTTTTAGTTCTTGTCAGAGCCTGTGTTGTTCGTTTACAGTATGTCGAGTCATCACCATCGTAAATTCTAACAATTCGAGCTATGGCGCTTCGTCAGAGAAAGAAGCGAGTTCTAAAAGAGGAATGGCAACTAGACTAGGTTTTATACTAAAAGGAAACGTGACAAAAATTATTCAATGAAATGTGAGAAATAAAGATAAATCACCGACTTAGCATCATTTTTATCGAATGCAAATTTCTGTTCCCCTGTTGTCTCTGGCGGTTTCTTCCCACGTCTGTTTACTGATCGCCATTAAAAATAGCAAGCGACTTCCTTGTCGTTGCTAGGTTGTTGGTTTGTTTTTATTACTCACAATTCGTTGGTTAATTTGTGTCACATGTTTCCTTTTAGTATAAAACCTAGTCTAGTCGCCATTCCTCTTTTAGAACTCGCTTTCACTCCCTTACGAAACGCCATAGTTCGAAACGTTAGAATTCTTTATCATAAATTCGTCAGTCTACCTACCTTTCAACTTTTTGTGCGATTTTACACTGTATACGCAGCATCCCATTTTTATATCATTGCCTGGAAATAGTCTTGCCCAATTTTCATGTACTTCTGGACAACTTGTCAGACAAAGTTAGAAGTTTCGTACATAGCAGGGTGTTCCATCCCACTCCCAACCAGTGGATACAGCCCTGGTTTTTCAAAGGTGGTTAAAAAGTGACGTTTCAGAGTGAGGCATTAAATTCTTGGTGCCCGATTCAGTCACCAGTGACCAATGGAGACTTTACTATTTTACCCTGGCTAACGCCAGACGATTTTCTCGTCAAAGGGAAATCTCACTGTCACCAAGGACTTACATATGGACTCCGGTCGAAATGTATGAGAATACAAGTGGTATGACTACCAATTAGTGCTTCTGATTACGGTTCAACACTAAGGGGGTCCCCCTACTGAAAAGAAGTAGAGAATCCCTCACCCTGAACCACACTTGCCTACTCTGGCTAACGCCAGACGATTTTACTCGTCAAGAGGGAAGTCCTTGGCCAAGAAAGGGTTAACAAGGGTTTAAAACCTATAACCTTAACTCCTTCCTGGCCGCATAGGTCCTCGGTGACGAATGGAGGCTTTAGTATTTTACTCTGACTAACCCCAGACGATTTTACTCGTCAAGGGAATAGCCCTAGGCCAGGAGAGGGTTAATAATACCTTTTCAATTCTATTTCAGAATCATCCTCTGGGTAAAATGAAATGATAAGTTCACAATTAACCTACACTGCTAAAATCATCTGAAAAAGTTGAATCTGAAAAAGTTGAATCAGAAATCCCAAAATTTCCGTCAGAAGGGAAAGTTTTTTTGCCCTCCCGGGTTTCAACACCCTCGGCTGCGAAACTCCCAAACCACATCAAGCAATGGGGAAAACTGACGTCAGATCCCAGTGTCCTAGTAATTGTTACTGGTTTAACCGTTTCGTTGTGTTTCTGTTCAAAAGACTCTACAAGACATCAAAGTTCTTCCGGAGTCGGAGCAAATTTTAGGCAAGAAAGTCCAACTACTTCTAGAGAAGGGGGTAATTTGCCAAACTCCTCTTACCAAGGACGCCTTTTACAGCATAAGTTGTAGATCTAAGCTCACTGAATTGGTTTTGTAGAAAACCCACACTTTCAGATGGAGCATCCTTCGGCAGTGAAGTCACTTTTTAAACGGGGCCACTTTATGACAAAATTGAACTACAGAGATACCTGCCTATCCGTCGCAGTTCGTTCACGTTTTCAAAAATTTCTTCGCTTTATCTGGAGAAACAAGGCTAATCAGTTCAGGGCTCTTCTCTTCGGGCCAAATGTAGCACCATGGATCTTCACCCGGTTAATGAAACCAGTGGCAGCTTATTTACGGATATTTATCAATTAAGTAGATTACTAATTAAGATAAATTTATGACAGTTGTATAGAATGTCGAAAACATACTTCCTTTAGTCATATTCAAAGTGGTACTCTGGTTTCGTGGCCAGCAAAAGGTACATGCAATTAGCCCAAAAACTTTTCTAGTTAAAAACTAAAAACAATAA
>JBAHVQ010000156.1:285816-305305 GCA_036872915.1 Nanipora kamurai
ATGACGTCATTAAAAAACATCTGTGGCGTAATTTGATCCCGACTCCCGTTAATACGACCACCCCGTTAATACGACCACCCCGAAAATATTTTGGCCGAACGGTGGTCGTATTAACGGGTTCCACTGTATTGAGAAAACATCGAAAATTGCAACTGTTCCTAGACTTTTTGTCACTGTAGTTTCAGTTACAAGTAACTCTGCAAAAAATATACCTTATACTGAAGTTACAAGTTGCTTTTCGATAGTTACTACCGCAAAAGCATTTAGCTAATTATAACAAACTGGTTGTCATTTGACACTTCAATTTCATACATGTAATTAAAGACTGGGCATTTAGTTGGAAATTTGCTTAGAGATCTAGGTAACAAAGTGGCAAACAATCAGTTTAAAGCGTCAGGAAGAGTTTGTTCTAAAGGCTCGTTTAGACTGGCGATTTTGCTGGAATTTTTGTCATCCTGATGGCATCATGCGTGCGATCAAATGGATTCACTCAAGAAAGTGTTGGACCATTTGTGTGAGTCCATGCGATCACATGGTTCATGATGGCGAAAGTCGTGGTGGCCTAAACGTGTTTCTCGCAACTGGAACTAGTTCCCTCCATCCGCCTCTTAGCTAAAAAAGTAACTAGTTACCGAAAAAGTAACTTCAGTCATTCTGTAACGATGTAGCAGCAGTTAAGGCTTTTTAGCTCCGATTTACCGCACGCCAAACATTTCTCCTCCCCCCGTTGTGGACCAATGGCTCCTGATTCAGAGATTCGCAAGAGCCGCCACAGGTCTGATATGTTTCAGCACACTTCAAAGCGCGGGCTTGGGTAGAAAATTGTGCTTTCAACAAAATCGTTTTTCTAGAGCACTTAACTGGCCCATTTTCCCCGTTGTCGCCGATCCTAAAATTTAGAGCATTCGGACATTTATCAATGCTAAACGTATTGTCGCACCAGAGCTGGTAATCTTCAATTATCGCTGCCTGTTGTTTGTTCAAGGTGCTGGGAGCAAAATTAAACAATTTCTTTATGTGTGGAAACAACACTGATTGTCGTTAAGGACTACATTGGTCAACATGGCAACGGAACGCCAGCACCACGTTCAAGGCCATTACAGGTGATAAATGCATTACTGATAAGGCAGAAATAACGCATTAGGGGCAATGGAAGTACATTAACTCCAGGATTTCCTTCCAGCATAAAAATCTCGTGGGTTTGAATTATCGGTAAACAGGAACAAATTAATAAAACAGCTATCGCTGGAACCATTAAGTATGACCGAAGAAAGCGTCAAGGTTGCCGTTAGAGTTCGTCCATTTATATCCTTTTTGTCTCTAGTTCTGAATGCGAGTTGGTTGAGATAAAGCTGTTACTGTATTGGAGTATCAGGGCACACGAATGCATTTTCGGGACTCTTTCATTTTAATATTTGCCTTATTCAACAATTGACTGAAATGTAAAGTAAAAATGCTCCGGTGGCGACCCGACTAATGAACCTGGAAGGTAGGTTTTAAGTTGAAAACTTACATTTATTATGTACCGAGTTTACCTTGTTCTAAACTCGCGAATAAATATCAGACGAAGAAGATGTTTCACTAGCCAATAGCATTAGCAAGGATCAAATCAATCAGACGTATCAAATTTTTCCTCTAATTTCTGATAAGTTTAATATAGGTTTTGACGTTAACTTGAAAACTTCTTGAAAACTGAATATTTAGCCCGTTTTTTTCCTCGCTAATTTGTTGGCGGACCATAAGGCCAAGGCTAGTCTTATACGCTGTTTTTTTCCCAGATTTTAAGATAGTATTCTGACGTACTTAAAACGAATGTTTTACTTATAATTTAGGAATTATGATTTAAGAACGATCGGCCTTGGATACGTAACATAATTTTGATTTACACGTTCAAAACTGTTGCTAGTTCACAGCCATTTGATTTTCTGAGTAACTTGATCTTTGCAATACAATGTCCTCATTTCTTCCATTTTCTTCGGGCAAGGTTCACTGGCTTGCTCAAATTGGTTTTCGGCTTAAAAGTATTTGAAATATTAAAACTCTGTGAAGTTCTGTCAAATCCATTATGAAGTAGACGTTCAACATAATCCTAGTTGTCATATTGGTTCAAATGTTGAATATTAATTAAAATTAATTTCATGCTGTCTTTGAATTTTTTATTAAAAAAGCAATGTTTGACAAATAAACTGCATAACAAGATTTCATCATTATAATTATACCTTAAGTTTATAGCAGAACTCTCCTTATACCTTAAGTTTGTTTCAGTGTCTTTTGCCTCCATATTATTAAATAAACTGAGGGGATTTTTTCAAATGTGACTTTGATTATTTAAAAACCTATAGGTTAGAATAATTAGGGTTTTTCACATAACCATACATGTATTTCTCAAAATCTGAGATCAAGTTTAGTTTGTTATCCTCCTTCACAGCTTTAGTGCTGTGATCACTGCTGTCTTCTGATATGTGTTTTGAGAAAGTACACTTCTTGTCGATATTAGATGGTAGTTCAGCTTAAATAGGCAGGGAGCTTGATCTTCTTGAACAGTCATTTTGCTTTCTAATTTCTGAAATGCCCAGAAAAACTGTTTTAATCTGCTGCGTACATACTTCTATCAACTTCATGTGCAGCCTCTACATTACAACTTTTCTCATCAAATTTTCTTGAGAATGCACTTTTCTATTTCAGATGTATATTTCACAATGAAACAAAATGTGTCAAAGACAAAACAAGGGTAATTTTTGGAGGAGGGCTTAGCAGGGTGGCTGGACCAAAGGGCTGGTAAGGCTAGAGCTGTTGGCATTTAGAGTTTCTCTAAAAGTATTGTAAACACACTGGAAGCCAGTTTGTGTTGATAATGTGTTCACTCACAATACATGTGTGACTGCTTTGCAAATGAGCTCATCAAAATTGTTGGGGGTGCAAAGGTTTCCCAGCTTCTCCCCTAGCTGCAGTCCTGTCAGGACTCTTAATATCAGAAAGGTGTAGGTGAATATCAGTCTTTATCAATGGCTGGACAAGATTAGGGTCTTTTACTAGATGAGCCTCTTGAAAGACCAGCTTGTTAGGTACCAACATGATAAACTTTGTATTTTCTTGTTAGCTGAGGTCATGAGAAGTGGTGTGCCGTTACAAAAAATAAATGTCAGTAATATTGATATCATTGCTGGGTAATCAGGAGTAATGATAATGCCAATGATAATGATTGTATTTATGGTTATGATTACAATTATGTTTATGTTTTAGTTATGATAATGATTAGAAAAGCATATTACATCAGAAGTAAATCTGTTCATAATCAGCAATTCTTGGAATCTTCCCTCATTTGCAAACTAAATTAATTACAATAGAACTGGTATAAGGTTATTTACTAATAAATGATCTTATAAAAACATTTAAGTTACTCTAGTAAGAAAAAATTAATAAAAAGTATTTATACATTTCATGTATATTCATGAATGTATTATTCGTAAATGAAATATTAGTTCAACTCAGAATGCTCTCATTGGTGCTACTCTCAGTTTCAGGCTGGAGGGTGATTTTCAGGCAACTAGGTAAGATGATCCCCTACACTGTCCACTGTACAACTATGTTAGGCTAGTTATACATGATAAATGTTAGAGCTCTTCCTGTGGTTGGCTATGCCAATTACCGGTAGTAAATCTTTATTTTAATGTGAAAAAAAAATGTGATAAATTCACTATATGGTATCTGTGAAAATATAATGATGTTGGTGAATCTTTAAGGTGGTGAAGCCTACTCCCAAAGAGGAAGGAACAAAATCAAGTGAAAATTTTTTCAGAACCATGCTGTTTTCACCTCAGAAAATACCCCTTTTTACAATTTTTTGTGAAAATATGGAATAGGATAAATTGAACAAAATTGAATTTGTAGAAGTTGATTCCTTTATGACAAGCTGTGAACAAACCATAAGAGGATAATGACAATTCAAGCACCTCGCTCAAAAATATATCCCCCTTGCACTACCCCCTATATTTACTCCTTGGATTTGGATAAGTTGGAAAACTGGCTTTCAAAAATGTTGGCTTTTTGTTTTGAAAACCTTATTGTTTTCTATGCTGTCCAGTTTTATATTGTTCTAAGTTATTTTTGTTATATTTAGCTTAATATGATGAGTTTGAAAATTCGCACAGGTTCCATCCGTCAGAAATCTCAATTATATTATATGGCAGTTTCGTCAGCAATGGTCATCCAGAAATTATGGATTAGTGTATAATGGCAGAATTCTTCTGGTCTGCATAAATCCAAATTATGCCAATTGGATTGGTTTTCTACAGCGTTGCTCCACCATGTTATAAATTATCTGAATAACGAATGGACTAAAGATGACAGGTGGAAGGGCAATAAATGGAATGGGGAAAGACCATAAATAGGCAGGCAAATAGACTAAAAGACATTATTGGATAGGAGTATCGAAAATATTGCTCCAAACGTTTATTGAATTATTTATTTATTTACTTATACAAAACTTCACGACGAATACGGACATAGGTTGTAGAGCGAAAAACTCTTTTTATCTTTCGTGTTTGTCTATTGTTTATCGTCAGCAGTTGCAGTGCCCATCATCCATCTGTCTATCGCTTATCGTCCGTCCTCGAATCGTCCACCGCCCATCGGGGTATTAGGTAATACCAAATGATTTTCCGTGTTATTAGTTTAGTACCCGGTTATCTACACACGCGAGACGTTGCGAGACTGGTGAAAAGCGGTAAAAATCTGGTAAAAAATCTAATCCGAGAGGATTAGTACTACATAAAAAAGTCGGGGGTTAATAGCTTATAAATAGCTTTTAGTTAAGCAGATGTGTGTAAATGTTTTCATGTAAACATCAAACTATTGTCAAAAAGTAACGGTAAAAAAAAAGATCTGATAATTCCTCGATTATCTCGTTTTTCTTTGTTGTCATGTGGACTTCTAATCTCTAAATTCATCACAAGCATGCAAGCTGTCCTAATTCGACAAAAGCAAATTTTTCCAAGTTTAATAATAATAATGTGTTAGATTCACGCTAATCCTATTCCACAATCAAAAAATTCAAACAGTTACGTACTTTGTTGGGTGTTTTTTAGGGGTTGCTGGTTAAGTTGTCGCGAGCTGTCAGTGAACTACCCCACTGCCAAGAGATAAGAGTTTTTAGCTCTTCGAAAGCCTAACAAATATGTGCATCACAATATGAAATAAATAAACTAATAAATACATTACACAACAACGGTAACTCCTAAAATCGATAACATAGTTAACTTATTCTACGTTTCGACTAGGTTTTAGCCATCATCAGGAATGCGTAGGTTTTAGGTATTTCTAATGATAACAAAACCTAGTCGCAACTTCGAATAAATTAACTATGTTATCGATTTTATGAGTTACCGTTCTTGTGTATTTTATAAAAATATGCAGTGGTTTCTGCAATAAGTACATGTTTGATATGCACTGACTCTGAATTAAAGCTGATTCATGCTTTAGTATTCTCAACAGCAGGTCACTCAGAAAATTTTGAAGTATTTGCCGTTAAGTTTTCCATAACTTTTCTTACAATAAACGCGAAAAGCAACGAAATGCCAGCCTTATCATTCAGATGCAAGACAAGACTACTGAGATCACAGATCCTGAAAACCCGAACGATCCTCCTCGTCGGTTTACGTTCGATTACAGTTACTGGTCTCATGATGGATTTGAGGCCAATGCTGAGGGATATTTGCAACCCACTGCTCCTAACTATGCAGATCAGGTATTTCGTCACATTACAATACTTTGGTATGTTTTTATTTTCTATCTTTCAATACACAAAGCATATATTGTAATTATGTACCTAAAATCATCGTAAGACACATAAAACTAAAATAGCCCGAATTGAATAATCTAAGGTCTATTGTAGAGATATCTTCGATTTGACTGTCTCTAGTGTCAGTGCTTAGGGCGGAATAAAAACAGCCCCTAGTCAAACATTTTCTGGATGTACTCTCTGGCTTGGATAAGTCACTGAGAAATTCTGAAATCTGTTACCACGTGGGTGACCCCTCGATCAGTCAAAGACTGAAGACGTTATTAGTGCCAGAAATATTGTAGAGGACAACTTAAAATGCATCAGAATCTGTCAGAAATCTTAAAATACTAAATTTTTTGAGCAGATATACTCCCAAGGCAAAAAATCTCCGTACTTAGTACTACCCATTCTCGTCCCCTGAGCCTCTTTCTTGTTGGCGCGTGATAAAAGACTCTGGAATAATCCGTACCGGAACCCACTAGTTTTGTGGGGTTCCGGTTTCGATGTGCTTTCGTTGAAATCGACAAGATCTGTTCAGTTACATCACTTAATAAGGTAGTGGTTGGCTGTTATAATCGTGCAATAAAAGGATTCAAACTATCAGTAGCCAAAATAGAAAATTGTGACGTGCAAAAGTGAAATGGAAAAGCGTGCCTTACTTCCGCTAATTAACGCGAATGAACGAATAACCAATCGGAGTTCTTGTATTTATGGATTCCTCGAGAACCTTTTGTCGCGCGCCAGCAAGAAAGAGGCTCTGGGGACGAGAATGAGCACTCCCAATAAACACAAAAATATTCATGTTTGGCCACGGCATTGACTATTGTTAAGAAGCTGGGTCCCTCGCATTCAGAAAGGCCTTTTGCAGCTAGGTCAAAAACACTGCATAACAAATCTGGAGAGCAAGTGAAATCCCATACATTTGTGTTTTTCTTTGTTTTGGAAATCCCACTGTTCTCCATTGTCTCCACTTTTTCATTGTTCTGAGTTATTTTTAGCTAGCTGCAAACGGCCTATTCTGCTAATTAACTAATTTCATTTGCATCCTTTAGAAATTCATTATGAAAGTACTGAAAGTGCTGTGTTGACAATCATGGAAACTTACTTTCAGAGGGAAGAGCTGAGCAAAATTTTAGGAGAATGCAATATTATTAGTCGAGAATAAATTCAAATGATTTTGGTTTCTTTATTTAGATGAAAGTTTATAATGATTTGGGGAAAACGGTCTTAGACAATGCATGGACTGGCTATAACACATCCTTGTTTGCTTACGGACAGACTGGATCAGGAAAGTCGTGGTCGATTGTTGGGTATGGCGCGAACAGAGGTGAAGAGACACCTATTCCATGCCATCTTCGTTTAATACAAATCAAATTAAAGCGCTGTTCAAACGGTGCATGATAGTCGATGATAATTGAAACTCTCGGTCCGGTTTGATCACCAGCTTTCGTGCAATATTATGGAGTATCGTAGACTATCGTTCTCTTTGACCATATTCAAATTCCTAATGGTAGTCGATGTTAGTTTTCCCACTACTCGATAATGATAGTTGGTGATAGTCTGGGAGTAGGATTAGTTCTTAAACTATCGTGGACTATCATGAGCAAGGTTTGACGGCTTATAAATATTTGGTTGACTATAGTTGATTGATTAGTATGCATCATGGTTACGGAGTTGGTTGGAACCGTTGTAGGTTTATTAGTTGATTTCCTAGCTAACTGCTTGTCTGATTAATTAAATGGTTGGTTGGTTGGGTGGTTGTTAGGTCGGTTGTTGGTTTGTTTGTTGCTAGGTTGGTTGTTAGATTGATAGGTTGGTGGTTGGAATCGTATGATGGCTGGTAGGTTGGATGGTAGATCCGTTCGTGGATTCGTTGATAAGTTGCTTGATTAGTTGGTTATTTTGTTGTCAACAAGTAATTCATTTTAGACACTGAATCCTGAACGCAAATCTTGTTAATCTGGGTGCTTGCTGTGTATCAGACGACCAGCAAACACTGGTCAAGTTCGTAATCTCACAAAAAACGATTTCTGAGTCCTAGACGGGAACCGAAGCCGGCAAACTTCCGTTGACCGGACATCAGAGGGTTGCCAGTTGGATTTCAGTTTAGAGTTCAGAAATCGTATTTCGAGATTACGAGATTGACGAACGTTCGCTGGTCATCGAATTCAGTTTCGATTAACTAATTTAAATTGAAACACTTTTTTTCTAATACCATGAATTCTAGACTCGTGGCCTTCGGTAGTGACTTAATGTACTCATAGTCATTTTAATATAGCGTGTCGTCTAAAACGGTGATTTATAAAGTGGCACGAGACTAAAATAAGGATAATATGTTAATGGTGTGCTCACTATTTGCTGGATCATAATAAAACAACAATGAGTATCGTTTTGTTTACCTCCCTATTCTCTCATTGGCTTTATTTATAGCCTGCCGTCAGGCACACCCAGTGGAAGAGCTTGGGGAACTTAAACTCTCCCTTAGGTGCAGGAAATAAGCGTGGCACATGTCGCCAAAATGATGTATTATGTCCAGACAGTGGTTTCAGAAACAGATCACTTTTTTATCAAATGAATGAAAATTTATATTTGCTATCAAAGCCAGTCCTTGGAATTTCACATTCAATGGCTAATACAAAGACAAATAGCAGTCACACGACCGATGGGTTGCTGGTTATAAAATCAAATGTGACGACTGCCGGAGCAAGTTTATTTAATGAGACTAGTAGAGACGTAAACATCCGACTAAGTCATCACAAAACGAGTAACGAGTAACCGATACAGCACTGGGTACATTGCTGAACTCTATCTGCAACGAACTTCAACAATGACTAAAACACGGCTTGATTGGAAAGCTAGCATACCAGTTAAAAACCACTTCACGATCACAAATATCAACGGCATTTTTAAAGACTTAAAAATACCAACCAACAATAACCTCATGCTAACTCCCACGCGTACTAATCAACAAGATATACCTCTACACTCGCTAATGAATATTGGAACCCCACTTCACAAGTACGCATACCTCTGATATACACGCCTACTGTGATGCGAACAGTTGATGACCTATGCCTCGAACCAGATAAATAGGCAAACCTGGCTGACATTTTCCTCTTAAATCGGAAGACAATCGCCGTGGAATAGTGAGTCACCAATGACGGTCTTTTACATGACTGCTGCGATGAACTTCCCACTTAAAATCTCACTTGGTATTTTTATGTATGAAAAGGCGCATGAAGATTGGGACATTTCCCTTATGAAATTTTCATTTCACATTTAATTTATGCTTGGTTCAAAGTTTCACATATTAAAGTGCATGTCCAAAGAAAATTAAGTTTATCTTATTGGAAAGGACTCTCAAAAAAATAAAGGAACACATTCTACAATTTTTCCGTATCTCACTTAGTCTTTGAGATATTTAAATTTGTTTGATATGTAAATGCCACAATGTGTGACGTCATATGATTAGTAAAGCCTTTTTGCCGGTCGGAAAGTAAGCAATACCTCTCAGATTATTCAATGAAATCACTTGAAATCGTGTACATTGGTTCACTTTATAATACTGCACAGTTCCATGTCAAAATATTAATGTCATAGTCATGTGTTAGGTCTCGGAGCTTCCTGCCCTTAAAACAGATTTTTTCAAATTGCACCATGATAGAATAAGGTTTTCTTAAGATTTACAAGGTGTATAAAATGATGAACGCAATATTTCTGAAACATCTCTAATAGAAAATGGTCATGAACAGTCTAAAAATAAAGGAATTGCGCTTCATAGATTCCCAGGGTATGGGGACTAATATGTCAATGTAACAGTAATATCTTGACATGAAACAGTTCAGTATTATGAACCGAACCAGAGTATAAAAATTCAAGTGATTTCGTTGAATAATCTTGGAGATATAGCTTACTTTCCAAGTGGCCAAAATTCTTTACCAATCATATAACGTTACTCATCTCATTTACGTATCCAACAAATTGAAGTATCTCAAAAACTAAGTATACAAAATGTGTATTTCACATTTGAAATGAAAGATTCACGTATGAAAATTAATTTCACGCAGGAAATTTTTCACATGGAATTGAAACAGTTTCACATGAAAAACTCATGAATAATTGATGAGCACTGTAGTATATCTAGTCACCGATAAAACGTCATGTACATGCACTTTATATCTGATAAAACACTCCTTATTAGTGTTCTTTATTTAAAGAATACTAGTAAGGCAAACCCCTGCTAATATTTTACCCTGATAATGTGAACCATTGTTTAGGTTCCACGGGGACACGCTTTGTGGGGATTTCTAAAATTCACACCATTTGTAACTTAGCTGTCTCGTGAGGGCTATTTTTGGCAAATTGATTTTCTACAATAATCTTATTTTAGAAACACTAGAGAATACATAAGTTATTTTGAATTATGTTCGTACAAATAACTAAATCGCCGGGCGGAGAGTTTTAGATACGTCACCTTCTTACGAACGTTAATTAATACAGTTTTCACTTCTTTATGTATGTAACTTTCTCGCTATATTAAGGAATCGTTCCTGTATTCTGTGAAGAAATCTTCAATCGTGTGAAAGAAAAGCAGGAAGAAGGGGTGACTGACCAGTACGAGGTATGCGGCGAAATGTTAATCGTTTGTACAATTGCTCATATAACGATCGCTAGTAATACTTTTTTCCAAGTTAAAATAGAAATACATTTCTGAAATAGCCGTACATTTATGCTGATGGTAGAAGATCGACAGCTTCGCTTTTAAGTTTCGTTGCAAATACTTTTTACAATGACACAGACATTGATTACTGGCATAGTGGCAATTGAAGAATGTTGCTTTTCAACCTTTAGTAGTTTCCATGCTCTCTACATAGTGCGTATTTGAATTTTTTTGAAGGCGCAACGAGAACCATGCGGTATTCCTCTAAGGAAATTCATATTTCGCATGGTGCAAAGTCGATTCTTACTGTTGCGTTTTTTTCCCATACAATTAACGCTTCTATCCGTGATGCTCAAGACACGTTAACTCGTTCGTTTACGTGCACTGAGCATCGATGCGTAAATGAACGTGGAAAAATGCTACACTGGGAATTAGGATTCGGGGACTTTTTGTCCCTGAAAAGCCAATTATTCGATTTATTTTTCTTACTATTTTGATTGACAGAAAAACTGCAAAGGCACGTGCAAATAGCTACCTGCTAATGAAGGTTTGCTCATGCACATTGACTGGGCCACGTTGTCCTGCGGCGGATAATATTCTGCTCATGCGCATTACATTCCTTTTTTGTGAACAAGGTTCGTTCGGCCAAATAGTTCGACGAAGTTGTCAAATGATATTTACAGGTTGGGCGGAGATAAAGACACCATCGTAAATTTATGTGGACAGCGCTAACAAGATATTGACTTGCGAATTGAGAAGAATAATATAAAAATGTTCATGTCAAAAACCAGATTGTTTCCAAAATCAGAACTAAACTGTTATCTTCCGATGCCAAAACTACTAGACCTTCTTTCAGTGACTCTATACTGGTGTCTTTTTCGTTTCCAACACAGATCGAGTTCATGACCTTTCCCGAAACAATGTTATTTACAACATTTCTTGTCGGGGTTGCAATCATAAATACATAAGCAAAACTGAACGTTGTCTGCAAGGTCGACTTTCTGAACACTCAAAAGACTTTGACACCAGTGCGGATGCGCAGTACTTTCTATCCAGAGGCTCAATATCTTGCCACTCTTGGCACTCTCTATGACAAACTCAACTCTTCTTCTCGTGTCCAATCCAGTATTAGGAGCCTAGTCTTCAATAAGTTTAAAATATTACACTCTTTTAAAGGTAATAATTCTAATCAGTACTCATACTTGAAGCACTCTTAATTAAAACTAATAAGCCAGAGATGAACGTTGCAATCAAAGCAGGCAAAGAACCTTGTCTCTTTGCGTAATCTTCTCGGACGTGTAATATAATTCTATTCTCATCATTTCGCAGGCCAATACCTTGTTAGCGTCGTCTGAATTAACGATGATGTCATCCTAGTTGGTTTTGTATATATAGAGAGAGAGCTCAGCATGTTTTGTAATTTATTTTGGTTTGAAAATGACCCTGAAATAGAGTCGAAATATTACCACGATCACCGTGCCCATTCTTGTTGTGTCTTGAATATCGAGTTCCAGAATGACATTTACCGGTTTATGTTCCATTCTTTAAAACGTTTTTACTTCCATTATTGTTCCTCTTTGGTATTGTACCAGAACAATAAGTCACCACAATCTCGATAACAATCGGTTTGTGTTTGTCATACTGCTTTACTTTTCTTCAATTATTCACCGATAATCACCTAGAATTCAGTGACTAACTCTTAATTAAAAACTGATAATTGTTAAGCCTTTTTATACCAGTTAATTTTGTAGAGTCTAGTCAAACTGAGGAGTCGTTCTCACAGGCTAGCATAATTTCCGACTCGAACCAAATTCTTTAGAAAAGCTAGTTTAGGTTCAAGGACTGTTCGGAGTACCACTTAGCACACCAGAACCAATTTTTCCAAGATTTCTTCGCTAAGAAAAAAAAAATAATTATTGCTGGATATTAAAGTTTGAATCGTTCAAAAAGTCTTTATGTATTCTTATCTATTAGGTGCTTTTTAGTATGTTGGAAATCTACAACGAGCAAGTGCGTGATTTGTTAAATCCGGCAAGTAATAGAAAGGGCGGACTTAGAATACGTCAACATCCGAAAAAAGGTTTCTACGCCCAAGGCTTGCTAGTTTTGCCTGTGGTCAGCTATGATGATATTGAGGATCGGATGGAAGAAGGCACGAAAAACCGCACGGTCGCTGCCACTAACATGAATGCCACGAGCAGGTGCGTTGATTTGTCATATTGAGTGATTGAAATAATGCTTCCTTCCTTTTTTTGAGAATTACCAATTATTATTACCCTCAGTTTGGTCTAACTATTTACTTAACGGTAATGATTTTAACAAAGTTAGGAGATGGTAATAATGATTGTGTAAATTTTTCCGAGCATGGTGACATATCATTTTATGGAAGAGTGGAATATAGTGTAAGTCACGCATATAGATTGCGAAACGTTTCCCATGTAACAAGGATACAAGATCTGCTGGGAACTCTTCATTGAAAGCCGTAAGACTTATAGATCATATTGGTAGTTGATGAACGGTGGTTAACAGAAATATTCTTTCACGGTCACGGAACAACCGTCAGACCTTATTCTGCCATGTTCCTGCGTAATAGTTTTGGAAAATATTACTTCGCTTCAGACGAATTAACGAAAATACTAATTTGCCACTTCAAGGAAAGCTCCACGGGTTACGCAGACCGAAGGAATGCTTCAGCTACTTTACTCCCTAAACATATCCGGCATATTTTCTAAGTTAGCGTAAAGTGGTTTTTTTTTTTTTCATATTCAGCCTGAAATAGTTACGATGTCAACGAAAGGCGTGGTCTCAAATTTTAAGCACTGTTTTATTATACCGCGTGGGGTTCATTTGCATGACGAAAAAAGCTGAAAACACTCTCTCATGTTATAGAGTGCAGTTTTACTTCACTCTTTACAGACGGAGAATGAGGATTGAGTAACGACCTAGTGCAGGACGACCCAACCTCGTCCCCCAGCCGTTCTTTGGGCCTCTACGAAAGTCCAAGAACCACTGTGGTTTAATTTATATGGAAAATTTTGGGTGACTGAGAAATCATTTTTAAAGTAATTATACTGCAGAACCTCATTTTGGTATCACAAATGCTGAGCAAGTTGACTAAAATCGTGAATCTCACTGGCATAAATCGCGAAACTCAAAACTGAATTACTCAACATCACAGTCTGATTTCAATTAAAATTTTGTTTTCAATTTATTTACATTTAGTTGTTTTAATTTCAGTCGAGCGCATACAATCGTTGGAATAACGTTTATACAAAAACAAAAAAATGATGTTGGAAAAGAAACAACCAAGACGGCAGTAATTAACCTGGTTGATTTAGCTGGAAGGTAGGCATGCAACCGTCTGGTTAAGTTATGTTGAAGATGTAATGAATAGTAAATCACATCTAAAAGAGCTTAAGGTGTCTCTCTACGGCCTCTACTTTTGCAAGTTGCAATTGGTAAGTTCTTTAATTATGAGCATTTCTGGGTTTAGAATAATTGTAAGTTCGGAACAGAGTTTTAGTATTTTTATTATTAACATTTATTTTAAACACGATAATAGTGGATACAATTTGTATGCTGCAGCAAAAGGCTGATGTGGTCGTGTATCTAACTATTTTACTATTTCCTCAAAGCTAAAAGTGTATCATTTGTACAATCAAAAACAACATCAATAAGTGTTAAAACTTTCCGAAAATCTACCTAAAATATACATCATTTGGTTCCTTGTTGTTCATGTAAGTTACAAAAGCAATAGCTGATAAATTCACAGTGTATCCAACTGTAGAAAAGTGTCAAAAATACGAGATACTTGTCAAATTGTAAGATTTTCTATTGTTACATTGTAACAATAATGAATGAGCGTCGGCATATTTTCATGATTATCAGACACATTATTGGCGGACATTTCTGAAAATTGGTATCAGGATATAATTTTCATTGAAGAATAACGTAGCAAATATTAGATGAGATTGTCTGAATTTTTGGTGTAGAATTTGTGGATATTACGAAGAATTCTATTTAATGAAAAAATTTGAGGACTAGATTTGTAGTTGCACTTGGTCGGTTTGTTTTTTTGATCAAGTTATAAAGAAATTTACCGAAAGATACCTTCAAAAATATTACATTTGCACTGACGCAAAGGATGCTATCGCCATGCAATAACGATTCGATACAAGGTCACTATCTACGCATGCGTGCCACGCCATATTTAGTTACCAATCCGGAATTAAAATTACCGTAGCGAACGAACTTACGAGCAGTGTGCAGTGGAAACTTTCCAAATAATTATAACGGCATTTTGAGCAAAATATTCTTCATGAGTGATGCATGAAATGAAACTTGCATACGAAAGGAAGGCTTACAAACGAAAAGTGATGACTAAAAAGTGTGGTCGAAAGGTGGAGAAAATTATTAAGTTGGAATTTTTATCACCTTATATTTTCTACCATCCTGATCGCGAATATTAACTCCCTCCCTTTTTTTTCACAAAATGGATGATTGGATGATTTTCTTTTATAAAAATTTCGGTAGCTCACTACACTCACTTGTTAGCCAAAAGAAGACATTCGGATTGGAAAGACTGTTTTTACCTTGATACAATCATAATAAGCTGCCAACCTTTACCGTGGTAACAACATTTCCCTCGATGGCTTAGTATATTACACCGTGGCCCTCGAGCTTATAGGTAGCCTTCAGTCTTCCATTTGAGTCTGTGTAGGTTAATGGTTAGATCATCTCGCCGGTGATCAGAAGGTTACGGGTTCGATTACCGTCAGAAGCTCAGAACATTTTCCTGGATTTATAAGCTGAAGGAGCATGCGCATTTAAGAGCTCCTCACACCAAGCTACCACATGTCGTTTAATGTTGCCTCGTAACGGTCGTTCATTGTGGATTTACTTGACTTGCTGGGTCTGCAGGCAGCCGTACTTCTCACGAACAAGTACAATAAGTAACATTCGCTCCACCGTCTGAGTCCGTACTGCCCAATGGTTAGAGCATCTCACCGGAATCACAAGGTTACGTTTTCAGTTCCCTCGAGGAGCTCGGAAAACATCTTTTCAGTTTATAAGTCTGAGAAGCTTACGCATTTAAGATCTACACACATCCAAGCTAACACATGGAGTTCAATATTGGCTTATAACGATGTTATGTTGCACCGTATTTCATGGTCTTGTAGCTCTTCCAGTTCATCTCACTGGAAATGCTGATAGGATGTGCTAAATATAAAAGCCAGGCAGGTTCTTACTGTAAGATTCTTGACGCAGTTTTTTATAACGATATTAAAGCAAATATCGTATTGAAGCTTAGTCCCGGTGCTATATGGTAACTGCCTTTTAAGCAAGAAACAGCTGGTTGATAACTATTCACTTCTGTTGTTCCTCTAGTCTTAGTAATGTGACCCACTTCGTAAACTGATATGAAATAATAAGAATATGGTCGTAAAATAAAATTGTGCAATAACTGAAATTTTTAAATGCTATATCCGTTTAGTGAGCGTGCTGACTCCACTGGTGCTACTGGTGATCGTTTGAAAGAAGGGGCAGCCATTAATCAATCTCTGTCATCTTTAGGAAATTGTATTGCAGGTAATTAGTTTATTGTTTTGCTTTATTTCATTTTAACCTTGATTAGTTTATACCAAGGTGCGAAGATCCGATGCTAAACAGGCATGGTAATGGAGCCTTTGATCTCTTACATGTTGGATAATGACATTTAAAGTTTCATCTTCACCTGTCGAGTGCTATTTGAACTATTCCTGGTAGTTGAGAGTGTGCTACTTTTACCCTAATGACAATGACAAGGTTAAGATGAGAATTGCGTTTGTGAACAGTGGAACGAAGGTCAACTTTACATGACACCCAACTTCGAGAGGTGTGAGGCGTGTTTCGAGATTTCTTCTTTTTCTTTTCAAAAATATAAAGCAAGGGAGAACTATTCAAATGCTTTACAATCATTCAACTTTGCTTTTAATCGTTGAAAAAAAAGGGATTTCACAAATTGTATGTAACAAAAATACCGTGCGAAAATGTCCTTGGAAATTTTGCTACGCTTTCCCTTTGTAATTACAAAGTACTTTTTAATTTGTGTTTTCTGTTTGTAGCTCTTGCAGAAAATTCCCAAGGCAAGAAAGTAAGAGGTAATAATTTCAGTAAACTACTAAATAGTTTTATTGGTAGATGTTTGTCAGACAATTCATTCATCGTTAAAGCCAAGTTGTTTATTAATTTTGATCGAATTCAGGTTTATTAGTTTTTCAGAACGTCGTTTTCCAAACTCTCTTGCTATGGGGATTTGGGGGGGGACCAATATACCAATAAAGGAGCAAAAACAGATTCCTAGAATATTTGACATTTTGTTTTATAAGTATAATATTTATAACTAGGGGGTGGAGCCCCCGTGTGGTCTGTTGAAGATAGTGATGTGAACGAACGTCTGTTAAAGACTGAGATAGGAACGGATCGTTGGGAGACGTGACGCTCCTCAGGGCTTTCAACCCATGTCAAAAGGTCGAGGGGAAACCCAGCGTCGCTACAACTTCAATGCCGTAGTTCTTGTCCAAATGCTGGTGTCTCGAAAATATATATTAAAGGTTTCTGTTGGCGGCAGTTTACCACCACTTTGTCAAATAGGTTTGATCTCTTGGTTTGGCCTAATTTGGCTCAGAATCTCAGCTGTAAGTGAAAGGTCGAGAGCAAGGTCAAGTTGCCACAGAGTTCCTTAATTGCTTCCGATTCTTAAACTTCTCTCTCCGATATGTCTTTTATCGTTTTAGTTTCAACACGAGCGTCCCGTGAGATTTTTTTAAGCCAATCTCTTGTAATTTCTCCACTTTAACCTGCTGGTTATGTACCGTTTCAGATGACGAAGCCGTCTGCTTGATTACGGTACAAAGGTAGATCGAAACCCCAGTGGCGTATATTCGGTTCGTTCCCTCAGAGAAAGCTTTTTTTCGCTGTTTTCACTTTTCGAATTTTAACATTTGGGGGAGACTCACGGGTAATTTAACATGTAATACTAGACAACAATATGACGGAAGGTCGTTAACTCAGAAAAATGATTTCTGAACCCTAGACGGGGATCAAACCCACACAATCAGAAGCTGGCAGGTTCGGTTCCTGTCTAGGTCTCAGAAATCGTTTTTCTGAGATAACGAGCTTGAGGAACATTCGCTAGTCGTTTGATATATACCAAGCTCTCACATGAACCAAATTTGTGGTCATCATTCATTAATATGACGGAAATAAAGGTGATGTTTTGGTTAAAGTGTCAGAAATATTTAGAATAAAGAAAGAGGAACAAAGTTGAGATTAGCACTGAGAGAGGGTTTTTTATTTGCAAATAAGAACTCTTTCTCCAAATAATTAGGGAAAGTCTTCTCATATTATATACTGATATATTAACTGCTGAACAAAAAGTCGGTTCATGTGGGAGCCTGGTAAATATCAGACGACCAACGGATGCTCGTTAAGTTCGTTTCCCCAGAAAAATCATTTCTGAAAGCTAGACGGGAATCGAACCCGCAACCTTCTGATGATTAGTGAGACGCTCTAACCATTGAGCTTCCGTAAATCAGATGGTGAGCTAAGGTGCAGGTTCGTCATATGTACTCACCATCTGAATCTTGGTTTCGATCCGATTTGGTGCCCCTGGATCCTGGCGAGTGTTCACTTTGTGGGAAATTGAATACGTTTGACGGCGATCCGCGCAGCCGTTTTTGAGGTTTCAGTTAACAGAGATCGGACGCACAGATAACGGTATTATAATAGATTGAATTCTCCATAAGATATCGTGTATATGTTAAATGGTAAACATAAAGGTTAAGAACAAAAGTTTTCGATGAACATGATCTTCTTCAGGTTTGACTGAAGAAAATCATGTTGATCAAAAACTTTTGTTTTTAACGTTTAAATAATTTTTAAATTTTTATCTTGTACATGTACACAAGTATGATGTTTTATTCTCTATATCAAACATAATATCCAATTTTTTTGGTATGTAATATCCTGAGTTTAATAGTGAAATAATGAAAAGTTTACTAAGTCTGAAAATGAGTAGGGATGTCAACATTATCCCAGCATAATTTTGAGCATAATAGTGAGGCACGAGAATGGAGTATTACGCTGGCATAATACTGCAAACTTTCTTCGATTCTTTGTGCTCCAGAAAAAAAATTCAAAGTGGAACCTTGTAAGAGTCTGAAAGATAAGGTTTGCCAAAACAACAGGGTTCCCAATTTCCCATACACTGGGCTAGGTTACTGCCTAACAGGCGTAGAACTAGACTTGGTCACAAATCAAACAGACCAGGCTTAGTTACTCGCAAAAATTAGGAAAAATCATGGCTTCCAATTCTACTTATTTTATTCTATTCATTTTTTGTGATAATCATAATGGAGCGTAATAGTGATGCTATTTGAGCATAATAATAACATTCCTTGAGCGTAAAGAATTAAAATAATTGTATGAAACACTGAGCGTAATGTGGACATCCCTAAAAATAAGATGCTATCTCTTTCATTTAGGTATACTGTTATGTCAGCCAATTGCAGCCCCACTCTTCTTCACGAAAACTCGATTCGGAATAGTTGTTGTCTTTGCTCGTAATTTTACATGATATACTCGAAAGAAATACGTTATTATACATTGAACTTTTTAAATTGTAAAGATAGGGTTTATATATCGGTCTCCAATAGCTCACTTTGATCTTACGAATTTTAGATTTTTATGATTTTTCATACGACATGTTGAGCAACGATTTACTGGGAAATTATGTATGTTATTGAGATTATTAAATTGAATCACTCGAAACTTTGTATTCTGTCATGATACAAATACAACCTCATGCTCAGTTGCTAGTGACTTTGTTTAATGACTTCAATAGCTAATAACTAATTTTACATTACATCATTATGCATCATGACGTATGCAGGGTGTTACATGTCAAACAAATCTAGTACCTCTTTTGAATTATGAGTTTGCAGTTTGATACTGTTAAAGTCTTAGGAAATTTTTGCTGATCAAACTGTGGAACGCCAAGGACTCAG
>JBAHVQ010000156.1:305405-316447 GCA_036872915.1 Nanipora kamurai
TGGGGACGCTAACCCTACCCAAATCATCACCAAAAAATTTACATAGGTGAATTCTAAAATTCACCTAGGTAAATCTAATTTGACCTAAGTTCAAAAATCACCTGTAGCACATATGTTACGTTAAGTGACTTGACTTAGGTAACTCCCAATGCTTTATGAAACCATGAATTCTGAGTGTCCCCCCAAAAAATGCTCCTCCAATCAAACATTGAGCACGTCTTTTTTTAAAAGACTGGGCTTAATTACGTAGTTATATAGATATGAAAACCCTGTTCGTATTTTACATCATTATCATGTGAAAATTATACGGAATCATGTACACCACGCAAGTCGTTAGATTACATTACCTTTTCAAATTGGGTGGGGCAGTTTTTAGGAAACGCTTTATGTGAAGCAATTTTATTAGTTTAAAACGCATGAGATTTCTGTATATTTATACCTTCAGAGACTGTTCGTAGACATCGTATATGATATTTCTGTTCAGATTAATGTTTGGATCAAGTCATTTGTATGTGTTTCATCATCCAAAAGAGGTGGATGAGGCTAAGAAGTCTGGCATTGTGCTAGAAGAAGTCAATTACGAAATGGCTCAAGAAGAAATTGCCCGAAACTCTGGGGTTGATGTTGAGAAAGGAAAGTCAAAAGGTATTTTTCTTACATCATACTTGTGATACATAATGCTCAATATTATAGAAAATGTCGATATCTTTGCTGTATCAGTACTTTCAACACTTTCGATACTCGATATATTTGTTCTTGCTTTATTACCAAGGGCTTAGGGAACCGGGAAAGCTAAGGGACTACAGCCCCCCAATATTACATCTTGGTAGTATTAGCCCCCCAAATATTTTGCCCAACTATGGTTTGAGATTAAATGAGATAAAGAGATCTTTGGTAATAAATTAAAAAACCTGAAAAATAAATCGTTCTAACACCATAAAGAATATGTATTTCTGTTTATCTGAACGAAAATTCGTCAAATGACCAGGTATCTATCATCCTACATAACGTCTGGCGGAGGAAGAGGGGACGCTAGGGGGCTTAGGTCCAGTAGAACCCACAACGCACAACGCACAGATAGAATCATGCTATGTGACAATTTTTCTGAGGCTGAAAATTGTCGTGCTTGAAGCATGCCCCCAGACCCCCCAGCCGGGTATCCTCCCAAAGTAATAATACTTCCTGCGCTTTTGATACACATGTATAAGTTCGTTTAAAATACATTATGTCGTTAAAACTCTCTTCATTTGATAACCCAACCGCCGGCTCACTCTGGGCTGGGTCCACGTGCAAAACATTTGGGTAGAATTTTTGCGGACTTGTACGCATCGTTAGTAAATTGTGATATTAACCATGGCCGTTCCGCGTTACAGTCTGATCTTGAGAATCGAATGCTGAAAATAGATCATTGTATCGAGTGTCTTGATGAAAAGTATGAATAAAGGTATGAAACCAACACTAATCACACAGTAAAAGAAACTTTAGATGAAATGGTGAAAACCAGAAATTGCTCGATTTTAACTTGGAATATAATCAATTCAAATAGCTATCACTTCCACCCATTGGCAAGGACACCGCGGAAATAAGTTTTTCATAGTGCGATACAATTGCTGGTTTGGACGTAACATCATAGCTACCATGTTAGTCACCCTCAACAATGGATTTTTAATTAGCTTCTTTTGTTAGGAACATAAACGTGGCGGTCATGGTCTTTTTTATTCGAACGAGTGCAAACCAAAAATTACAATAATGTTCAGCGGTTTTACCAAACAAATTACAAAATCACGGCCACTTCAGCATGGTTTCCTCATGAATTATAAAGTACTGGAGTGAATTTAAGTTCTAATCGTAGAGCTGGCAGACACATCGTAGTTTTGAAAATTCAACAAAGTTCATCCTCAGTATTAAACCCGCAATATATATATTGTGCCCAATTATACCGATATTCTTAGTTATTCACGGTATTTAGTTGATACCGGTATAACGGTATAAGTTCCGACGCTATACCGGTATACCGTTTTTACGGTATTGCCAGTTTATCTTTTTAATAATTTTATTTAAACATTGTTTCCATTTTCAGACTTTCTCTCTATTAAACTATGTTTCGTGGGATGTTTTACGTTGATTGATCAGATATCCTTGTTGACTGGTCGTAATGCAGTCTAACCGGTCACCTAGAAGGGCATCATGAGATATGAAAATCAGGCTTTTGATTGTAGATATAAATAAAAGTAAATCACTGTTTTAGTAATCAAATTTTAGATTACTTGATGACGTTCGATAAAACAACCACCTAATAACTCGGACTTTTTTTGATTTATTACTCGAGCGTTTAAGTTAGTGGGTGTCAACTGTAGATTACACATCGCCTGGAAAATTCAGGTGACGTTATACCGCGGTGTACAACGAAGAGTTTTGCGGAAATTGAAGGCCAAGTCTTCAGTTTTGGCTCCAAATTTTGTGCCTAAATTTATTGGACTTGACTTACGAGGAAACCGTCATGAAATTATTGAAGGCTTGTAATTTGTTTGAGTAAAACCGCTAACTACGTATTACCGGGATTATCTCAAAAAAAGGGCAATAAAGCATAATTGATTGTGTTATCACGAAGCTTATAAAAAGCAAAGAAATATAGTTAACAAAGTAGTAGTAAAACAAGTGAAAGCAATTTATTATGAGAGGAATATTAAATATCAGAAAGAAAATCTTAGAGAAATGTGGAGGTATGTAGAACAACTAACAGGAAAAAGTTCAAAAACAACAGATGTTTTAAATCTAAATCCAAGCCGTGATGAAATGTGCACAACAACAGCTGATGAAAGGTGTTCTTATATAGGACGCTAGTTCAACAGCAACTGCCGTAAACGACAGTGCACACGCTATATATGGAACCATACAAGTCAACTACACAATTACGAATACAAACTACGTACAATTCCCGTAGCGCTGCACGCTACAATCAATTAGTTAATCAATTCTTTATTGATCTGTTTATTCATTTATTTATTGATTTGTTGTTTGTTCATTTATGTATTTATTTGTTTGTTTATCCTTACTTTATTTACATGATCAAGATGAACTACTTATCCAAGAGGACTTACTGGACATTCTTCCAATGATCGAGGAAGCCAACGCCATAAGTCAAGAACTTGACAGAAAGGTATTGATTCTAAAAAATAAGTTACAGTCACTTTAAATGAGGGTAGAGTTTCAATGACGCCGAAGCGCCGCCAACATACAGTGAACCAAAAATTCGAGAACTATTTTATTCTAACAAAGCAAAAAATATTTAAAATCAATCAAACGGAAGGATCACCAGACAGAAGTTGGCTCTAAGAGCAGTAAGGTTGTCTTCCCTTTGCATGCATGTACTGATCATAAGCTGATATGTGTAATTACGTTCGGACCGTCTTGACCGATCCAACCACACTATTGTATCTATACCTACCAAGCAGAAATAAGTCAAACTAATACATGAATTCTTTTAACTTTTGACATAAGCTCGACTTCATTTGAAAAAAAACTTCGTTGAAAACATTTTGAATAACTAAAGAACCATCATTTTTCGTGCAATTGTTCGAGAATTTAAAAACACTTTTCTTTTTCGCTTGACTCTTTAGCGTAGATTCCCAAAATCATCATTTGGAGTTAGAGTTCGAACAGAAACCTTGGTTAAATGCCAAGTCTTGAAATGGTTCACTGAGGTTGGATACTTGGTTGTTGAACAAAATGCTGTGAAACTGAAGTATTCTGTTACCTGTTTTATTTTAGGTTGCGTTTGAAGCGTGTGTCCTTTCTCCTAAATCAAGAGGGTTAACCACTGGACATCCAGAGGTGCATCCGTTGTACTTAATATATCTCTGTAGGAACAATGGTGCGAGGTTAATTAAAATCTCTACGCTTTAAAATGGGCGTGTGTGGATTATGACGAGTATTTAAAACAGAGTTATCAACTCAACCATTCATAAAAGTCCAAATGCGACGGCAGGTTCGATCTAGGACATTACGTAAGGTTAAGGTCTGACTCTGCCCAATTTGCCAAGTTAAAAAGGCGTTTTGTGTGCAAAGCCATCCCCACCAAAAAGTTTTAAAATTTATATATCTTGCGAAATAACCTTACGAATATTTGGGCTTAACGATTTATATTATGTTGCATGTTGTGCATGAGGTAGCTTGGTGATTGTTGATCTTTAGCGTGCATGCATGCATCTCACGCTGGAGTCTGAAAATAGTCCGTATTGATAGTCTGAGAAGTATGAGCACTTAGGATCGCTTATTATAATTCTTTTTTTTTGAATAGCTGAGAGATCGCTACGTCACCTCTCCAAAATTTCCTGCTTATTCACCTTACCATCCACATTTGTGAGCAAGCCTTGTTTTGCCGAGTTTTCGTTTCATACTATTGTATCCCACAATATTGTATCCCATAAAAATTCCCCTCGTCCAACATTTGAGCTCGTCGTTTTTAAAAGGTAGAGCGTGACATCCTAGTTATGTAGAAATGAATGCCAATGCAATCTTATTTTATTTTGTGTGCTAATTCTACAGAATTTTGTATATCGATGTAATAGGTTGCAAACTTACAGAGAAGTTACCTCTGTATTGAACTCGTCTAACATTGACAATAACTAAACTTCTGGAATACACTTTCTTATTGCATGCGGCAAATAAGTTTCAAACCATTAAATCAGAAAACCAGGTTATAATCTATACCGCAGTTCGAACCACCTTACCTCCAAATTGGCTGGGGATATTTTTTGGACATCCCTCATGTACTACTTAGGAATTAAGCACCCCTAAATTAGAAAGTTCGAATCAGGAATTCGGTTGCTTACTGTGAGGTTTCTTCCTTTAGGTGTTCGTTATCATGAAAAATCTTCAGTCTGGATTGGAGTGGGTGTGGCCAAGGACAAAATTTATCAATAGAAAATACCTTATGCAGGAAATGTACCAGAACTTTGAAGAGGGAGAAGAATGGCAGCTAGCCGATGAACGGGATCCATTTACTGAATCAGAAAATACGGAGGTGTTGATAGGTTGCGTTGACGTGTACCTGGAGTCAATTGGATTTATGGTACATTGTATAACTAACTTAATGCGCACAGTAATTTACTTTTAATGATTGCGATACGTCATTTAGAGCTCTTTTCGAAAACTTTTGGGCTCATGGGCATCCATTGGACATTTTCAAATTGGAAACTAAAATAACTGTGTTTATACTGGATGCCCTATCAGCTAACTAAGGTATTCTGCTGAGAGGTTCAGCGAGGGCTATCCCTTATGGGTTTAGTGCTACTACGAGAGGAAACCGGAGTACTCCGAGAAAAAAACCGGTGGAGTCTAACTGGACAACATTCTTCTCACATGTGACCAAGGTTAATTTGATCGGACAAATACACGAAGCTGGAATCGAACCCTAGGGACAGAGGAGAGAACCACCACCCCAGAATCCCATATAATAAGTCATTGATGTAATAGGACAGGGACTTTGTATTAATTTTTTATTTTTTGCTTCTTTAGATTGATATAAGAGAACAACTTACAGTTAATAACTTTAGAGGAAAAGATGTTGGTTATTTGAATGTAAGTAAATACGAGTCATTTAGAAATCACGAGTATCTACAAAGTTTTCAGAAGGATCACTCCCCTCTCTTTGCTGGGAGACCATTAAGTGAAGTTAGGACAGGTACTTTGGTTATTTTATCCACAGATTAATTTTACCGGGGGAAGACGATAAGTTGATTAGTTTTCTAGCATTTATTCGACTCTTGTTTAGTAAATTTGCTATCCTATCGTAATTACCGAATTAATTCATTTCATTAAAGGCCACATTCGGCGTACTTGATTGACGGACGGCGTTTTTTTCTAGAAGGATAATGAATAATTTGAACTCAACGTCTTTTAACATCCGAAACGCCGTTGTCATTCCATACAGATGCCACTGACCGCGTTTTCACGCTGTAAGGCATGGAGCGGCTTGTGCCAGTCAGATAAAAACTTACGCCGCAGACGCTATTTCTTTGAAGGTATCGGAGTGCATTCGTTGTTGGAAAATCTTCAAATGAACGAGTAAACGTTTTCACCTAATTGTACCCCACTTCCGGATAAAATCAACGAGCAACGCAGTGTATGCATTTGAAATTTATATTAACCAACTAATAAAATACCCGCGGAAAAACAAATTGTTGACAAACATTTCTGCGAACAAAAGTTTTACAATTTAAGTAAAAAGTAAGAACAAGATGCGATCATATACCCTCGTAGCAACAATTACCTGTGTAATATTGTCTTATATGATTATTTGAATACAAACAGAAAATAGTTTGAGTGTAACCATCTCCAAATATTACAAAGTAGTCAAGTTCAGTGCGTTGGGTTATCTCTCGTAATTAATACCAACAGCAAAAAAGTTCTGTGCATTATTGAAAGGAAGCGTGCGTTACACACGACCCTTGTAAATCCTTCGCTAAGAATTAGAAATTAGGAATACTTGTCAGCAAAGCTAAGTAAGATCTACTGAAATTACTACAGTTAGTCATTGAATAGGGAGTGAGCTAGTAACACTTACTCTGAACAGCCTAACTGCCGCCGTCACCGTTCTACCTTGCTTAAGGTGGCTCCCTACAGTTTCCATGTTTGCTGGATGCAATAAGTACGGTCTTCATTTTTGGACATTTCTATCTTTAAAATAGTTGTAAGTTTGGTACAAAGTGTGTCTAACTGTAGAAGAAGAATGATAAACGTGAGATATTTGTTGGATTGTGTAATTTTCCATTGTTAAGGTGGTAATACCGTGTAATTGTGTTGGAACATCCGCGTATTTTCGCAATTATGACATTTAAGACCCGTTGTCCTCGGATTTTTGGTGGATCTTTCTGAAAATTGGTATGAGGTTAAGAATAAAAAATGATTTTAAAATGAAGAATAAAATATCAAAATATCAAGGTAGATTTTTTGCGATAGACTTAGTGGATTTTTAAACTATTCTGTCAAATGAAAACTTGTGAAAATTATATATGTTGTTGAGCTTACTCTGTTTGATTTGATTACCAAGTTTAACAGAAATTCACCGAAGCAAACATCCAAAAATTTCGCATTTGTAGTGACGCGGACAGTGCTGTCGTGATAGAATAACAATTCTCCAAAATTGCTATCTACACATGCGTGCCCAGCCATATTTAGTTACCAGTCTCCTATTACCCTAGGGAGCCTCCTTAAGGTCCCTGTTATCAAAATTCTAAAATTTTATTCTGAATTCTTAAAATATAGAACCTGTTGCTATTAAGCCTTGGTCAGACGGCGCGTGATAGTCGATGATAGTCGATGGTAATTGAAGCTTTCGCTCCTGTTTGACCGCCAGCTGTCATCGACTACCATCGGTTATGATAGACTATTATTCACTCTCAGTATGTTAAAATTTTTTATGGTATAGTCGATGACAGTTTTCCCGTCTGGCTAATGATAGTTGATGGTAGTTGAAGATAGTTAGGAGGAAATGATTTCTTAAACTATCATCGACTAACATGCACCATTTAACCAAGGCTTAATATTTCTAGGAATTTCAGGTTAAATCCCTGGCCAAACGGTGCATGATAGTCGATGACAGATGAAGCTGTGGCTGCCCGTTTGATCACCGGCTATCATCAATTATCATCAACTATCAAGGGCTATCATTTGCTTTGGACTTGTTCAAATTTTCCATGATAGTCGATGAGAATTTTTCCCATTTGACCGCTCATTGATAATAGTTGGTGATAGTTGATGATATTTTAGAGTTCTTAAACTATCCTCGACTATCATGCGCCGTTTGACCAGGGATTACTACAATAATTCATTCTTGCGTTAGCTACTTTCGGATTTCTTGATGGCGAAATTCGGCATGTTTTCGAGATATCACGTATATTTTAAACCACTTTGTGGACGGTTTTATTAAGCTTGACAAGATATCTCTGTAGTATTTCAAAGTAAAGCTTATCATTTCATAGAAAACGCGTAGTCATTTATGCCATAATTTATTTTCCACCATACCCATGCAAGGCTGTGCATAAACATTTATTTGACATTGCAGTTCCTCGGTATTTTGGTCAAGAACTGCCCTGCTGCACCAAAAATTTCCATATTGATAGACCTTCGCCTGCTTTATACACCAAATAAAACATTCTGAAATCTGCTTCGAAAAAACGTTAGTGAAAACTATTCATAAAACATAAGTTTTATCTAAATTAAGACAAAATCAAATTATAATACACAATCAAAACAATAAGTTAAGCCATGTATAATCACTAAAAATGGGACAATGATCAAAGTAAAAGCTTTTTTACGGTTAAATTCTTGATTAGTACAAAACTAAATTATGAAGCAACGTTAAACATTAAATTAATGACCGTTCTCGTATTGATAACTGCGAATATTTACCATCATATAGTCCAGCTTGTTCACCATGGAAGAGGCCACTATTTTGTTGTAACTTACTTGAGTATCTCACAAAAATTCCTTAGAAGAAGAAATTAGGGTCCACTTTAAGCACTGGATGAGCTTGAACCCTGATCTTTTCTTAGATGGTATCTTAGAACTGCTAGGTTGTGATCCTGAAATGTAGACACGTGACTGAAATAGGATCTTTAGGCCCACCCCTGCGTTAGGATGGAAGTAGGGTGGACAATGATATAAAAGTAGAGTGCTGCGCAGGCAATTTTCAACGACTTGTAGAAAACCAAAACGGGTTGGAAAGGTTTCAATCCGACGAAGGGCCTTCGCTCGAAAGGTCACTGTTTCTAGATCTAAGTGTCGGAGTTTCTCCACCCTTTTGGTTTCCTACAATTAGGAACAATTGATTATAACTCCGACGAAGGGCCTTCGCTCGAAACGTCAGTTTCTTCAACCCATTTGGTTATCTACAAACGGTTCAGTACTGCCGACGTAGCACTCTACTTTTTTATTTAGTTCAATTGATTAGTTTTGGTAACACCCAAAACCAACAGTCTAGTTCGACAGTTTTTCAGAGTAGCGTCCAGTACATTACTATCCACCTTCATTTAAAGTCCATCATCCGGAAGGGTGAGATCAGAAGATTTAAACTCAACTTAAATGAGTTTGCAATTTAGTGAAATCCACGAGATCTAAAAAGATCACACCAGTTTCTAAAATTCCCGTGCACCATCGTTGAGTTCGTAAAATATGTGGAACAGATATTTTATACACTTAGCTACTTATTACAAACGACTCAGGTTAGTTATCGATAAATTATTTTTTACTTGTTGTTGCGCGTAATGGGGATGAAGTATTATTAGAACTGAAATCATTTTTGTGTTGTTAATTTGTTTTGTAGTATACTCTAAATTCTGTTTACAGCTTGTGTCCGTCAGCTATCGATATTTGTATTTTGTAGATGGAAGTTGTTCCACTCAAAGAAGATGGTAAAGAAATTACAGAGAATGATGATATATTTATTGACAATCCAAGGAGTGTGGTAGGAACTTTTGATTAAAAATTACCCCATTAGATAATATCTAATATCAGCATCATACAATATACAGTGTATTGTTTACTTAAAATGCTATCCACAAACAAGAGTTCTTCTATCACTGCAAACAGACCGATTAAGCTTTCGTCGTAAATTACCCATTTCAGATCATCTGACTTTTTTTGATTTTATCATTTTAGTCATAATATTTTGACGAATATCTCTAGTATCTTAATATCATTAAAAATTCAAAGAACTAATACGCCAGAACAACATCACATGATCTGAAGTGGAGCAACAAACAGCGATGCTAAATTGATTATTGGCTGTACACATTTGGCGTGGCTCGGATTCCATGCGTGTAACACCCCATGAAACTGGTGAACAGAGGAACAGTGTGTGTAGATTGAATCATGTGAACAGAGGGACGGTGGGTGTAGATTAAAACATGGGAACAGAGGGACAGTGTGTGTAGATTGAATCATGTGAACGGAGGGACGATGTGTGTAGATTGAATCATGGGAACAGAACAACCGTGTGTGTAGATTGAATCATGGGAACAGAGGGACAGTGTGTAGATTGAATTATGGAAACAGAGGGACGGTGTGTGTAGATTGAATCATGTGAACAGAGGGACGGTGTGTGTAGATGGAATCATGTGAACAGAGAAACAGTGTGTGTAAATTGAATCATGGGAACAGAGAAACAGTGTGTGTAGATTGCGTCATGGGAACAGAGGAACAGTGTGTGTAGATGGAATCATGGGAACAGAGAAACAGTGTGTGTAGATTGAATCATGTGAACAGAGAAACAGTGTGTGTAGATTGAATCATGCGAACAGAGGGACTGTGTGTGTAGATGGAATCATGGGAACAGAGAAACAGTGTGTGTAAATTGAATCATGGGAACAGAGAAACAGTGTGTGTAGATGGAATCATGTGAACAGAGGGACAGTGTGTGTAGATTGAATCATGTGAACAGAGGAACAGTGTGTATAGATTGAATCATGTGAACAGAGGGACTGTGTGTGTGTAGATTGAATCATGTGAACAGAGAAACAGTGTGTGTAGATTGAATCATGTGAACAGAGGAACAGTGTGTGTAGATTGAATCATGTGAACAAAGAAACAGTGTGTGTAGATTGAATCATGTGAACAGAGAAACAGTGTGTGTAGATTGAATCATGTGAACAGAGGGACGGTGTGTGTAGATTGAATCATGTGAACAGAGGGACGGTGTGTGTAGATTGAATCATGTGAAGAGAGGGACAGTGTGTGTAAATTGAAGTGGGAACTCTGTTAAAGTAAATCAATAAATAACTTTAAAAATTCATAATTAGAAATTTCCTCTGTTCCTCCCAAGGCCCTTGTGATGTGTCATGATATTTATTCCTATTTGGCCTGGAAAAAACCATAAGCACTTATAGAAGCCATACATTTTTAGGAGAATTAGAATCAAGTCGGAAAAGTATCTGGAAGTACGAAAAACGAACATACAAAGACAGAGGGACAGTGTGTGTAAATTGAAGTGGGAACTCTGTTAAAGTAAATCAATAAATAACTTTAAAAATTCATAATTA
>JBAHVQ010000156.1:328769-343551 GCA_036872915.1 Nanipora kamurai
TTGTAACTCTCTTGATTTTAGCTCATATCTTGAGTTATCAAGATGACACTTTTGTTCGGAGTTTGTTTCTTCCTTTATGGTCTTATATGTTTTGTCTTATGAATTATCTCGATTTTGAGAGATTGTGATTGGTATATCTCCGAGCTTCGCAGAAGCGAATTTCTTGAAATCTTTACTTGATCATTGGCGAAACATCGGTTGTCTTTTATTCATATCCGCGCCGGAACTCACAGCGTATTTATTTTCTCCGCGCCACTTGTAAAGATTCCAATCTGGTTGAAGGGTATATTAAGAAATCTTCTTACGTTTACATTTCAAAGTAAAGTGTACTGATGTTGTGTAGATTTAGATGTAGATTTTATGGTCAAACAGGAAATATTTTCAGGTAAACTTTAAAAAATGGGGAAAACCTGGTAAATATCCCTTTTACACCACCACTAGCTTTGCTCGCAATGGCACTGCATACAGGAAATGGACAGCAGTGGCAAACATGACTCCATCCTTCTCAAAAAAGTCTCCCACGAATTTTGGGATGGGATAGTCCTCATCATACATTGTTGCGACAACTAAAGTTATGTTATTTGCATCCGGTTGTTCTTCCGCCTTGCTATTCACCTTATTTAAGAGGTGACGGATCCTTGCTGTTGACTACTTTAGTAAATTTGTTGGACTGATCGACGAGTTTAGACTTTGAACCTTCGAGAATCTCAAGGCTACTTCCTTGAATGATTTCATGGCGATAACAGGTATAGATACGTTACATTGTGGACCACACAAATAATCAAAGAGTAGTTTACAAATAATCGTTACTAATGGAGCAAACTCGCACATGGACTTTTTTATGAATTTAGAAGTTATTACATTTATATATCAAGAAACCAAAAATTTAAGTAATTAGGTACCCGAAATAACTATGAAGAGCTAATCTAGTCAGGTACCGATCTTGGTAATCCTGAGCCTTGACAACCATTCACAGTATTGGCTCTTTAACTGTCTTTTTATGGTGTCAGCGCCAGGAATCTTGTTAGCCAGGCCATACGGACAATGAAAATCGGCGGAGAGAAACTCGCCGTGACAATGGCGACCTAACATGGTTTAATCTTGTTGTTTCTGGCTTATTTTAACCATTTTCGCAATGGTTACACGAGAATTTCCCGGTCATTTGTGTATCATTTTCTTGCTTCTCAGATTTAATATTCAGGATTTTTATTGATTAAACAATTAGTAACAAATTAATAATATGTGTGAAGAAATTTCTCAATTTTGATTGGCTGAGTGCAGCACAATTTCGAGGAAACACAATGTAGAAAGCTGGTGATCGAGCGCCGAAAAAAGGTAATTCAGTAAAAGGTAATTGGCAAGCTGTTTTCGTGACTCGGCTATGTCACTTCCCGCTTAATTTTTATGTATATTTTAAAATAAATTGTTAATATCTTGGTTTCTCGAGTAATTTGGGAAAGACGCACTCCTGAGTTTTTCAAAGACCACAAACAGCACTTGTACCTCGGACTAATGCTATTTAGATAGTCTTTGAAAAACTCACTCATGCTTATTTTTTCCTAGTGGCACTCAAAACCATGGTATTACTTATACTAATACAAGTCGCTCGAACGCCCTGGTGTAAAGAAGTTTGGTGTTAAAGATGTTGTAATATGAATGTAATGTAATCATTTTATTCGAGAAAGTGTAACATACGTAACGCCAGGTAGAATTGTTTTAATGCTGACCCATATTGCAACTTTTTTGAACTTTTTTTGCAATTATAGTAAGGTTAAATATATGGTGAAAAGAACATATTATACTATGTAAAGTTTGTGGAATTGCTCTAATGAAGTCCTGAGTCAATAGGTGGAAAGCTTAGCGATAAAAATAAAACGTGGTCTTCCACAAATTTTACATAGTATATCAAATTATCGCCATGCAAAACTTCAAAGGACCGAAGTACATATTAATTAGCAGGTAGATTGTGAGATCGAAATTTCTAAGACGTGATAATTGAAGTCAACTATCATCTCATCGAAGTTGAGAGTGAATGATCTATTTGTTTCAGTATAAACTAATTCTTTCTTGTTAGCTTTTCAAATTTGTCCCGAAAAACTATCTATAAGCGCTGTTTTGAGGCGAAAAACCCGACCTAATTGGGTTACTCGCCGTTACTCTATATCTGTCAATCAATAAATCTTATTTATTCAGAAAAACGTCCTCTGAGCCCCAAACGGGAATCAAACACATAACTTTTTAATAACCTATGAGATGCTCTAACCATTAAGCTACCAAGACTGAGATGGTGAGTTTTGACCTTGGTTCCATATGTGTGACATATACAGTAGCGACGATATGATAATACTGTTACTGGACGAAATATTTTTCATTATCGTTATGTCAAATATTAACATCAGTATATCGCAGCTAACGCGTACAGCGTCTCACTGGTCATCAGCAAGTTGCAGATTCGACCCTTGCCTGGGGCTCAGGAAAAGATTTTCGTCGTAAATGTACCTGACAAAGGTGTACGTATCATCTGTAATAACAGTTTTTCACTTGAATGCGTATAGCGTTTATGTCGTCCAATCACATCATTATTTATTACGTAGTGGCTATCCTATACACACGCAAATATTTTACAAAGTGTTACAGTATCTTAAAAGATGACATTTTGTGATGATGAAATTTCGCTAAAGATTTCCTGTGGTATCGGGGTTCTTAACCGTATGAGTCACATTACGTTGACAAGGACATGGCAACAAAGATTTACAAAGGTCTAATTGAACCCCACTTTAGCTACTGCAGCTCGGTGTGGAACGGCTCGAACAAACAATTAGCGGAAAAACTTCAAAAGTTACAAAATCGACGTACGGCTAGAGCCATTATACTAATCCAATTATGAAATAAGTTCTAATTTGAACTTAAAAATGCTTAACTGGGACAATTTGTCAATTAGCCGCAAGAAACATAAGGCAACACTTATGTTCAAGTCTTTGAATAATCTTGCACCGCAATACTTACAAGAATTATTCAATTTCAGTATCAATAATCACAATCTAAGAAACTGAATATAAACTTGGTTTACCTAAACCTAGAACAGATTACTTAAAACGTAGCTTTGCTACAGTGGGATATCATTATGAAATAGTGTTCCTAGGGATATCCCAGTGATATGAAATATTATTTGAATCTATAAATAGGTTTAAAAAGAGGGTTAATTGGGTTTTTTTCTACTTCGTTCTCCTACACAACAATCATGTAGAGAAGTGCATTTTGTTATTAGCCTAATTGGTACATGTAGTTTTCATGTAATATTTTTGTCTTTCTCATTGCTGTACTGGTGACTTTACCATTGATAAATAAAGTCTGTTTGCCTGGCTGTATTATTTGCTGGCTGAAGTGCTGGACAATGTTGTAATAGGATTGTTATCAGATATGAAAAACATTGATGAACCAGCAATGTTGTTGAGCATTGTTCCTACAACGTTGTTCAGCAACGTGGTCTTACGCTACTCTGGCTTGAAAAGTGCTGCTGTGACAACATAGGTATCATACGTGAACAACTTTATTGACCATGTAGCTCACTGAGTGCTGTACACTATTGATCACGCCTGTCAAAAACTGCGACCAAGATGGTCATTTTTACACGATGCTAGTATAATATGAAAATGCAGACTAATTACTCGGTTTAAAAATATTGCAATACCGTTCACGCGATACCGATACAAAAATGACATGTGAAGGACATGAATACATTTTCATCAAATCATACTGGTACGAGCCGTTTACACGATACATTACTGGTTTCTGGTCCGGTTCCACAAACGGCAGAATTTCGTAATGTTTTCAAAACGTTCTGCCATGTAAACGGAGTCGGCCAGAAAACGTTTTTTTGAGTATAAAAGTAAGACGACAGTTTCTTTAAAAACTGGACTGAAAACCTTTCGTCGTTCTTCTCAATAACTGCAATTTTAAGTGACTATCTTAGCATGACGATGACCTGAACTTGAATCTGTCCATGTTTCAAATACCTTTTGATTTTGTACTTATCATTAATCATTTCTTATTATTCAAATTAGAATTAACCTCCCGAACTTAATAATATAAACGTCAGGGTCAATACCATTTTTTCTGTGAACTTTATGGTAAATTAGTTCGTAAACTCTTTTTATTAACTTTTAAAGTCGATTTCCATCCAGGTGGATTCGATCGTGCAATCAAAATCGCTTTGATCAAAATCAGCGTAAATTTCGTTCGTCTGGACAGTCGAACAAACTCTGGCTCTGGTAGACTGTTACGAGCTCAGATATAATCACAACATTATGATGTAATTATTTTTAAGGCGGATTTCGATCAAGTTGATTCTGATTGCGTACACAAATTCGCCTGGATGAAAATGAAAGTGAACGTCAAGTCTGGAAGTAGCATGGACGAGAATAGCCGTGAGTGGACTGGACCGAAAACGGCGTCAGTTTTCAGATGCTTGATTTCTCGGGAATTCCATGAGAACAAACGTCATATTTTGGCTTTGCATTTGAACCAAAAAGAGAAATGAAAAAGTTTTCTGGGGTATGTACGAACATTTAGAAAGCATGAATATCCAATTTATGTTGTTAAACCAAAGAAACAATCTTTTTGCGTATTAAAATGAAACGATCGATGGCAAAACGCTTGGTCGATTGCCGTTCTTAAGTAACGCCATTACAAACGTCCACATTGCTTCCAGTTACCGTATCATGCGGTGACGTTACGGCGATATATTTCGCCTACTGCTTAACAGATAATCGGATACTGGTAGTGCGATATTTTGATTGTCGTTTTGATCCTCGGCAACGCTGTAGCAGCATGTCCTTAATGGCGACATTAAATGTTTTATCAAAATATGCGTAAATTACTGGGTTGAGAAAACTGTTAGAGTAGGGCAGCAAACCGAAACAAATGCTATGTAATATCATAAATCCCGTATTTCCCAAGGACACCAAAAGGTGTGGATTGTATTGATGAATTAGGAAAAGAATAAAAAACGGTCCCCAACAAATAATGAATGTAGCCACTATCAGCGTTAAGGTTTTTAAACTTCGACCGTTCGAGCTAGTTTGTTTTTGATGAATTCTTGCGACCTCCTCATCGACACTTCCTTGACTTGTCAATCGTTTTCTGCTGTGATCCTGTACAATACGGAAAATAAAAATGCACAAAATTATCAATATGGTGACGGGTATGAAGAAGCCGAGCAGAGCTCCGAGGGTGTAGAAGGTTCTGTTTTCATTGCGGCATTTATTAGTGCTCGTTATATGGACACCATTGTTTCCCTCATACGGGAAGAGTCCAAGAACTCCCAGGATTGCTGAATAAATCCAAATGAAAGCAATGATGCGGCGAGCTCTGTTGGTTGACATATTGGCTTTGTATCTGAACGGTCTGGATACTTTGTAGTAGCGGTCCACACTTATGGTAGTAATGCTAGTGATGGACGCCGCTTCGCTGAAAATGTCTACCCAGATCCAAAAGCGACAAAACCAGAGATTCAGAGGACGTTCTGCCTGTAAGTATTGGTGTAAACGTATAGTGACACTGAATATGGCTACCAGGAGATCCGACACAGCGAGGCAAGCGACGAAATATTTGTTAGGGTTGTGGAGTCGTTTGTCCAAATAAGTCGCTACCAAAACCAACACGTTCCCAAGTAGAGCTGCGAAGATGGTAAAAAATAAGAAAATGACATGGAGGTGCCATAAAACTGATTTAGAATTAACCAGATTGATCGTTTGACCCATCAGAACTGATCTGTTTGTGTGGTTAGTGGAATCTGAATCCATGGTTTAACTTTTGTCACCAACGGTAAATTACTGCACCAGCTTGCGGGAAAATTTTCTCAAACTTGGCGTATGGAAAAGTTAATTGCTTCTTTTGCCATACCGTTGCATCATGACGAACATTGTATGCTTGTTGGAGTAACTGATTTATTCCTAATCACGGAACAAATTTTTAAACCACTGAGCAGCACGTTAACTCTTGACTTTTAAAGCTTCGTTTGACAACACGAACACTGCACTTTACTGAAGTGGTCTATAGACATACAAGTCAAATTACTTCGCTAGTGCATGCGTTTGCGTTGCCACAGTCTAGATCCCGTTGCAACTCTGAGGATTTCCAGCTGTGATAATTGGGTAGTCTGCCCACAGCTTGACGGCCTACCAGTAATCTCTGAACCCTTTTAACCAAACTGTTTATGAATATCATGTAAAGTCTTTGACGTAATACCCTGCAGTTTATCTGGTGAAAATGTCGGGAAACAATTAAATAAATTCTATTCACGCAAGCTACAAGGAAAATGTTTCCGTTCAACGTGAACACCGATACAGGTGTTTGGTTTCAGTAATACAAATGTGGCCCCCTGTGCATCAGCATGGTTCATCAACATACCTCTATACCTTGAAGGAATACTGTAGGCTTTGCATTCCTACAAAGAACTCCCATAGGCTTTCAGTTGTGAATTCTTATAACTCTACATCAATAGAAAGGAAGAAATTAACCATAGAAATTATTTAATGTTTTATGGATACCATTCTTCGATCTGAATTGGCTATCTTGTTCCAGTAAACGATTTCTGAGCCCTAGACATCGGATTTCTGAGCCCGGCATCCTTCTGATGACCGGTGAGACGCTCTAACCATTGAGCTACCACAACTCAGATGGTGAGCTCAGTTGTAGGTTCATCATGTATACTCCCTAAGCGAAGCCACAATATGATAATAATGATTGAAATACTGAGTGCTGAACATTACCTTTGTTAGGGTGAAATACTGCTTGTTTGACACTTTGACACATGAACAAATTTAGTGTTCAGCATTCAGTTGTTCCAATAAAGTTTTCTTTTTGTATTTACTAAAGGCACGTTACTCTCGTGAAGCTGGTCACGTGGAGTTCTGATGCTTTTCAAAATTACAACTTGGTCCATTTGGACAGCGTATCATACATAATCGAAATTTTCAGAATACCAAATACAGTTGAGTGAAGTCTTCAGAATTGACTCAATTTGATAACAGAGTTAACCAATGAGGAATCTCCCCCGAAAATCAGCACGACTGAAATTGGTGTCGAATTTTATTTAGAAGTATAATCTGATCTACATTTCCATTAACTATGTATAAATTGACATCTATATTTACGTTCTTGTCGTAATGCATTGCGTTAGTATTGGTGTACCTTGTTTGAGAAAATGCATTCTCTCAGACAAGTGTATGACTATAAAACCGATTAACGCTTGGTTCCAACCTCAAACACCCTCTTAACAATACATGTTAGGGTCTTTTTTTCATACCAACATCTGTGATTTATATTGGAGCCCTAGGTCGCATGCTTTGATACTTAAGTAGACTGCTATCAATCACGCGAAATTTGTTTACTAAAATCACTTATCTGGTTCAACAGTGTTGATATAAGCTCGATAGAGAGGCAGCAGATTATTTATAATGATTATTGATAAGTGGCAGTTAAGTAAATAATAAGATGGAGCTGTAATAATGGAACAGTTTTTTTCTTTTATGTTATAGTTAAATTGGAAACAAGCATGATAAATTACCTGTCTTTTTCAATTTAGATTTTGAGACTTATGGAAATAGTTTGACAGTTTAATTTAATCTTAAATCCTATTGCTGTAGCACAGTGCTAGTGTATGTAAACATTCTGTGCTGTTTGAATGACCACGACGTAAAACACAGTGTGATACACTGTCATTTTACGGTTTACTAATTTAGCTAATAAATATTAGCTGGTCAGGTCTTTTTATGTCGAGTAGTATCCGATTTTTGTCAGGAAAACATTCTGTTTTCTTTAGCTGTGAATTGCCGGGGTCATCCTTTGGAGATAATTGACTTAGTTTTGATGCACTTGTGAAAGCCGTTAGGCTGCTCAAAAATTAATGCTCCCTTTGAAGAAAGGATACCAATTTATCTACAGTTATCGCATCAAAAACGGTGAAAATTTCGTTCAGAATCGTCAAGATTTTAAAAATGAAATGCATGTACGAAATTAAAGAACATTGCATGGACTGTTCTGGGAAAAAGCTTAAATAAATTAATTTTATTTTTTTAAATATTACATAGAGTAAAATCAGTATTGTTTATTTTATTTTACAACCGTATATCGTCCACGGTATTATATGTGAATATTCCATGTCTTGACCGACGCCGAACCAAAACTTTACGGCGTTAGTCTTCGATTTTCACAACATAGGCATTTTCCAGTACTACTAAGATGATAAATGTCAGAGGATGGTGAAGGATGCTGGATTATGATGGCGAATGACGTCTGATGACGATGGATGATGGCTAACGACGGTGGATCTCCTCCAGCTCCGCAGAGACTTCTATTTCGGGTGTGTTTTGAATTAAATACTTAAGAGCAGGAGAAGAGGCGCGCCGTGAGAGATGGAGTGAGGGAAAGCAAAGAAATCTCTGCCAGATAATGATATCAATATGGCGCGCAAAATCCGGGATGGACTGGACCGGACTCAGAATTTCAAGATGCAGACGCAAGCTCATGTTACCGAACAGCAGGTGTTTTGCAAATCAAACAGACCTTTCCAAAACGCCTATGAACGTACTAAAGTCATTTGTTCTAAATTCTACAAAAGTAGCGGAAGTGTAAATTTCTTCGTGCGAAATATCAAGCTAGATCAGCATTTCAATACAACACATATATGGTTTCAACAATCGTCAGTTAGGAGTTCCTCTTTTCGGAACGAACAGGTTCCTATTTAAGGAGCTGAACCAAACCAGTGGTCAAGGTGTTCCTATTTTAGTACTTAAACACCATGACTAAAAAAATAAAAGGTACCATCGAACAGTTTGCAGTGGTTTCCATTGGTTAAGACTACCTTTTTTAGGAACAATTAAATGTTATTTAAAAAACTAAATTAAAGAACAAACCTTAACTCCTTATAACCATAATTATTCCCCAAATAAAAGACAGGGCCGGCGGAAGCTCTTGAGAACTGGAGCGGCCAGTGGAAACATTGTAGTATGCTTTTGCCGCGCCGAAGGCGAGAACGTCACTAGGAGTTCTCGTACAATTCCCCTCCCAGAAAATTTTGAATTTTGCATGCCCCTGCAGATTGAGTGCATTTTCAGCACATTCAGCCAGTAAATTTTTCAACAAGTGATCAGTAAAGAAAACAACTCAGATATTTTTGAAGAGGAAACTTAAAACGATTCCAGGTTTAAGAAAATTTATTAGCTATGGTAGGTGCTTTTAACGCCAGAGCATTTATTTTGACGACTGCATACATCAGCTTAATGCATGACTAACAGACTATATCAGGTAAATATTTCTACATAGTCTCTTAAGTAATTTTTAATAGAAACAAGGGATACGCAAAATATGTGAGAGAAATATCTCTCTTTTATCTTTACTCCCTACGAGATCCCACGGGATTCCCGAGTCCCTGACACAGAAAATTCAAAATGTTGGTCGAGCAAATTAATTATAAAGTAAAACGTGGACATTTTGTATTGCATTCTAGACGTTCTATAAACTACTTAATGCTGAACACAAAGTTGGTTCATGTGGGAGCTTGGCAAATATCAGACGACTAGTGGACCTTCGTCAAGCTCGTTCTCTCAGAAACACGATTTCTGAGCCCTATAGGGAATCAAATGGCACCCTAGCTCACCATCTGAGTCGTGGTAGCTCAATGGTTAGAGTGTGTCACCGGTCATCAGAAGGTTGCGGGTTCGATTCCCGTCTAGGGCTCAGAAATCGTTTTTCTGAGATGGCGAGCTTGACGAACGTCCACTAGTCGTTCAATAAACTGTTTGGAAAGGTTTCTGATCGAACAGAGTTTAGCTGTGACTTTAAAAAACCTGTGCATGGTCAAAACGTGGAGCGGCCGAGGCTGCCTCTGCCGCCCTGTGTCCGCCGGCCTTAAAAGACATGCCAATCAGACAAACAAGCGCCCATTTTTCCATCTTTTTGCCTAACTAATAAGTCCTAGGTTCGTTTCCATACAGATGGTTTACACCAGGCCAAGCGAGTAAGCCAGGAGACCTTAGCCGCATTACCCTGATTATTACCCGTATTTTTAATGAGCTATACCCATGATTTTAACAAGGTTAACACTACCTTACCCGTTACCCGTCTTTTTGCATGGAAATTTCGAGGTTATGTAAATCTAAACGATCGCTCGATTCTCTTGGCGAGCTCGCTTGACCCTGCTCTGAAAAGTGAGGAAGAAGAAAACGAAGATAACGAAACACGACTTGCTATCGTTGTCGAAGCCAATGGTGAAACTATTCGTTGAGGAAATGAAATGCATGAATTTTTATCTTTTAAAACATAATACGAATGTTTTATCTCTTCGGCCAGATTCCGATTTCGTCGGTTCATTCAATAACGGTTTTGTAAAGAGGTTCTATTCATGGACATTAGAATTAGGCGAGGAGGCGAGACTCTGCCCGTATAATTAACCAATAAGTTCTTGGTCTATTCCATACAGAGGGTTTACACCAGGCCAAGCGGGTACGCCAGGAGACCTTAGTCGCATAGCCCTGATTCTTACCCGTATTTCTAATGAGCTTACCCATGATTTTAACAAGGTTAACTCTACCTTACCCGTTACCCGTCCTTTTGTATAATCAATAAGTTCTAGGTTCTTTTTCATAAGGTCTTACTTTCGTAATAGCATTAACGCAAGCGTACCCGCAATACTTCTTTTTTTATTACGGATAAGGAGATTTAGAATTTGTATACAAAATGAAAACCTATACTCTGTTCTCTCGTTTAAAGCAGTTAGAATGAGTTTACTTATGATTTCAGGTATTGACAGAAGAAGCATAATTTTTACGGCTCTAATGTGTATGCTGTAATATGATTCAAACGAAAGTAAAAGTAAATTCAAAACAAAAAAAGAAAAATCTACTGACAAAAAAAGCTATATTAGTGAAACTTTCTGACAATGTATTTTGAATCATTTGGTGTATATGTTTATTGGCACGACCTATATAAGCGGACATTTCCATATTATTACAACATGATCAAATAAAATTCTTTTTCATATTTTTCATATATGCTTCAGACTGGGCTGTTTAGGACACATTCAACAACATTTATCTTCTAGAACTAAATTACAGACTTTTATCGTTACTTTAAAGTCGGTCCTTTGTCAAACCTAACTTCTATTAACTCCTAAGTAAACTAACTTCTAAGTAAACTCATTCTGACTGCTTTAAACGAGAGAACAGAGTCTAGGTTTTCATTTTGTATACAAATTCTAAATCTCCCTCAAAATAGCTTTTGACGGTGGATGATGGTTGTTGATAGTAGATGATGGCTGTTGATGGCGGATGATGGCTGATTACACTGGCCCATCTTCATACCTAACTCAAACCCTAGCCCTAACCTTTATCCTCACCATGGTCTAACCCGAACGCTATCCTCTAAATAACAGAGGACTGAACTTGTTGGAAAAGAATCTAACGCCTGACCAGTGATTTTATTTTGATCAAAATTCAGTGGATCCAAGACGGTTTGGGTTTTGGTTAGGGTAAGGATTAGGGTTAAGTTTAGGAGGTTTTTAGGGTTATGTTTCTTAGTATTAGGGTTTGCATTAGGATCAGCATTATAGAAGGGGAGGCATTCTGAGAAGAGGAAAGGAGAAAGGGTTAAACAAATTTATAAACTAAATTTCGGCACGGTAAATATTCTACGTTTCAAGCACAGACAAATTTCCCCCCCCCAGTGCAGCAGATGAAGCTATTGCATTCAAAGAGCCAAAGTTAGAGGTTTCAAACGTTGCAGTTTTGCTGCATTTAATTTTTCATATGATTTGACTTAAATTTATTTATCCACGGTAAACATTGACAACTAAAAGTTGTCTTTTACTGGGCCGTGCACAAATGATTATTTTATAAAAGCAGCAAATGTATGAATAACAAGAATATCTATAAACTATTTACAAAAATATAAGCTTACATAAATGTACAAGAGGACTATTTTACAATATTTTTTTAACTTGTTTATTATTAAAAATATCGTGTTATTAACAGCTAGAAATTAAATTGTATTCTGATTCCAGACCTTAGCACCTGCATAATTAAAGCTTTTTTTCATTGAGTTTGCATTCGGTTTTGGATGACAAACTAACTACGAAGTAAAATTTCAGGAAGTTGAAAGAAGAAATGCGAGTTTGAAGATGATTAACCGTTATCGCTCATGAAAATTGTGATTTCCAACAGAAGTGAGGAATTTCCACCAAGAAGCCCAAATCAAATTTGATTTGGGCTTGTTAAAATACACGTCGGATAACGTTAATTTTCCTGTTGTATTTCCTGCCACTTTTGACCTCATAATATATTTTGTCAATAAAATTTCTTATTGAGTGGAGAGCTATTTACCATAGTGAACAGCATAACTCGATCTTGGATCTTCTTGAAAAACCTGAATATTGATTTCGAACCCGAAGATGCATCTTCAATTTTGAATGATAATGTAGTATCGTGGTCCTTAAAATGACTGATCAGGAAGATCTATAGTCGTGGTAACTGACAAAACTTGATATTGTATTGAAATGCGCCCAGGAATTTACCAAGGTAAATTTTACGCATTTTTACCAAGACATTTGAGAATTATGCTGTTATGCGAAATAACAGGACATCAGGAAAACTCGATATATTGATTTGAAAGCCGCGTGTGAATTTACTGTCAGTGAATGGTAATGTTGAACAATCGTTCGTACAATATTTGAAGGAAAAAATCCAGTCTCTGTACGTAATTAACTTAAATATTGATTTGAAAAGCACAAGGGTGTTTACCATGGTGAAGCGCAGTATTGTACCGTAGACATTAAAGTTTGCGTAAGTTCTTTTAAGAATGGCGGTCTAGTATTAAAGTTTACTACGGTGAATATGCGTTTGCTTTTCAGATCAATGTTATTTAGTATATTTGAAAGTGGCTTATGCTGGGGTTTTTAGTGATAGGAAGGCTTAACAGCAAGACTGTCAGTATTCAAGATTGCGAGCCACCATTTAAATTCGGTAACACAAAAAGAAAGTGTTCGGTTGTATTTAGTTGTCTATCAGTATTATTTGTTTACCTTTTTAAAGTGCCTATCACCCCAAAATAAGATTTGCTTTAATTAAAAGCAAGTCTTATTTTGCTTTACTTAAATACAAAAAAGAGACACAAAGATTCAAATAGATTTCAGAACTTCCTCACTCCTCTGAAAGGAAACTTGATTTTCAATCGGCCCGACACTTTTTCAAGTTCGAGCATAAACATGATGCGTGTCACCGTGACACAGCCCCTTTAATCAGTTGTACAATTCTGTGTCTTTTGAGAAACGGTTTGAAACTTTGTGTCAGTATTCAACAAAGGGAAAGGCATTTTCATTACGAATTTTAAACACAATCTGGTATAGTTCACGAGATATTAACTAAATCGGAAATGGATCTTTGACAACTAGTCCCAGTCCACTTTCGTGTTTCCAGAGAGAGGCGTATTTCGTGTTTCCTGGAGAGAGGCGTAGACAGCGTTGCGCGCCAATACTATTTTTAGACTTGACACTCAGACAAACTGAAATTGACACCAAAGAATTCCCAAACGAATTGTTTTCTATTGTTTGGAACACAGAATTAAAGAGAAAACTCAGACAAATATTGCAAATTAGACACTCTCACGTCATTCGCGCGCTTCGCTGTTGACTGCAACTACGGTTGAAGAATTGATGATAGTAATAGGAACTGGTGATATACAAGTGAATTTTATGTTACAGATATATCATCACACGGATTCGAAACTCTGTGTCTTTTCAGAAAAGAAAGAACTTTCACGGCTATATTTTCCGCGAGAATAAAATCAAGCTTTTTTGACGTTCTGTAGCCAGCTGAGTCTCTAATAGGTTAAAATGCTTTTTCTTCGTTGCAACCAGTGTCAACTCAGGGTAAAGATTTCTCTCGGGACCAACTTTTGCATGGCTTCTTTGTATTTGGCGTGACATTCTATTGTCTAAAGACGTAGCTGTAGTCGTAGTCGTAGTGTTATCTTAAAGTCCCTCACATATATAATACAAACGACTAACGCCGGTCAACCACACAAGCACGACTACATCACATAACAACCACAAACTACGTAGAAATTCTCGAAGCGCGACAAGCTACACCTATAATTACGTAAATAGTTCAAAAACTGTTAGATAAATATTTAAGAAGAATCACTTCCTAGTAAGTAGAATTACTTCCCATGAGTAGAATGTGGATAGACTTCACTGCAAAGTTAAAAGTAAAGAAGTGTATTTCTTGAACTTTGTCATTCAGAAAGGTCAGTGGTTAAAACTGAACTTTTACATATTTTGTCATCCATAAGCGGTGAGCCAAGAACCGTACAGAAGTAGCTAATATGCAATTTTAAATAACTCCAGCCATGGATCAAATATTTATACAGTATTAGAGTATGATCATACCTACTTAGCTAATCAGCGCCCAGAATTTTGATGCTCTACATTCCATAAACTGTCTGAAATTACGTCAAGTGGCGGGAGCTTTGAAGTACAGGGAAATTATGGGGTAAAATAGTATTCATTAACAAGTACTAATTAGTATGCTCCATATAGTCATTAGGTATGCTCTATATAGAGCATACTAATTGAGGCTTTAAAAACAAAGAAAAACAAAGGTGTTTTCCTTTGTTTTAAAGGCTCATTAGTGTGCTCTATATAGAGCATACTAATAGGCCGTTTGCAGCTAGCTAAAAATAACTCAGAACAATGAAAAACTGGAGAGCATGGAGAACAGTGGGATTT
>JBAHVQ010000156.1:343651-355272 GCA_036872915.1 Nanipora kamurai
AATTTCGCGACCAGCTCCCAACTTGACCTGTGGCTCAGTTGGTAGAGCGTCGGACTAGTAAACCGAAGGTCGCGGTTTCGAATCCCTGCCGGGCCAGTAGAGTTTTCTCTACTTGTCCAGTATGGTTCGTCACTCGGAGTCACAAAAAACATCAAAATTAAAATATTGTCTTACATGCCGTCAAAATACAAAAACTAAAACCAGGATTTGGTAAATATATAAAAAGTACGAATGGAAAAATCGTCAAAATTTTTGAAACTTCATTTCTGCTTGAGGTCAAACTTCGTGATTTTTTTACTATTTCAGATAAATCCTTTACAAATAGATATTTTGTTTCACCTGTGCGGGTTAAGACATGGCACTGGGTAAGTAAACAAATATTACTAGTCTTACTGTCTTAAAATAAAAGAAAAGGGAAAGAAAATAGTGACTGAGGAAACTACTGTCAGTAAGAAAAAGGAAAGAGTCATGTTGGTCATGGTTCAGGGGACAAATGCAAAATGGAAAAAGGAAAGGAAATAGAAAGGAAAGGGGAAGTGAGAGGGAAAGGCAGGGAAAAGGAATTAATGAGAAAGAAAATGAAATGAAAAGGAATCGAAATAAAATGTAAAAGAAAGGAAATGAAGGAAATGAAAAAATATATGGAGGAAAAGGTGGAAGAAAGGACAAGAAATAGAAAGGAAATAGAAAGGAAAAGGAAATGAAAGGAAAAGAATGAAAAGGAAAAAGAAAGGAAAGAGAATGAGAACAGAAAGGGAAAAGGAATGAAAGAGAAAAAGAAACGACAGAGAAAGGAAAGGGAAGTAATTAAATAGAAAGAAAGGAAAGAAACAGAATGGGGTGGAATCGAAAGGTTCGCATATAGGTTCGCCTCTAATGGAATAAGAAGGAAAGTAAAGTAAAAATATTATATGTTTAACATGAACCCACTCCATCTGTGGAGTACGTAAAATTCTTTTTACCCAAATTTTGACGAAGGTTTTGATAAAAAGTTCAGTTAAGTTCTTTCAATAGGGACAATTTTCATCTTGGAAGGCTTAACATCTCGCCCTAATGTCTCGTATGTTTCATTTCAACGAAAAATACGGACTTAGAATATGCTCAAACACGATTATAATTAAAATGAGAAAAGAACTAAACAAAATTTCCGTCTATTACGGGTCTGGCCGAGACGTTGAACCAGTTTGACTGGAATCAAAAGTGTTAGATTGCTGCTCCTTAATAGAAATTAGGACTTGACACAACGGAATTGCATCAAAGCGAGGAAAACCTGTGTGGAAGCAACACATTGTCCATCTCCAGAGCCTTAGCTTATCTTCGGGATATGAATCGTAGAAGCAAGTTTATTTTACTAGAGGCTAATCTGTTCCTGAAATTTGTCATACACAAAAGCAGATCATTGGACGCAAGAACTGGTCTTGCGATCTGTGTTTTGCCGGTAGTAAAAACTAGGATACAAGGTATAAATAATGCACTCGTCATATTTTTGTTCAGCTTTACAACACCTAAACAGCGCCGTCATCACGCATGGCAGATTTCAAATTAACCTTACTCCCATGTCTGTATAAGTTGATAAAAAAACTCCTTGCGTTTCTCCGTAGACGAATTTCGTTAATCGACTTGGACCATATTATTCCCAAGCACGATGTTTTTAAAGTGTATTCAGCCCACGAACACGAGGTACTGTACTTGTAAAACTTCAGTAGACTTTCAGAAATAAGTGGGATAAATATGTTCTATTTTTTACAAAAACATACTGGGCAACAAGAATCCGAACACTCTTTCGACTCTAGGTAAAGTTGTGCCTTCGAAAGGTCGGGGAAATAATTGACAGGTTCCAAATCCAAGCTACGATTACCTCGGGTTTCTTAATGTAAGGAGATATTTAAACCCCTTTTATCATTTGTTATGTTGTCCATTTGTTAACTCTACATCAGTTCCTCCATTCTATATTTTTCACTGGGTATGACGAAGAGAACAGTACATTAGGCAACATCGCTAAAAGTGGGTTAAGGTTTAAACCTGTAACAACAATAAATTCCTTTGGTCTTGGTATTGGGTCTCGTTGTATTACTATAAACCCCTTGCAGCTATTCCCCTTTCCCCTTTAAAAATGCACATAAAAGACTTCCCATCAATTATTCGATCTATTTACCGTCGGAACTTTGAAGTTGTCCTCCAGATTGGTCGATTAGCATATGAGTGCAAGGCATTTATTGGTTATTATGTCATAACGAGTGTAATTACAGATTTGGGCTTGAAGTAATATTTGAAAATTGAGCCTAAATTGCGAGAGCCCTGAAGCGAGTGCAATGTGGCATCGTTTAACAGTATCACAAGTCGTGTAAACTGCACGAGCAAAATCGTATGATAGCTTGTTGATTATACGAATAACAAAATCAATAATTACACTGCAGTGCAATAAATACAATAGTAGCGCTCATCTCCACCAATCAGAAACACACGGCACAAACATAAGCCATTAGTTGCAAGCAAGTTTAAGAAAAAAGAAATTCCAAACATGCTCTGGTGATCAATATCTTCTAAACTCAAAAATTAAATTAATTCAAGCATGAAAAATATGAAACCGTAAAAATTTAACCGCGTTTTACCGTTTTTAGTTCAATAAGATAAAATTTGGATATTCAGTTTCCTGATTTTAGTTTGTACTTAATGTCGAACACGAACTCAGTTCATGTGGAAGCTTGTTGAATCTCAGACGACTAGTGGACGTTCGTCAAGCTCGTTCTCTCCGACAAACGATTCCTGAGCCCTAGACGGGAATCAAACCCGCAACCTTCTGAAGTCATCAGAAATCGTTTTTCTGAGAGAACGAGCTTGACGAACGTCCACTGGTCGTCTGATTTAAGTTTGTATTGCCACTTTTACGTTTACATTCTTCGTTTGAGTTTTTGTGTTCATTTTCTGAAAAACACCTGGATTTAACTGAGTGTCAAATATGTTTTCATTAAAGAAAAATTCCTATATTTAATTGTGGCAAGTTTAATCTCGTAATGCTTCTATTGACTGCGAATAGCGCCTTTAATGGGAACATCTTTCCCTGAAATTTCCACCAACCACTTTTGACTTGTTTGAATCCCAACTTGTTTGCGATAAGGCTCGTTGAGAGGGAAGACAAGGCAACTGCCCCGTACCTGGTCGGAAGACAACTTGGGAGATGGGCCACACTAGGTTTGTATTTAGTCACGGACCAAGAAGGATGTTTAAGGCCTCCAATTCTTCTTTGCTACATGGCCCTGTGTTGCTCTCGGTAACCCTGTCCTCGGTAGGTTTAAGACAAAAACACATGGTACGCAATGCATATAACAATGTAACAATTATTAAATAGCAGTTACTAAATGGTATTGTCTTTACTTAAGTGTTTTCGTATCTGTTTATTTTATTTCTTTTGTGGTAACCATCAAGACTTCCTCCTAAGCTAGGGTTTAACGTCTAACCATTGTCGCAATATCGAATGCGATCTTGCGCTATGTGTTCGTTGCTTCACTTGTGATCTTTATAATTAGGTCGGGAAGCCAAGTCAGCTCGTGATCGTTGTAGGATCTAGCTAAGACTCGAAATACCACATCTGCATGTACAGGAATGCACGGAAGAAAGATTTTCTTATAACTTTTGTAACTGGAGTGTACTACCAGCCTGAACATAGTTTCGTGCCTATGGGCTGCTGTTTATTATCGCCACGAAACTTAAAGAAAATTAAATAAAGACGCATAATATATTATAAATCTATTTTTCCAGGCCTTTCTTCCCCAAGGAAATGAGGCAGATATTCGTCGACCCATTTATTTACAGGCTCTGGAACACTGCTACAGATTTTTTGTCGGAGGTATTGGGGGCGGTAAGTGCCTGTACATTATTTTTATTTTCACAGATGTATTATTTATCATCACGATCACGTGACTTTCGCTAAGCAGTTTGTAATCTGACAGAAGTGTTGTGAAGAGTAGTCTTGAGGAAGACTGTTCACCAACGTTTCGACTGCCTCAGCGGCGTTCATCTTCAGAATGGAAAGAAGAGGAACAATCAGGACCGGTGATTAAAATAAATTTGGAATAGTTTGACTTGGTAAAAACACAAAGGTTAACTGAACGTGTTTTCTTTTTTATAGCTACCGGAGTTACTGCTGTGTATCCAATAGACCTCGTTAAAACCCGGATGCAGAATCAAAGAGCTGTTATACCTGAAGAGCGGTTGTACAAAAACAGTTTCGATTGTTTTTTTAAAGTTATACGAAACGAGGGGTTTCTTGGTTTGTATAGAGGTGAGACGTTACAGAAATTTTTCAATGGTTATTTCATTAACTTTGGAATGCTAGTTTTGATTTTTGAGAAGAACTCTGACGTGAAGTCCCGTTTATAATTATATGTATATACACCTGCATGTACAAGCGCTATGTTTCTGATCCATCTTTCTGTTTGCTTGATGAATAATTTCAGGACTGGTACCACAATTGATTGGCGTATCGCCTGAGAAAGCAATTAAACTATCAGTAAGTTACCTGTCTGTGGACCAACTGTATATGTTCTATATTCGTCATAAGATATTCATCTCGGGTACCGTTTCATATACCCTTGCATAAATTTAAAATCTGTTATTTTTAAATTTCACATTTTAAATCTATTACTTTTGAAATTGAAACAGCGAAACGAAGAATGTCATCCCGTAAAATTCGGTTAATAAGCACTTCCGAAGATAAATCCCCGAATAATTTGCCTTCTTATATTGAAAACTAAAAGACCCCTGGTATTTGTTTCGCCCTGATATAGAACCATCTTGGCTAATACTAAGTGCCAGTCAAACGAGAAAATTGACTTTGCACATTGCCTTTTGTAGATATAAACACTATAAGTTTAAAGCTGGATTGTGAAATTCATACTTTGTGATGTGTTAGTAGGAAAGTTGATCTTCCTCAATCCTTTTAAATCAGTAGACATGACATTATTTCCTAAGAAAACGTATGAAAATTGATGTTTTAAGTCGTAATCTTGAGTTAGGATTGCATTCGGTTTGAGAAATAGTTACTATTATCATTAGCCACGTGACAAGCCAGTGTTTTTTAATCACACAAAAAATCTTTTCAAAAGCAGATTATGCACTCAAACCACAAGGAGCCGGTCAAGAGGGGCTTTCATGTTGTTCACGCCATGTTTTACAAGAACTGAGAATTGGATGTTCATATTGAAAAAAACAAAAATGCTGGGATCACCGAACTCTTTCAGAAAATATGACAAGCGTAAATATACCACCTTTTTTCCAATTTTGCACCGCTATCTGGCTGGTAATTGCGCTGAAGACGACTTGAGTCAACAAGCTAAAAAGCTATGCATGATCTAACTAAGAATGTCTGTTGTTTCTACAATCCTATACTTGCTTAGATGAAGAGTAGTTGCAGTAATTCAATTACGTGACCTTCATTCCAGACGAATGACTTTGTGAGGGATAGACTGAAAAGCGAAGATGGTCACATCACTCTGGCAGCAGAAATTATATCTGGTGGTTGTGTAAGTTTCTAGTAGATATAAATATATATATTATGTACTAAACCAGAAATCCATTCTAGGAAAGTTTAAACTTGTGTCTTGACTGTAGGGACCGAGGCTATAGGCTCCGGTCCGTGCCGTCAAGAACGAAAGCGGAATTTACCGTAAACGCACTTACTACGTCTGGTATATAACTTGTTAATTTTTTTCATGTTTTTGTTCATATATTCGTCTTTTTCCTGAAGTTTACAGATTTTTGGTATGTGGGTTTAGCCTGAGAGGTCCGTATCTTAAAAAAACTGACCGCTCTTCAGCAAATCACAATGCGTAATTAGCGACGATTAGATCCGAAAAGTAAAAATTTATATGTATGTCTGTATTTATGTATCACACAACCGAGTATGTACATGTATGCATATATATATATATATATATATATATATATATAAATATCTATATCTATCCGTCTGTCCTTCTGTCCGTCTGTCCGTCTGTCCGTCTATCTGTCTGTCTGTCTATCTATCTATCTATCTATCTACCTACCTATCTATCTATCTATCTATCTATCTATCTAGCTAGCTACCTACCTACCTACCTACCTACCTACCTACCTACCTACCTACCTACCTACCTACCTACCTACCTACCTACCTACATATATTGTAACCTGGCGAACGGCTTGGTTTTTTGAACGATATATGTATATGTTTATGCATGTATATATCCATCAACCGAGTGGTGTATTATTCGTATGTCATCCATGTGATAAGTAAAACGACGATGTACAAGTTGATTATTGCCTTTTATGTTCTTATTATGTTCTCTATTGTAGGGCGGTGCTTCACAAGTAATGTTCACTAACCCTGTTGAAATTGTCAAAATTCGTCTTCAAGTCGCAGGAGAGGTTTCCCAAAAAGTTAGTGCTGTAAAAGTTGTCAGGGAGCTTGGCTTTCGAGGGCTTTATAAGGTCTGTATAATGATTGCTTTTTTTTCATTCAGCGATTAACTCTTTTCAGGCGGCGTCAGTCTTCTATTATTTCACTCTGGCAAACGCCAGATGATTTTGCTCGTCACGGAGAGCCATCCAGCCTGGAAAGTGTTAAACTGCAGTTATTATGTGCATGTAGTCGATACCACTAATGCAAGTTTCTCATACTCATAAATCACGTAGTTGTAAAGATTTGGAAGTCCCAAACCAGACCTGAGGTGCAAGTCGCTGGTCGACCGCAGTCGCTCGGTAATTTTAGGGAGTTTACGAAGACACGATATCACAAGATTTCTCTTCCAAAACAAAAGAATTGAATAATTTGTTGTCCCTAGAGTATTCCTCACGCCGTCCTGGCTCCACACAAGACGTGAGGATGACCATTTCTGCGTTTTAACGGCGACGCCAACTCTTCAAATACGAAGAGCTTTAGGCTGTATAAAACGACAAACAATTAACTGACCAGAACTGCTTGTAGGCTTTGCCTGAACGAAAAAGAACATATCCTAAGTTAAGTACGCACGATTTGCTTTTAGCATAAACTCTCTATTATATACCAAGAGGACTTCCAAATTTTGGCTTAAAAGTTTTGATACATGTAAATCGTAGTGATAGATTTTCCGGGCGGGAAGCGCAGGCGAATAATAAAGATAAGAGCCCAGCTCAAAATCGTTATATGTATATAACCATAAAAAACACAACTTGTAATATTTTTAACAGAATAAGTTTACTGACGTTTCGCTGCAACGTGCAACATCTTCATGTTATTTTTCTTCCAGTTTTGTCACGATAAAAAGACACTGAAAATTACAGTGTTTTCTTAATCTTGTTTTGAATTACCTCATTTATTAATAAAAATAGTCGTACATTCTAATGACTAGTACATTTATCTTTCAATCCACGTGTATGCAAAAGTTGATATCAAAAACTATTTGTATATAATTGACGACAAATGAATATTTTCTTATTATTTTACTGCTGTCTTGTTTCTCGACTACGTTGGGACAAGTGATCAGAGACCTTAAGATCTACGACGTCCCTAATGTACGAGGCAAAGACGTCATTGTTAGATGTAACGTCCGCAATTTTTTTGCTTTTCTTAATATTTTTTCTTTTGGTCTTAGGGAGCAAGAGCTTGTTTTCTTCGCGATATTCCATTTTCATCGATCTATTTTACGCTCTATGCACATTTGAAAACAGCTTTTTCGGATGAGAACGGTTTTACAAATTGGTATTCTCTCCTTGGTGCCGCTACAATCGCTGGTAAGTACTCAAATTGTTAACAACGCAGTTACTAAACGCACTACAAATATTGTCTGTTTGCCAAAGTCCCACCAGCATTCTTGCTAAGACGCCAGACACTATAAATGTTTTTGAGAAAAGCTTACTTAAGGTAATTCCTCAGTACTTGTTTCCGAAGTGAGAATTTGCTGAAACTTCTCAGGCTTAGAGTTTATGATTTGCTCATTTTAAAAAAGGAAAAGAAAAGTTGGGGTCACCGAACTCGTTTAGAATATATGAGAAGCATAATATACTACCTTTTTTCCCTGTTTGGCACAATCGTGACCCAATTACAAGCTCGAACAAAAATCACAATTGCACCACTGTTGTCGAACTTTTTAAGTGGAATCCTATCGTAATGTAACTATTTAGTAAATATGTACATGACAACATGATATTTTGTGAAACAAAAAACTACTGACATGTATTATTGTGATTAAGAAAGGTTTTTTCCATATTCCCTGACATGTTATTTCATGAAGCGTGACTGGAAATAGTAAAATATTGTCGGTTGTAAAAGTAGTTTTTTCTTCAATTCCTGATATGACCTGTGGAATCCATAGAAGAAATCAATTACCAATTAAAAAAGTATGGTCACCGACCTTTTTCAAGAACTACAGCGCTGAACCAGCAACTTCAGGTTGAAACATCGAGTTCAACTATTCGAGCCCCGAGTCACTTTGCTGGTCGTATTTCTTGCGTGTTCAACATTCTTCTACCGTTAAACTTTCACTGAGCTACTTCTTTCTATTCTGTGACACCATTTTTCTTCGCCTGACCTGGCCAAGTTTACAAAAGCGGCCATTCATCTAATAAATTGCCCTAAAATGACCAGCATTTTTAAAGTATAGTGATATTCGCAGGAAATGTGCGCAATACAAAACTGAGGAATTACTTTAAAAGCACCTTTTAAACGTAGGTATAGTAAATCTGGTTGTGTGGTACGACGTAGGAGAATTCATGCATTCTACTTCATTCATCACATTTTTAGTAGTGTTTAAAACATGAACAGCAGTGTTTTATCGACTTTAAAAATTCAAACGCGCAGCTCGAGAACTTTTTGATTGATGACACACGTGCTGTTAGTGTTTTAGAAAGTTTCAAAGTCGTCGGTTGGGGATGGCATTTTAATCATTATTTGTTGATCTATCCGTGTTTTTAAATACGCTTAATGCTAGTTCGGATAACAAATTTCATGTACGTTAGTATTCTTTGTATAAAACGTTCATTTATAGCAAGTCAAAGCAATAAAAATTCAGATTTGCATGGTGCCTATTCATTTTGCCTGTAAATCATTAACATCAAGTCGTTTAAAAACCTCTCTTAGTCTTTTCTGATATCACTTTAATATACGGTAATATCCTTCTACAGTTACGGTTATTTAAGCAATCTAAAATCTTTTTATTCCTGTCCTTTAGGTGGCCCAGCTGCGTTTCTCTGTACTCCATTTGATGTTATCAAGACTCGCCTTCAGGTAGTTATTTGGTTGCATGCGAGATTGTTGCCAGTTGGGCAAGGCTTTTGGTAATGTAAGCTGGTAATTAAAACCTGTGACAAGTGATGGAATTTGAATAGGAAACACGAAAGGAACTGAGTTGAATTTTAACTTAAAATTGTTGATTAGGTGAACTAAACGTTCGTCCTGTCGATGATATTTTGATAGGCTAATTGGGTAACGAAAAATTATCGAATACTGATAGTGTTTATATTGGCAATCTGTTAACTGTGTTTTGACATTGCTCGCTCGTTTAGGTTAAGGCTCGTCAGGGTCAACAGACCTATCGTGGAGTGATCGATGCAGCCACGAAAATATGGAGCGAGGAGGGAGGAAGAGCTTTTTGGAAAGGAGGACCCGGTACGTTGAACGGTGACGAAATTCTAAGTAACTTTTTGATTTACATGTTTGTAAATTTACAAGTTTTGTAAAGCAGTTTTGATTTACATGTTGGTCTGTTTGTTTTTTGTGGTTTCTTCATTTTTCTCTCGTTTGTGGGTTTATGGAGACATTCTTTAAAGTCACTGGCAATGTATTGAAAATGAAAACAATTATTTTGACGCTAACGTTTTCACTACGATGTTAAAATGAGCAAGTTGACGGAGTCAGGAATCAGCTGGGGCAAAGCTAAGCTAATGCTGGTGAGCGGGAAATCCATTTACCTGTTATTCCTCACCTCCAGCATCCGTTGCAGTACCTCACCGTCACAGATATTGAAGTCCTAAATACAGAACAAGCGTTTCGGCACTAAATGGATTGTTTAAGTCGTGTATCTGATTTTATGGCGTGTAAAGTTCTGTAATGTTTTTTTTATTTTTCGGAATAAATGGATCAAATATTGTTGAAGTAAAAAAATTAATGATTTGTGATGACATAAACTCGGCACTCCATAGTCCCAAACGAATGAATTTTTTGAGAACCATCCATAAAATACTGTTTTCATTTCGATTCGTCTTTACGATTCGTCTGCGAATGTGGCAATACTTCTTAACTATCGTATACGATTGTTCACTCTTGCGTATCCAATTAACTTTTAATAGCACAGTTCCTGTAAACTATTGGCTCATAAATGTTGTAACACGACTCGAAGACTCTTGTGACTAAATCGTATACATCAGTAGAATCGTATGTGACAATCGAATTGTGTAGATCAGCCTTAAGTTGACTTATGTTAAGTTAAGAGCAGTTGCTAAATTCTTGTGGTGCTCTTTGTTGCTTCTTCACAGCTCGAGTTTTCCGATCTTCCCCTCAGTTTGGAGTTACACTCTTGACATACGAGCTGATTCAACGCTATTTCTACGTTGACTTTGGCGGGTATGTAATCTTTACCTTTATCTTCTTGTCGAGTTATCAAATGTTAAAAGACTGAACAATACTCGAACTCCACGGTTTAGCAAAGTCAGAATTACTGACACCTGTTCTACCCTGAAAAAATTTGAAAGAAGAATATTTAACTTAACGTGAAAATACTTTGTTTGATGTAATATAAAAGTGGAGAGAGTTGGGTAACTGTCGGAACTTAAATTTAGAGAAACTGACGTCTCGAGTGAAAGCCTTCGTCGGAGTGGAAAACCAAGGGCCTTTGCTCGAAACGTCAGTTTCTCTAACTTGAAGTTCCGGCTGTTTCCCAACCCTTTTGTTTAACGTAAGGTGGCTTCATACAGTTTCCTGAAAGAATGCAAATTTTAGACCTAAAAACATGTGCAAAAACACTTTGAAAGAAGAATAAGTGTAGTACAAATTGTAGTACTAAATGTAGTACAAACTGTAGGACTAAATGTAGTACATAGAAACACATTCTAGACATCCAAAATATGACAAAATAAAGAGTCAGGTTGTTGCTATGGCAACAGTGGCGTTCCAAAAATGGCTTCGAATTCCCATTCAATCTACTTTATTTTGGAAAAAGCTTTGGTGACCCCAATGTTTTTGGGTTTTTTTTAATTAAGTATTTTCTTCTGGGATGGGTCATTAATTGAACTAAATAAAATAAAATTCTGTAGATTTTTTTTTCTCCAAACTAGCTACAACAATACATTGCCTTTTAAACATTATGTTGGAGGTTCATTATGTGTCCATACCTCCGCAGCCAGTCAAGGACAACTTCCCTCCACAGTCAGTTAAGGACAACTGCCCTCCACAGCCAGTTAAGGACAACTTTCCTGCACAGTCAGTTAAGGACAACTTCCCTCCACAGTCAGTTAAGCATAACTGCCCTCCACAGCCAGTTAAGGACAACTTTCCTGCACAGTCAGTTAAGGACAACTTCCCTCCACAGTCACTTAAGGACAACTTTCCTGCACAGTCAGTTAAGGACAACTTCCCTCCACAGTCAGTTAAGCATAACTGCCCTCCACAG
>JBAHVQ010000156.1:359135-381591 GCA_036872915.1 Nanipora kamurai
AGAGCCTTGAGCATAGTTTTTAACATTCCTAATGTGTTCTTTCTTCCTAGTTTGAAAAGAGCGTCCAGTTTCTCCTAAGAACATTCTTTTTTTTTTTTTTTAACAAAGAAATACCGCAATTAATTTATGCATACTTACTTTACCGTAACCTTCTATTTATGTCTATAATTATCCACAGATATACATATATATATATATATATATATGTATATATGTATATATATCGTAATTTATTTTTGTCTTTCATTTCTTCCTGACGAAGGTCACAGTCTGGTGACCGAAAGCTCGAATTAAAATAGTTTGATCAGAAGAACGCCGTATTCACTGTTTCAACAATGTCTTAGTCCGACTTATTCCTATCATTGAAGGAAAAAACAATCAGTCGATGAGAAAGAAAACTTACAGGACAAATTAAATTGACAACTACAAAAACCCCGAAAAGGTAATCTGCCCGAGTGGTAATTTTTAGCTGGGTTTACAACCACCAATCATAGTTCGCGCTAGTTTACTAGACCCCAGTCTTTCCAGGTTTCCGCTCACTAACTTTCGTGGATACTGTTTGCTAAAGGTCTTTTATAAACCTGAGGGATCAGTCGTATTTTGAGTGGACGAAAGCTAAAAAGAGGTGTAACTCAAGTGAATAAAATAATTGAAATGCTGGAACTACTTACTTTGTAAGGCATTGATTCACATCGATAAAAAGCTTTTCTGCTTCTCTGGCAAAATCTTTAATTTTAAAAGGTTTCACCGATCTCTTTATGATCCCAATACTGTAAAGGAATCAATACGAGGAATGTCGGTGTTTTACTTACAGCAACTTAGACTACGTGCCCTCTCGACAGATGCATCTCAACTGTTTTAATTCTAACCAATTGCCCCAACAAAATATCATGAAAGCGCCACCCTACACGTGAAGTTATTTCTGTCCATAGGTCACATAAATACGCAGTTGTTTCTCTTAACCCGGCAATCCCCTGGAAATTCCTCAGGGTTCCCAAATACCCCATGCCCTGGTGGGAAGCCATTGAACCTGGAAGTTCAACAATGTTTTGATATGACTGGCTCTTCACTTTGATATATTTTCCCCACTTAGCGACATACGAATGTTTCCTAAACAAACTCATAGAAAAGTTAATGTAAAAATCCCATATCTAATAGAATTGTCCGGCAACGTTCAACTTTGAAAGACATCAACTACGATAGTATTTATGAAGAAAATCGACATTCGGGATATTTTCTAATCTTTTTTAATTTTCGTTTTTGTCAAACATTCAAACATAGTTCAAGTGGCCAAGTTTCATTGTAATAACGACTAACTTTATTCAGAGCTGCCACTTCTCAAGTTTAGGCGTGAGATCTCTTGAATTCGTCGCGTTTTCAGAATCTACCGATCTACCGCTCAGCATGCAAATCTCCCGCCTGCTTGAAAGGCATATCTTCGAAAAAAATTACTGTCAATTTTTCATTTTTTTAACGAATAATTGAATAGCTGTTTGTTTAGCTCTGATGACTACCACAACGCTGCCACTGAGCGTAGAAAGTGTTAATAATGTTCATTTTTGATAAGGGAGTAATGCATTAACTGACGATATAATGCTTTTCTTGCCGAAAGTAGGATCAAATTAGATGGCCAATAATTTACGTGAAAACCTCCCCCTTAGAGATGACTCTATAAGAACGAGATCTCCCTTTAAGATCACCCTCTGAGTGGTAGCTCTGTTTGTTTTCCGCAATCAAAATCAAGGATTTTCTGTAGTCATCCTAGTTTTCCGGATACGGTGGTTGGGGGTGGATTTCATTGCATTCTCGGCCTCCCAGTATCCCAACCAGGATAAAGTCCGAACTGGAAGTGAACCGTCCTAAATAGGAGGAGCCGGTTCCAGAAAATTTAGCAGGTGCAAACCCAAATTTAGCAATCACCCAATGAATATAGAACTGCAGTACAGAAGGGTCAGACAAACGCATACCGTGGAATATTATTGAAAATGATTTTAAAACGTAAAATAAAATGAATTCTGGAAAGTGATAAGTACAGTCGAAGGATAACCTGTGTCTTGAAATGTTTTGGAATTTTGTAAAATTTTTGGATCAGTTGTTTTGTTGGAGCTATGGAACTGGCCCGACTGAAATTCCAACCCTGCCAACTGGAACAGATGAAATGTTTCTTGAAGGAGGTGTCACATACAACACTTCCCGTAGCACTAACTCTGAAAATCTCTACTGCGTATACTACAATTTGTGAACTAAAAAGGAATACAAAATGTAGCAGCATGTACCTGTAGGTTGATACAACTAGATCTTTAAATGCTTGCCACCTTTGCTTCCAACCCTTCAAAAAATTACAAGATATTTACAATTCATGAACTGGAGCTTTCATTTACGTATCACTATATCTGCTTATAATACACGTTGTAGTAATATTCAAAAATCGAGTAGGAATTCTTTATCGGATTTAAAACACGAGGCGACGGCCGAGTGTTTTACGTAGATCCGATAAAGCGCGAATTACGAGTTTTTTGAATAGGTTCAAAAACGAATCCCTCAACACGCTTATCTACGAAAAAAGTTTGATACTTGATGTTTTCTAAGCCGAAAAAATTCAACAAGAAAAACGAGCGTATCTTCATCATATATAAAGGTACGACAAGGTTACGGTTTTCCTTTGTGTTTTCGTCGTGAATTATTAATGAGTTTTTGAAATATATTTCAAACACTTACAATGGAATGCTTGTATTTTGAGTGCACGGTGGAAAACGTAGACAAAAAATTGCACTCCTGACTATACTTGGCAACATCAGCTTGACTATCACGGCAAGGGAAACAATCTGTTGGGGCAATGTTCACCAAGCTATTCTTTTCCATTAGCATTTTTACGAACCATTGCAGTGCTTACGATTTTTCTGCGTTTGCAATCAAATTATATCGCCAAGCGCCGTAACTCCTCTTGTTACATGTAGCCATTCTGCCTGTTACGTTGGCGTGTTCACTTGCTTTGGAGTCCAGCCAGAAATTCAAGTCAACATTAATAGTTTATACTGTACGTCTTTTATTGTTCTTTATTTCTTTGACTTGAATTGTTTTGATTGGCGTTTCATTTTCTTTTGATGGGTCGTAGAGGCTGCAAAACGTTTTTACTGTTGCAATGAAGCAAGAATGGAATAGCATTGTACACAGTTGCTATGCTTGAAGGTGAAACTCAGACAAAAAAATTGAAATGGGATCTAAAGCATTCCAAAATGAACCTTTCAGTATTGTTTGGGAATCAATGAGTAAATCAGACTAATATTGTGAAATCAACAACAATGACATTATCTGTGCAAACTGCTAGAGTATTGCCAATTGTAGTGCAAGGAACAGTGCTGCACAAACCCCCTGATAACATGAACTAACAATTCCATTTTTTTTAATGGAAAGCAAACATACATAGTTTGTTCTTTGTTTCCCTATGAAAGAAAATCTTGTCAGCATTCTTGCTTTGGAAATTATTTCATTGAACGGTCCTTCTATTCCACCAGACAAATAGAAACATATACTATCCACATGTATATATCTGACAGTGTACACTTTGAAAACATTTTCTTTGCTGCCATTAAGGTACAGATACAATAGTAAAAGTTTGGAAAACTGAGGAGTGGCAAAGGAAAACATGTTCGAAAGATGAATGTTTTCAATGCCATCCAAGTCCTATGAAATACCTAGGAGTGTTTCTATAGCTCAAAAAAATTGATTTCTATTTGTTTCATAAAATAATTTTAAAGAAATGACAAAGACAGCACTTTTTAAATCCATACTGTTAAGGATGACAATTGTAGTGGAAAGAGCTTTTCCATATTTCTACTCAGTCATAGAAACACAGCTTAAATTTTCACATGAATAAGCCACCACCTTATAATTTGGATTTGGGACTATGCTTTACCCCTCATTAAATATTGTTGTGTAGTATCATTATAATTTGATCGTACATACACTAAATGCTGTGCAATAAAGCCAAGCTCGTGCATTATATGATGGATTGTAAGGTTGAAATTACCTGAACAGAAAATATTGAGGATTTTCTTGCAACTGGAGTATATGTAGAAAGCATTCCACCTGATTTGATTGGGATAAAAGTATGTAATTATTTGTTGAATAATTGACCTAATAACATTATGTCAAAGTAGCACACAACTACAGTCATTTTAATGTACTGATTTTAGTTTTACTCCAAAAGCTTACTATTACATGATGGTGACTTTGAATGTGTAAAAGAAGCTCACCTGGACTATCAATAATAACTCTGTCTTTATATTCATTATATGTCATCAGCTTTTCTGGTATATCAGGTTTATGATATAAAGAGTCTGGAATTAATGATTTCTTGCGAGGATTTGAACTCCCATCCAAGGATGGTTCACCAATTTCACTAATAAAAGGAGAATTCTTACGAGGACTCATGTGTCGTCTTATAGTGAGACACCTACCAGTTGCACAATCAATGCCAAAAAGATAGTTTGATTTTAGCAGGAAGGTAATCTAAATGGATGAAATAAATGAACTGTGAATCAAAAGTATTTAAGAATATTGTAATTAGTTTGTTTACTTTTCTTTTTAAATATTGATGTGGTATTAACCTATTTTGTAGGCAGAGCCAACATTTGCATTTAGAGCCTAGGCAATGGTCAGGTTACATGTATGCTTTATCATGCTAATCAGTTATCCAGCCATTGTCTCAGCCTTACTTGCAAGACAACACTGGCTACCATGAAAAGCTTTAATTTGACAACAGTACCTAGACCTAGACATGTCATTCTTCCTTCGTACAAGTCGGACAGATTTCGCTAAATCACATTTTGGTTTAGCGAACGATATAAAATAGGCATTGGGTTACTGGGTTTCCTTGCTGAGAACCTCTGCCTTGAGCATGAACCCATTTATTCATTATCCTGAACAACGCTGAAGTTTCAAAATGTTTGGTTTAATAATAAGCTCTGCTCAAACCACGGACATATTATTATTATTGGCCTGTTGTAGATATGTGAAAAAATTAAAAATTAAAAATTTGCTTACGCCAGCGTATCGTTCTTCCATCCACAAATACCTCAATTACATGACAAGCGTATCACTATAGACTTCTTACAGTACGTTAAAAAACGCTTACAGCATTTCAAAAAAGCTGGCTATGGACATGCTAAACGCATTGAATCCTAGTTAAACGTTTATAGTATTAACGTTTATTCATTGTCACACCATATTCAGCAACTGCATACAAGTTTCTGCTATAATGTACCTGTCTACCTCTGACGATTGGAAATGTTGCAAAGGTCGCCATATTGGAATTTCGAGATTCAACAAAAAATGGTCTTAGAGCACGGGTCAACAGGGAGATGCACGTTTTCGCCGTGAAACCATTGGCACGAATTCATCAATAAGCAAAAGATTTTCTCCTACTCAAGTTAAAAACAACTGCACGGCAGACAGCACGCATGAAAGCAATTGCGTAACCAGTCAGGAGGCCTACCCTCCAACGGGATGGTGGAAAATATTTGTATATTTGGTATTGACGATTATGAGTCGCAAATTGAATCTTGTTTCTAATAACAAAAGAAATCACAGATATGATTATATTCGTGCATTCATGCATTCACACGGTTGGGTTTGCGCTAGGAATTTCATTCGTCCCCCGCAGTAATGTACTCTGCGCTCCTCTTCCTCCTCAAAACAAAGAACCTGGCTACGCAGCTACGTGGAAGCCATTTGATATCAGAGAGGAGAAAAAGATCTTATATTTATATTAAACATTCGATGGCGTGGGGTGATGTGAAGATTATATGTAAAGAGAACAAATGGTCTACTAAGGAATAGAAAGAAGCGTAGTTTATTGAATGACAAGGCAAATAATGCTATTGCGAACAGAGACAATAGACCGTAGTCCCTGACGTATATTATAAATCGCTCATTAGGAAATATTTTTAAGCAATACCAGTCAACTGTTAGTTTGTTTTTACAACAATACATATTTTAGTATCACAAAGATTATGCTATATTTACTTTTTCATCGCAAAAAAAGTCTACGATATCTCAACCCAGTAGATAGGGAAGGGGTTTCATAGGGTCTAACAAACATGTCTTTTCCGTAAGTGCGCGCGCACGGAACAAATAGTAATATTACTACATGTAATAGGATTAAGGTTCTCCAAAATTCCTCTGATCTGAAATGAGATTTTGGAACCCCAAATCCGCAAATGTTCCTTGGGTCCGTGGTGACATTCTAGAAAACTGGCGTTTTCGACGTTCGTTTACCTTGTTTTGGCAGCCCAATTTAAAATACCCCTCTCCCATTATCTGCATAAAGAAAACACCAGTTTTCGAGCTTACAACGTAAGTAAAAACGTACCAAGCTGGCTTCAGGGTTGTTACACAGGCCCATACACAGAACTTTGAAAGGTGTCATGCTCTCCCATCCAGAGAAGAGGGGGTCTCATCCAAACTTGCTCGATCTCCCAAGAGTATGGTTCTATTAGAAAGCTGTTCATCAAACCAATATCATGATGTGTTCACACTGTTTGTCCCCAGTTGTTGAAAAGTCTGGAACAATTAAGTTGCTTGTGACCTGTAACAGGAGGACGATTTTATCGGAGTTGTTACAAGCATATGGTTGCAAGCATTCCTGACAAGTGTGATATTGCTAGTCGAGCTCTTCAAGGTTAACAAGTTGTTACACCAAGTTTGGAGTAGCTTGTTCGAAGAAACACAGTTGTTACAACTTGTCCATAGATGTAATGTTTACCATTGGAGCATTATTGTGTGAATGATATTTTATTACTTTCAATATTACATTATTACATAACCGGATGTCCGGTTCCTAGGACACTACAATAGACTTGCCACAATCCTGTAGCAAACGCATCTTATTAACAAGATGGGAGATTTTTATGCGTGTACGTGATACTTATTCGGGAACGATGGTTAACAGACATGAATCTTTTATCATCTATATTTTAGTAGGCAAGGCTTTTGATGTAGCGAATTTACCGGAGATTATGCAAGGGTGGCAGTAACTTGAGGGCGCCTTAATCACATCAGAGAACAACATTTTTGAGTAAAACATACCAGTAACTCCTTTTCATATCTAAGAGCAGTAACAACGGCAATGGCGTAAACAGGATTTTTCCATGGTTGGGGCCAAACAGAGATTTTACCAGGTTTGCATCAATAGGGTGTGAGTTATGGAGTCCGGAGATATGCTACCTCGGGAATTGAATTTTTAGAATTCTGAAACCTTAATTTAAGTGTTTCCCAGACATAAATGTGCCGGAGGCAACAGTGACCTATTTGCGGAACGTTAGGTGGAATTCTCCGACCAAGAGGCTCTAGATGGCCATTTTCAGCAATCTAATATCCAAAATTTGAACGTATCATCAGGGCTGTTGCGACCATCGTTCATTTGGGGGGTGGACCAGCTAGATCTACCTGATTTTTTACTTTATCAATTATTTTACCTGAAAGTATTTCCCAATATATCTTGTAATTAAAGCATATCATTTTAAAGAATATCCTTTAAAACGCGTTCTAATTTATATCCAGTGTACATGTGCTGCATTAATGCATATTAAATTCTTTGTCTGTCCAAAATAAGATTCAGGGCACAAAACAACGGTTAACCATACTGACCAGCTAAATCAATTTTAGCTCTGACAAGCCGCAATTCTGGTCGGTCATTCGTCAAGTTATTTTGCTAAAGCAAAGCCTAATAAAGTACCCATAAAGATTAAAGAATCCAATAAACGTGACAATTGTCCAGTAGCATTACAAAAAGCCTTACTTTATAATCATAATTTATAATTGAGAAAAAGCTAAGCCCGAGTTGTTTTTGAACAATGGCCCCGGTTCTGACTCATTCTAAAGAAAATACCTCTTGTAAATAACAAGTGCGTCAACCATATATCATATGTTTCAATTTTTAATGGAATGGAGTATTTGAGGGAGGTACCATGGCCTCCTCGCTAAATACTCTGGTAAACAACGGCTATAACACTTCGAATAGTAGGCTTCACGGCAGCTGGCGCCATCTTGCCAAGTAGGGCAGAGACATTGGTTAGATAACTCGGCAGCTTTGTCATGGTAATAATTAGGATTATGATAAATTCCCTCAGTAAATTAGCCACCGTCTTAACCTTACTTGGCAAGATGGCGCTGGGAACAGTTAAATCTATTGTAAGCGCTTTTCTAAAGCTCAAGTACACGTGCTTCAAATACGAGCTGACCATTGGAAAAGTGATGGGGTTGAGACGTTTTTGTCATGGTAGCAATTTATTTCGAGGATGGCCAGTTGTACAGGAAGATTTTACTTGGTTGATCCCTCGTAGGATCTTTTTTGGCAAGTTAGTAATTTCTCTTAGACTTGTTACCGTGCGTACATTTTTGGAACGTTCTTGTTGCATACAATTTTTTCAATTTTTAGGTTGCATGCATTTTTTCTGCTTTTTTCCCCACTCCCCGATCATAATTGTCTGCCCCGAACGGACTGAGGTGCTTACGTGACGTCGGCACTTATTAGTACTTTTATCATGTGTGGATTTTATCGGAGAACCCCTGAATGTATTGTAATTAAATTCCACATTTGCAATTTACATTGTATTTAATGACATTCGAAAATGCTACAACACGGCGGCTAGCCATAGCCTTTCTCGATCACAGCTCCACTCCAAGCTCTTGGACTGTTTATTAGCGAAAGAATGCAAGTCACTTTGGTTTTCTGTGTTCGCAAGGGATGTTTATTTGGTCATTGGAAATTGAGCCCAGTAGTTTCAATCAGTTTAAATTTAATTAGAAAGATTTTTGTCCAGTTTCTTGTACGTCAAATTTTCTATCTGAATCGTTGAAGAACTCTTCTAAGATCGTCATGCATTTCTGTTAACCCTTCATAAGGATCTACTATCTTCGAAACAAGATCCATCATAAGTTGACCGTGTATCAGACAATTCAGCGCAAGTTTCGTCATCGCTGTCGTCCCCAAATAATAAATAGTCTATTTTTGATCCTGACTGAAGCAGTGATTTGTCAATCGACGAATCCAACTGATGCCACATTTCAACATATTCTCCTCTTTTCCTCATAGCTTTCCAGTGTTCGCAAACAGTGTCCTTCCCTTCATTGCCAAAATACAATTGGCCTATTACATGTTTCCGCCTAAACTTTGCTACATGTTTCATAGTCAAAACTATTTGAGTGTTATGGGCGAGACATTGAGAAGGAACTGTCACGTTGAATGTCTTCCTAAATTTTGGCGACAGAGTTTTTTTCTCTACTTTTGTTCGTTTCTTTAAGACCAGAAATGAATTTACAAAAACCTGAATTTTCACGTATGGGCCTGCAAATAAAAAGTAACATGTCAATAATCTGATATAGCGAATAAATACCAGTTACTGTTTGACAGAGCACGGGTTCAAATAATCTTACATTTCACGAGGTCAAATACTACTTCGATTTCAGAGAGTTGGACTAAACTTTCTTTAAGCTTAATTAGATCTGCTCTATTACCTATGTGAAGAACGAGAAACTTTTTAATATGAAAACAGTGTACTTTTATTTAATTTTATAAATTTTTAATGCAAGCCAGTCTTTAGATAGTTAATTTCTTTGAAGAAAAATGGAAATACTTCTTTTATAAATCAATAATACCATATTTTTCGTATTTGTCACAGCTACGGTCATCAAATGAGAGAACAATGTTTAATTACAAAATAGAAATATAGATGAGGCACGATCAGGCTTAGACATGACCGAATAAAGGAAACAGCGTTGTCTAATCAAAGATATATTTATTGCTGTTGAAGGCCACATACTGGTGGACGAAAGCTCGAAATAAATATGTCTTTGATCAGAGAACGCTGTTTCTTTGATTCAGTCAAATTATAAAATAGTTTATAATTTATTTAATGAAGAATGAGACAGAACAAAAAATGTTGTCAAGTACAATAAATTAAGTAAATTTGTCATATAACCTGGCGGCTGAAAATAAAATGTACTTTTATCCTGATATACCTACATTAATCCATTTAATACTTGGCATGAGTACCATTAAATCCTGTCTTTACCGGTTTCTGGTTTGAGGGCAGAATTTACTTTTTAAAGAGATTTTAGATGGAATAAAAAAAAATTCTCTCGTGTGTTGCAGTTTTGAGGTCACGTGACATTTAACCGTGGTATATCGTGATCGTGATCTCCATATATCCATATTGTGCTCGTGATCTCTATACACACGTAAAAATCTCACAAGTTGTTGCAGGATTGTTGGTTACAAGCCAATAACAACATTGTCATCATGATAGAACAGGATTGGTAGAATAACACCATTGTTCAGTTATGTTTCAACATGCTGTTACAGCTTGGCGAATCAACAGCGGTTGTTCATGTATGTTGGAACAGGCAAAATTCTGCTTGATACCACAACCAAGTTCGTGGCTGTTCTAACATTGCTGTTCACCCTTGTTACTTCGTCATGCCCGGAAAGCATGTTCTGTCATATATGAACAAAGTTGTTGACTTAACATGATTTTTTATGCTGCTCAACCAGGCATGAGCAATGTTCTTAATTGGACAACACTGTTCATGCCTGGTCAATTCGTGTTATTAGTGGATAGCACGTGAGGACTGCCCTCCATGGGCAGTTACCTTGGCTTTATATTTCACTTGGCAGTTGGCGATACATATGTGGAGACTACTGCCTTGCACTTGCAAGGACAAGCAATATAGTGGGACAATCCCATCGTGTAAACGTGCCCGTAACCCTTAGCTGGCGAATCCGGTCGTATGCTACCCGGGGTACACGAACTGACCACAGATCGAGTGACCAAGTGCAAGTTCAAATTTGATAGTTATAACATTGTTAAAAAATGACCAAACAGGTAACTAAAAAGAGCCCTGGCCTCCACTTCCCACTCACCCAGGTCGACCTGCCCGTGGGCTCTTAGATTTTGGATGTGTTACTTTTTCTTATGTATTCGCAAAAAGTCTGGTTGTCATTCTTGTGGGAACTCTCTCTGTTTTCAGCATATCATGTGAAATCGCATACTAAGTAGACTGACTTAAATAAGCTTACATTATCGGTCGCTGGAGTGTCAATCATTAAAGTCAGTGGAAATTGAGGAACGGTTCAAAAGTTTTTGCTAAACACTGTTTGTTGCTGCCCAACGAACTGTGGCAAATGTGTCACAGTTCGTTACGTGGCACAGTTGGTTATGTAATGACGTGCACAAAAAACAACTTTTTCTGACTGAATTTCTTACGAAGACTCCAAAAAACTTTGTTTCGAGTCGAAATTCAAACAGAAAGTAGGTGAAAATAGCAAATGTTGACACCCGTTATCTAATGTCGAATATGTGGGGGTTCGGACCAAACGTAGCTCAGGAAGATTTATACGATATGATTCACCAAACGACGGTTTGTGTTGACGTATGCAATGTCGTCTCAACTTTTGCTGGTGATTCGCACCCTGCTCTATAAATACGTCGTGATAACGCAAGGTATATCATGTAGATCGAACAACCTTGAACGACTTGAGAAATACGTAATGGGTTCAAATGTTTGATTAGTCTGATTCAAACTTGAGGGATATCTCAAGACTTTCGAAAAGCTTATAGAAACACGAGCCACTAGGCAAACGTTTTTTAGCTTTCGAATGTCAATCAACACGCCAAATGTTTGAATTGCAGTATCCAAACACCCAAAAACCCACTATGAATTTCTTTTATGAGATAATAAGAGTGAATGTGCGACGCCAACTTCGGTAAACGTTTGGCGGGAAATTTTCCGTTTTTGGGTACTCTGACTCGAACACGGGTATGGACCAACCAGGGTTGCATACCATACAGGTTATTTTGTAAAATCGTGTCATGTAAGTGGGCTTTTAAAGGTGCCAAATTCTCGAAATTGATTCACTTGATTGCCATAAATGGTAGATCAATACTAAATGCTAAACATTAATCTGGTTCATGTAAGAGCTTGGTATATATCAGACGACCAACGAACATTCCTCAAGTTCACTTCCTCAGAAACACGATTTCCGAGCCCTAGACGGAATCGAACCCGCAACCTTCTTATGACCGGTGAGACACTCTAATCATTGAGCTACCAAGACTCAGATGGGGAGCTAGGATGCAGGTTCGTCACATGTGCTGCCTAGGCGGAAGTTACGATATGATAATAATGATGGAAATACTATAGTATTTATTATATATATTATATAGTATTTCCATCATAATTATCATATCGTAACTTCCGCTTAAGCAGTACATATGACGAACCTGCTCCTTAACTCACTATCTGAGTCTTGATAGCTCAATGGTTAGAGCGTCCCACCGGTCATCAGAAGGTTGTGGGTTCGATTTCCGTCTAGGGCTCAGAAATCGTTTTCCTGAGAAGACGAGTTTCACGAACGTTCGTTGGTCGTCTGGTAAATCAATATCAAAGGAATCTGATTAGTTGCAAATATATGTGCTTCTAGCATGGCCAAAACGTCTTCCTATTTGAATCTCCATTGAGTTGAGCACAATGAACAAAGACCTCAAGTAGAGGAGCAAAATAATGCTGGATTTGAAGTTAGGGTCAGTGTTCCAGTAAGTAGTACTGTAACTTTTCTTTTTCCCAGTCTAATAATCATTGCGAATCGCACATAAATTTATTATTTTCTTTATAATGATACACTTACTAGAGGTTAGTTTGTCATGATCCATTATTCTAAGACTAGATGCTTCCTGAATTGAGACTTCGAGAATTTCATTTTTATCTCTCCAACACAGGCCCACCAAAATATCGCCATTAGTTCTAGATATCTTGAACACAAAGGAAAAAAAAGCCAAAAAAAACCAAAAAAAATAAATTAGATCCCGAATAGGACTGGTAGAACAAAAGATATCTGCCATCAGGTCATGTGATGAGACGTTCGCTGGGTCTTTCATTGATCTCCTTCTCTTACTTCCGCTTCTTCTCTTTCTCCATCTCCCACTGCCACTCCCCCCTTTTCCAACCTCGTACCCAGGGCATTTTTGCCTTCGTGGGAACAAAAATGCCCTGGGTATGAGTTTGTCCCTTTTCCTGTCTGTCTGTCCGTTCTTAGTTCACTGTTCCTTTCACCTACCCTCTCAGCCACTTTCTCTGTCCTAGTCTCTATCTCTTTCTCTGTCTTTCAGTTTATCGGTCATGCTGTCCCCACCGTCTCCATGTCTTCCCCTCTCCCGTCCCTAGTCTCCAGTCTCCAGTCCCTCTAGCTATCACCTGTCTCCTGTTTTCAGTTTCTTATCCCATCGTCACTCTGCCTCTATCCCTATCTCAGTTCTTGTGCCCATTTCCGCCTCAGTCTCCCTCTCATTCTCTGCTACTTTCTTTCTGACTCAATCTGTTTTCCTATCTGTCTGTCTGTCTATCTTTCTACTTCTCAATCCGCGAGCCTATATCTTAACCTCATTGTGTGAATCAATTAAATTCTTATTTTTGGAGAAAAGATCAATTTTCCTGAAGACAGGTATGATCAATCAATCAATCAATCAATCACACTTCTACAATATTCATGCGAATATAATGGAAGCTAAGTGAAGGTATCACGAGTGTTCGAGGCATTTGAAGTTTTGTAAAGGTTACATCTTGGCAGTTTCCTTTATCAACTGTTGAATTAACTCACCTCTTCTTCCCATTTCAAGTTCTCCTTGTAGAACCTCTCGAAACCACTTGTTAAGTTCTTACCATCAATTTTCAATTTGATGCACCCAATAAGATCGTGTGCTGAAAGATGGTTTATGTCATAAGCGAAAAGATATAACGTCTGTCCATTTAAGTCCTTCGCTGGAATTTGGTAATTTATTGTGTCATTAAAAACTGGAGAAAAACTGTTTCGGATGTAGCGAGTTTGTGCCTTGGCTTCATATTTCTGAGAAAACGGTCTGAGTTCCACCACGACATAGGTGAAAGAAACATTGCTGGCGGAGATCAGTGGAAGTTCTTCTCCTCTTATTATCTTCACCTTTAACACTGACCTAAAATACAGCAATCGAGACAAATATGATCGATTAGAGGTTTTAAAGATTTACCAATGGTTATAAATGAACTAATCATTTCAAATAAAATTTCTTTTAATACAAATAGTTTTATGATTAAGGTTAGTTGAAGAATACCTTTGGTATCACGGAATTAAAGATCGAATTAAACTCTGAAACATCAAAAGGTATGACAGGGCTATACCTATCGTGTGTCTAAAATTTGGCTTATAAACTAATTTGCTGAAAGCTTTTGTAAAACGTATTACATTGGGGTACATTCTCTAGGACGTATTCATTCAGGAATACCGAAACGGAATTCTGTGTGTTTTGACTAAATCTACAAATGTTTCGCACTCGGCAATGTATGCCTCAAAACAGAGTAAAAGAAACACAACTCCAATCATACTTAAACTGGAATAGTTCCCAAAAAACACAATTTTATTTATTCCTACACCGGAATAATCCTAAAAGATTGGATCCCTTCTCTGACATCATTTAAATGCATATCACTTCTAAGCAAGGGTCGCCTACATCGGTATATATCTTTAATATTTCGATCCAAATTCGGAATTGAATGAAAGCTCTAAGCGCTAGCGATATGCCAGATTGCAATTTCTGTACTGATTGCTCTTCTTGGGTGGTGTCACTAGACATTGTATTCTATTGACACAAATATCGCTTCTGATTGTTTTCTGAATATTTTAAGACTTAATTAGTCTTGTCAATATTGTTGCTAGTGACACATCAGGCGGGAAACGGATTCGAGTTAAAATGTCAGTGCCCAACACACAGATTTTAACAACATCTCAAAAGCTATATAAAAGAATTATTTTATAGCTAACTATTAGCCTAATACAAATTTTTAGTCGAAGAAGCGGTTTACGTATATATGCTCCAATTTTTAATGCAGATTTTAAAAAATGTCGTTTCTAGCCGAAGTTCGAACAGGAAGTAGGTCAAAATGACAAACATTTACATCGTACACTGATGACGGATATTTGAGGGATCGGACAGAATGGAGTTAAGAAAATGACAAAAACATGTCAAAATAGTTGAATTCGACCCGGTTTTGATTGTACTCGTACCAGTGGTTCCTAAAAACCGAAAAGCTTGATTTTCCAACAAAAAATTTATTGTCTAGTCTGCGCAACAAACCGTAACATATTACATATTACTGAGAAAAAAGAACATTTTTCTCACTTAATATCTTTGATATTCGAGCCAAAATTCAAACAGGAAGTAGGGTAGAACGACATTGTAAACTGATGATGGATATTTGAGGGGTGGGATCGAATTGAGTTAATAATAAGATGATATATTTTATTTAATTGGTTTACCTTTCATAGTCATACGTCAAAGAAAACTCAAGTCTACCAAGATTTTTCTGAAGCGATAAAAAAGAGAATGCATGGTTTAAAAAACACTTTGTTGAACACAAGAAGTGTTTCTTAGATTCAGTAGTTCACTATAAATGCCTTTTATTTACATGCAAACGTGAGGAGGCTTTGTTGGACAATGTCTTAGAAGGCCACTTACACTAACAATCCACGTGACCTGAACCAACTTAAAATCACAAACATGTAATTATAAACTCAAAAGACACATAAAATGCATAACGATTTAAAACCACCGTTTAAAAACTATCAACCAGATTTTCTCCTTAAACCACGAACAACACGTGAAGACATATTTGATGTTGTCCATGTTGTATTTTGGCTGGAATGATGAATGTTTAGCAAGGTAAAATTACGCTTTGTTTTTGGTTGTAATATTTTATGTCCTGACTTGGTTATCAAACATGAGGGCAAAGAAAAAATGTATTTTTATTCGGCTAATTAAACCGTTATTATTTCTTCGATATCTCAGCCTGAACATCAATAAAAACCTCTGTCTCCAGTCGCTCGTGTTAAGAATTTGTTTTTAAAGGGGTTTTTCACATCCACACGTTCTTCCTGTTCATATAGCAATTTTTCCTAACCAATGGAATCTTTAAGCATCCAAAATCCAGAATACAGGGACCACGGATCTGAAGGGGCAGGAAAGGCAGTTGCTTCCTTTTTAAGTAACTTCGTGGGTTTTTTTAGTAAGCAAATTAAAATTATATAAGTGAACAAAGTACCATATTGAACTCAAAGCCCGGACCGTTGAATATAACTGATAATAATCATTAATAATTCATGGGACAAAACAAAAGAAATGGCTGCCGGTTAAGTAGTAAATCGGATACGGAATCGTCCTAATTTACATGAACCCTTCCTCCGATTAACTCGACTCAAATGATCTTTTTCCAAATTATCATTAAATATGGATATTTAGATGCATGTTTGTCATAAGTAACTTATGATATTCCACAGCCTCGTTCTCAGGGCATTTTGCCTCCACGCGTTGGATGGTCGGTAAATGGTCCTGGGGACGAGATTGGATATTCGAGTCCGAACTGTACGGATTTACTAAGGTTTGGCTAATACAGCACCCAGTTTGAGAACTTGGTTACGTCGCCAGTGCATCACACGTAGTAACTTACAATTTCTCGTTGTCTCCTAGAGTGTGGCTGAACAGGGGATTTCCTCAGCCGAGGTAAGCGGAAATCTTGAAGTGTCACGGACTTTGCATGAGCTTTGCCTTTGGGTTGTTTCCTTTCTTTCTTACAACAATACCAACAGCAAATAACTAATACGATGATTACAACGAGTACAGTAGCAGGAACGACACCAACTGTGATCAATTTATCCTCACCGAACCAATCCTTGACATTAACTGGGTAAATGCAAAAACAAATGTATAGTTGAAAATTGCGATAATATGACTATTACGTTGCAGTGGAATACCCCAATAGCAAAAATCAATAATCCTTCTTATTTGAACAACGTTTCAAGATATTTGAGTTTGCCTTTTTCCAAATCTCCAAGATCAAACTAGAAAGAGGCGACAAGAATATTAAAATACCTTGATTACATGAGTATATTTCCTTTTTGAACTCTTTTTTTTTGTTGGGAAATGCAAACCATAAATTTAGCTCATTAGCAGACACATTTTTTGTGGATCTCTCATACAACAGGGCTAATTTATTCAATATTTGCTCATTAAGATGCTCAAGGATAACAGGCCCTTCTGTTTGACCTTATTCACATTGCTGAGTTCGCTATGCATCACGGGTATTTCCAGACTGCCTAGGGGGCAAACGGCTAGTTTGGCCCATAATTTGAAAGTCTAATTTTGGGCTAATAACAAAAGTTTGCCCCCTGGGAAGACAAACTACCCACATTGCACTGAGAACTTAGCATCGTGAATATGGTCCACTCAAAGGGTTAATAGGCAAAATCGCAATTTTATATCACGCGCTAGTCCGTTGGTCTCTCTGATTTGGCTCGTTCTACCCGTAATACAGCGGGCACTAAACATTACCAGGGTCGTTTTGTATTTTGAGACATCTTGTATTTTAGTCAGGAGTAGCCTCTTTATCGCATTGGAGGTCGATATTATCCGGTGGCCTTAAACTACGATATTTCTTCTTTGACTGTTATTTAGTTACTCGCCATCATGGTTGGAATTTACTGCATGGACAAATCAGTCATAAGCATCTCCTTTTGAAACTGCCAAGCTCTTATTTGTGAATCAGACCACCAAGCCATTGCACACATCTCTCGCCCCGCTCTCCCAAGCACTGCAAACACAATTAATCATTTATGAATTGAAAGGCAACCCGCGATCCATCCTTTCGCGGAATAGGCGAAACGTTGTGATTTTCTCCGCTAGAAGGTTATGTTTTTAACCTCGATTCGATTGTCCGTATGTCTGTCCGTCCGTCCCTGTGTCCATCTGTCTTTTCATCTGCCTTTCCGTCGGTCTTTCTGTCAGCAGGGTATCTCAAAAAGTATTGGACGGATTTTTCATGAAAGTTTGTGGAAGGGTTGGCCATGAAAGACCAGTCCATTAAATATTGGTTTAATCCTGATGCGAAACTGATGAAACTATCTGTGAGATTCGCCGTGTAGAAGAAATGAATGGATAAAATGCTAAATTCCCCTCATATTATGCACGCCATTAAGATTCGCGCTAGTAGAAAAGTAAAATCTACCTTAGGAAAGTAAGGTCAAGGACAAAAGATTAATCGTTAAACTTTGACTTCATTTGGAGTTTGGTGGCGAATGAAGGCAAATAACTCGGCCGGCCGGGCATTTGATGTTTATGGGCCATTATAAGAATTTCTGTGTAACTAAAAAGTCGGGGCACCTAAACCAGGTAAGACCACTTACACTGGTCCCCTGCTGCAGGGAAAATGCTCATAAACAAAAGAATTTCCATAAATTATTTCATCTGTTGAGCGTCGGAACTTTGTAGCTGTACTTTGTCCTGGGATCGGTTGTCAAAATCTGGATAGCTTATCCGGTTGATAAGTCCGAATTAGTGAACGGCGTTAGTAATGCATTGAATAACCAAACATCAATTTTATAGTGCCCAATTGAACTATCCATTGGGTATCTCCATAGTCACTGCATAAAATTTAAGTTTAGATGTTCGGTACTTGGATAACGTTTTTCACTTGTTACCACTTATCCACCGGATATCTAATCCACGCTTTGAACAACCGTCCCCACATGAGTTGATTTGCGTACGAGTACAAATGGTCTATTAGGACCCTGAAGCCGCGGACATACGGGGCAACAATTGAAGCAATTGCAAGCAATATTGCGTGAAATGTTGAATGGTTAACACGAGTAGAATATTTCAACATGACGAACCTTCACATGATACTTCCTGCAAACTTAAAGGTTAATGGAACCCTAACCCTAAATGTATCCTGATCTTGTTTTAATTTCAATGCGCACACCAACTCTATTCCTACGGGACATAAACTGAATGTATTCTGCTTTCCCGTGCACCCTGTTTTTATGTTGTTATGTTGCTTTGTGTGAACCATGCTTATGATTATGTTTATGATTATGATTACGATTATCATGCAGTGTAAACCAGACATAACATACTGACCGTCATGTACAGTTAGTTTGGGCAAGCATGGTACTCGTTTAAATGGGCCGAGATCGAGTTAAACCTCGAACGCTTAACTTTTTTTTGTTTTTTGTTCTGTTTTTTTTGTCTTTGCTTTGTTCATTTATTCATTCTTTTGTTCCTGGTGATTGATATATCGGATTCCGAGCGTTAAACGTTTGAGATAAGTCGGAGTTAATAACAAAAAAAAAAGAAAAAGAATCCACATTACCTAGCCGAGATATTTGTTCTTGTTGACCCAAGTAAGGAATTCAGGTATACATCCAAGGAAATTTTATTATTTCAGAGCAAGATAAACAGATAACTAAAACTAGCATTAAGTGTAATTCGTAAAGTGAAAGGCAATTAATGTTCCTTACTGCAATTCGTTTAAAAACAATAAATATTTTTATTAAATGTAAAAAGTAACGTGTTCTTAAAATATTGGAATAAAATATTAAGTCCTCAAAGCAGTCCGGCTAGATTTTACTTAACATGAGGAATAGTGCTTTCAGATTGACTGAGTTTGAGCATGTTGTACTATATATGCATTTGCAGCAATATCTTGGCATTATGAACACAACTTTTCGGCCTCATATAAACGGATTTTTGTTAAACCGGATTATATATCGATGAACAAGGAACCCAGAATATATAAGGTATCTTTCCTACGTAAAAGCAGCATACTCTGTTTACCTTCAAGTGTCATGATCTTGACACTTTCGTATCAAGATTATGGTTTAAGTTATTCATATTTAAATTGAGTCTGGTTCATCGCCCACGAATTACTTGAAACAAGGAATTACAACGACGAATGGCAAGGAAAAAATGCCAAAGAAAAAGTTCAACAAGCAATTGCACAAAATGAAAGTTGCGTAAATTTGTACGTACCATCGCTTCCCGTTGTTATTGTGGCAGTCAGGGTTACACCGAGTTGTGTGCCTGCGACCGTCGGTAGCGCGGGTTTTATTCCATGTATTTTCTTGTAATCATTCATTGTCCGTCAAAAAGGTTCGGAAAACCTATTTCCAAAAGCACAGACATTCATGTACAGTAGTACTCGTTTAAAAAGCATTGATCCACACAGAGAATAGGGTTGTCATGTATTGATGAAAGAAATCCAGTCGCTGTCTGATTTTCTCGAAGCCGACGATATTATTTTCAATTAGTCTCTCACTGTAGTTAGGCAATATATTCCCAAGAAACTTGCAAATTGTGCTCAGTGTAGTCCAATTTAGCATCAAAATGGCATCAGAGCGCTAATCTTTTGTGCAGAAACTGTAATTCCGACTGAATTATGAATCAAGGCAACACTCCATACCGCATCAACCTCTCGCGGAAGTTTCTGAACTGCAGGAATTTGATATAATGTACTAAATATTTATAGACGGTGATTACATGGATAATAGCAAAAAGTGCTAATTAAGCTGAGACATGCAAATCTCAAATGACGCAAAGCCTACAATAATCGTAATGTAAACAATAACTTTTATGATGTCAGGTCAATGAAAAAAAACCTACATTACCGCTGAAAACAAAGCGTGACCTCCATCAGTCAAAAAGTCACGGGCGACCAAACACTGGTATTTTTGAAAGTAACAAACACCAACAACTATTAAAAGACACAAAATATCGGTATTAGGCAACAAAAGACGTGGCTAATCAAAACATTGTGGTGCGGGTTTGGTTTACCAAACGTGGGAATTGCAGTTGTCTGTGCCGAGATGTCTGTAATAAGTGGTTCAGAAAATGAACTGATTAACCAAAAATATCTCGGCATTCACCACGTCCATCAACAGCCACAGAAATAGAGCACGGATCATACACTGTTTAATTTAGATTAAAAAATGATCTGATCTTGGCATGTTAGATTTATTTAAGTCAAACTTGCTTTGCGTAACAGCAAATTGCGTCCTCTGTCAACGGTGGGGGATTGCCAGTGGTAATCCAGATTCTCACCGGCCCCAAAAAATGAGTGAATAAAAGAAATTATGGAGTTTCTCTTTGAAAGTCTTTTAATTCGAAAATTTAACTCATCGCTTCATGCAAACCTTTGTGTTTTTTCGCACATCCTCTCACACGCCCATATTCATGAATAGCCTGTAAGATCATGCACTGAATTTTGTCATATCCTTGTGAATAAATAAAGAAAGAAAGAAAGAAAGAAAGAAAAAAGGAAAGAAAGAAAGAAAGAAAGAAAAAGAAAGAAAGAAAAAAGGAAAGAAAGAAAGAAAGAAAGAAAAATAATCATTCATTCTCAGATGATGTTGTGCGAAACAACGAAACGTTAGATCTTACGTTTCGGCATTTTAGCGGCATGCAGTGTGACTTTTGTGTTGAAATGGGTCCGTGACCATGAGAATGGTCAAACATAACTAGCTTAAACTACAGCCGTTGCCATCTAAACGTAAACACCGTCAATGAAAACATGTTTCGTTCCAGTGTCAAATTTAAACGGTTGGCTTAAAAACGTAACAACTTTTCGTTCCATTAGTTCAAATAAATCAATTATTAACGCACGAGCTATCCATGTTCGGACTGGCCTAAGAAAATCAGACACTATCTCAGGCAGGCGCCCCTTTCAATTTGAAAGCCGGAAGGGAGTGGCGCCTAAGGCAGCCTAAGTACAAACGTCTGCTCAACCTACGCTTTCAGTTCACCGTGCTCCGGGGATGTCTCCCATTTTGTGACCGGCCCTGGAAAGAAAATCCGGCGCTGTCTGCCATTCATTAACTCATTAAGGTCCGAGGATATTATAAAAACGACTTGAAAACTTTTACTGAACTTCATGTCAACGCTCGTTGCTGCGTAATGAATCGTGACATATTATGAACGCAGAAAAGCACTCTTTTTTGTACAGATTTCAAAAAAAGCTTATTTTCGAGCCAAAATTCGAACAGAAAGTAGGTCAAAACAACAAAAGTTCCCATCGTATGGTAATGGTGGATATTTACGCTTCAGGGACGAACATAGTGATAAGTATTACATTATTTACGGGAAACGATAACGTGAGATTTCTGTTTGTACTCTGCCGTGAATTTGTGAACTGTTTTGGGTGCCAATTTCATTCTACCTTCCACTTCATGCACTTTGAATCCATAAAGAATGGCTTGAAATTTTTCTTTGCAAACTTTTACAAGACAAACCCAAACTAACTTAGTTTAGAAACTTGGCCCAGTGCTGTTAATTCAAATCAGGGAAAAAATGTTTGAGTTTATCCGTTTTCTTAAATTTTACAGCAATCGAAAAGTTTAATATTGTGGGGTATCTTAAAAGTTTGTATTTGTGGCGCTAGAATTATTCTTTTGTTTTGTTTTCTGTAGCACGTAAACCATAATTCATCACATCTATCGTAAACCCACCCACACCGACAAATACTTGGCCTTCGATTCTCACCATCCTATCTGCCATAAAAAGTCCGTAACGAAAACCTTGTTCATGAGAGCTGAGTGCTT
>JBAHVQ010000156.1:381691-397491 GCA_036872915.1 Nanipora kamurai
TATCAGAAAGAGTATTTTGGATTAAAAAAATCTGAAAAACACCATACTTCTTAATTTTCATCATACTGGCACTTTAAACATACATGGCAGCCCAGGTGGACATAAAAATCAAGGCTGTTGAATAAACCAGGTGGGAGTGTATGGATTAAAAGGGTGGTGCAACAAGAAAAGGGGATCTGCCTTGAGGGGGAAATCAATACCCCTTGTCCGCAATAAATTTCCTGTCAAAGGTTATTTAAAAGCTTGTCATTGAACTAACCCTTAATGCTGGGCTACTTTTTTACACAACCTCTGCAGATGTAAAAAAATTACAACAAATCACAAGAACTTATCACAGTTAATTTGGCTTAAAATTCATTTCTTGTCTAGATATGTTCAATCACCTAAGAACCCATCACCAGCTGGTGACTGAGGAAATAACAGAGGGTGAGAAAGGCGCAAATAATTTTAAACCACCGAACTCTGCAAAGACTGGAAGGCTGACTCCAGTCGATAAGCTAATCAAAAAGTGAAGCCAAAAATGGCCGACATGGAGGCCAAATGGCCAATATCACAAAACGGAGTTCAATGTTTTAAACTAGTCACCAGGCTAATCAACTATCCAACAAACCGACATGGCGATTTGGACACTGCATCGAAGACCTAGACAAAAGTGTACAGAAATAATCTTTATACTTTTACCTCAAGGTTTTGCAAGCGAATCTTGTTAAATAAGGTACTCCACAATTATGTGATGAGAAGCTCCTTAAAGAAGACAAAAGTTAACAGAAAACCGTTATTCAAAAATTGGATAAATGCGCAAGAAAGTTCGAATGATGATAGATACGAGGAAAGTTCACTTGTCTCTGCACCCAACCACAAACGTTCAAAGATTGGAGGACAGGATGACATTTCTGAATGCAAGGTAAGAACTGCGACCACAAGCAAGGGGTACGATGTTATTCCTGTCATAAATGAACGTTCAACGCCAAAAACCACACGCAAAACGCACCAGATACCGAGGAAGGAAAATGATAGTTCCCTGACATATTTCTGTCCAGCCACTTCGCACGAAAGCTCGGAAAAAGTCGATATTGACGACCAGCTTCCAATTAAAGTAAAACGAAAAAATTCAAGTAAACGAATGCGACGTGCGTTAGATGATGCTTCGTCGAAAATTATCCAGAATGATATTTTAGACGATGACTCGTTGTGGTTATCAGCGTTTCAGAAAGACTCGAAACATGGATTTAGAAATGCAAATCTCAGTGGAACTGTTTCTACTAACAATTCGACACAGGGCTCGATGTTAGATATCTGTTCAAGGACGAGCACTCCATTCAGGATTGCACCAAGCAAAAAAGAAGATGTTGAGGTGTCTTATTCCATAAAACAAAGGCCTGCTGAAGGAGGTAATAGGATTACTGAATGTGACGACTCAATTATTGATTATTTCAATGAGGATGATTCAAAGCTAGCAGCATTAGACGTAAGTGATCTCATATCATCCCATGATTCCAAAAGTAATGATTTAATGACAGAAAAGGGGAATCTTGTCTCTGAACAGAAAATTATTGGATCAGACAAAGGATCACAAGGAGACCAGAATGTTCCTAGGAGTTCATTGCCAAAATTCTCACATTCTTGTCAAAATAGCTGTGAAACAAATGAGGAGTGTAAGCAAGGTGATCAAGCAATTTTTAGAGAAGAAACCTGTCCACTGTACTATGGTCTACCCTCAAAAGTGGAAAATCTGATAATGAAGTATAAAGGAATCCAAAAGCTTTATGGTAGGTAAAGAATATGAAAGCTGTTTTGAAGAACCTTTAGCCAGTGAGAAGTCTAGTGGCTGCAAGTCAACAAACATTTACTTGCATTTACTAATTTACTAAAGTTTATATTTTGAGGGAAAAATAAGCAGTGGCCAAAGAGCAGTCAGCAAACTTAAAAGAGGGCTTTGATATTTTACAAAAATAAGTGAAAATTGTATGGCTGGTGAAGGCAAATTGCATGGCAAGAAAGGTCTGTTGCATGGCAAATTACTCAATTTTTTCCTGAATTAAGTTTATGTTATTTTTATCAGATTTTTATCAGCCCTCACATGGAAATAGTAGCTCCATATTTAATTTTAAAACAGTAAATCATTTAGAACAACAAGTCTTCCTAGAATACATGTAAAATACAAGTGTAGTCAATGTATGCAGATAGTACAGTGTGTGCTGGTAGTATAATTGCCTCATTTCAATTGAAAAAAAAGATACAATTTATTAATCATGGTTGATGATGAACCTGGCTAATTCTGAAATACCAGTATCCATTTCAGAGAAACACGTTTTTCAAATTTCTTAGGGATTTTTCCCCAATCTTGCCTATTACAGTAATTCTTTGAAAAAAATGCTTTTGCGATGTCTAAATTCAGGTCTGGCTATGACACTTATTGGGGTAGTTTTACTGGCTGTTTGATTTTAATCATTTGGGAAATTGGAAAATAAATCTAGTACCACCTGAAAGTTTTGTAACATCTTTGTGGGTGTAAAATACGTGTAGTGTGAATGTACATGAAAACTCCATGTACTACTCAAAGAAGGCTATATTTTTTCATGTAGTTTTCTTTTGTTATGCAAAATGTTACAAAATTTTACAAATGACTACATGGAATTACATGTATGTGTAGTAGTTTGGTAAAATTAAACATTTGACATACAGTAGTTAACTTTGACTAGTTCTATTCTGGTAAATGCATGAATAGAATACCATAATGTTTAAGCATGTGGATTGATTGAATCATGTTTGATGTGAAATGAATATTATCAAACTCATTAATAATTCATGAGGAAAATTGAAAAGAAATGAATGTTTAATCAATAGCTGTAAATCAGATTCAATATTGTTTTGATTTACATAAACTTTTTCTTCAACTTACTAGCAAGCTAAAATTACTCCCACTTGAAAAATATTTTGAAAACATGGCTATGTTGATGAGTCCATTTGATGAGTACTGTAAAATATAAGACAAAACCTAATCCAAAAATAAACATCTTTTGAGTAACTCAAGATATGAGCTAAAAAAACAAGGCACAAGTGTAGCGATAATATTTCGACTTTATTGCAAAGCCTTCGTCAGATCAACTAATTACACTGAGTATATACGATCCTTAAGTAGTCGCAAAGAATAGATTACATCATCAGAAAGGATACACTATTTACAGAATAATTAATGAGCTGTCAGCAGAGGAGGAAGAGAACGTGAAGCGACAGAATAATTAATGAGCTGACAAATAATGCTGACAGCTCATTAATTATTCTGTCAATTGTGTATCCTTTCTGATGATGTAACCTATTCCTTGTGACTAGTTAAGGATCGTATATACTCAGTGTAATTAGTTGATCTGACAAAGGCTTTGCAATAGAGTTGAAATATTATTGCTACACTTGTGTCTTGTTTTTTTAGCTTATATCTTGAGTTACTCACAAGATGTTTATCTTCGGATTATGTTTTGTCTTATACTGTTTCAAATTGTCAGCTGGCAATGGATTTTGGTCAACTACTGTAAGATAAAGCATTTGCATGCAAACTGTACTACTACAGCTCTCTTGCAAGCTTGGCTTGTAAATCAGATACAGCTAGGCAACTCATGCTTTATCTATTACTTAACATATGGGATATGGAAACCCTTCCTTTGTAAAGTAAAAGTAAGACAGCTATCTTATCACTAGATGGACTCAGTTTGTCATGATTTTGTATTTACTCATTCGTGAAAGTACCAGCATAGGCAATAGTCCTGATTATATCAGTTTTGATTTCAGATCGAAACGTTAAACATGTTGTCAACTGATGATATTTTGTAACTATGGCTACAAGAAATGTTTGCAGAAATACTTAGTGGACTCAATTAGGTAATTTTTTTTTAAAAGTTGAAACTCTTTAACCCTCACCCATGACTTTTAATACAAAAGCAGGGATTTGGTGGCCATTTAACCCGTAGCCACCTATGAGCATCCTTTAGTACATGTATTTCACTCTGGCTAACACCAGAGATTTTTACTTTGGCAAGTGCCAGAGAATTTTACACTGGCTAATGCCAGATGACTTTACTCATCAAAGCAAGAGACCTGGCCGTCAAAGGGTTACTTTACCCTTTGCGGGCTGTGGACACACTCTAGTATTTTACTCTGGCTAATGCCAGATGATTTTACCAGTACCTGTCAAAGGTAGAGCCTGGCTATCAAAGGGTTAAAATTCCCACCAGGTAAAAAAAAATGACTTTTATTGAAATATTTTGCCTGGGAGCAAGAAGCTACAAAATTGATAAATGTGTTATTTCCTTTGTTTTCTTTCTCTTTCTTTTTGATATATTTTGATTTAAAGGTAACTTCTATGGCATCTTCTGGTTAATCTGTGATTTAAATCGATATAAACTAATATCTCTTTGTCTTTTCCTTTGTTTCCTTACTCTTTTTTTCTTTCTGGTATATTTTGAATTACAGGTAACTTCTGTGGCATCTTCTGGTTAATCTGCAGTTTAAATCAATATAAACTGATATCTCTGTAAGATGCTGCTGAATTTCTTAAATTTCTGTTTATATTAATTTAAAATCAAATGTTAATAGTAATTTCAATGTCGGCATTGAAGCTTCTTGTGAACATATTTTGATTTTTTATGGCGGATTAAAGTGTTAAATTTCGAAATCATAGGAAGAATAGTGGTAGAGCGACTATAATATATCAATTGCTATAAAATCTTCAGACATGCGCGCATTGATTATCTGTGTTAGGGAAGTCTTAAAGAAGACTGTTTAAATAAAGGTTGGAAGGCCTGAATGTTCCTCAAAGAGGAACATTTAGCTTATTTATATATCTAGTTTGCTTACCATGCATGTAGGTTGTTTATGAGAAGACTGTGGTTTGTCGGTGTATGTAAGTAAAGTCGGTATTATGTGTCAGTAAATGAGGGTGTAGCCCGTGTAGGTCGTCGGTTTTGTGTAATGTGAATGTATTGTTTTGCGGTCCGTCTCACCTCTTGAGTAAGTCTTTTGTAAGGCGATTGTACTGTAACTGTTTTTATCGGTTCTGTGATTCTTGTTCCCTAGTGGCCGTTGTTTGTAGATTGTGCTGTAAGTTAAACATTTTACCCAGTCCCAGTAAATGTTGTGTTTAGTGGATAACCAGATGGGTTGGGAAACTACCGGAACTTAAGGGTGGAGAAACTGGCGTTTCCAGCTAGAGGCCTTCGTTCAAAATGTCAGTTTCTCCACACTTAAGTTGGCGGCAGTTTCCCAGCCTTTCTGGTTGTCTACAAGCCGTTCAATACTGTCGACACAATACTCTACTTTTATATCAATGTTGTGTTTAGTTTGTACGCTGGTGTTTAGCAATATGATTGGTTTTGTCGCCTTTCTTATTTGCTCGTTTGTGTTTAGTATGGGTGGTGTTCAATTTTCTGCTGTTCTTGCCAATATATGGGGCGTGGCAGTCGGCACATTACGTTATTCGTCCAATTCGTAAAGTTATGGCCCGTGTGCAAGGCCAATGTTGTAAGGTAGATATACAGGAGATGATCTCTGACGCACCTTACATGTAACGGAAGTAGAATTGCTGCTTTCGTTTGGCTTTGCAGGTTTGGGGGTTGGTGAAATTGGAATCGTAATTGTTCATGCGAAACACGTGTTATAGGTGTTCGTTATTGACTGTCCTTTTCCTTTCGTCTCAGACGATGACCGCCGCTGAGGCCGAAGAAATATCAGTCAACACCACGAAGACTCGTCCTGAAAACTACTCAAACCTGGACGATCAACTTTCACCGACATATACTGACTGTCTCGAATCCAAACCATTTACTTCAAATTCAATTTTCTTTCTGAGATAAAATTTTTCAGCTCTAAGTATCAACGTGAACCTATCATGCGTTACTGTGGAATAGCAAATGTCCAACATTTGAAATTGGCTAGAGTATGACAAAAAATTCCATTGAATGGCCGAATTCATGTTGGAAACTAAAAACTTGGGAAAGTTGGGAAAGTCATCCCACGTGAATGACAAGCTTCTTGCCGTAAAATCTGTTAGTTTGTTTTCTCGTCGTTAAGACAGAAAACTTCGATCAAAAAACTCATCCTTTTGATGAGAAACGTGCTACACCGTCGGCTTTTGCTGTACTTTACTATCATTAAATAATGTTTTTATTATTATATAGTATTTAGTAGAACAAGACGGCTTGAGGAATTGAGAAACAAAATCAGCGGCAAATATTTCAAGGTGTTTTTAACATTTCTAAATTTGTATCGTACAATCTATTTCTGTCTTGGAAAAGTGTTCGGTAAACAACGTGCTAAATATAATCTGAGGGTTTCTAAAAATAACCATGGAGTGAACTCATGAGTTGGCTTATCTTTTATGTGTGTAAAACTCAATCACCTCAGAAATGGTTGTCCGTATATTTCCATACATATTATAGATAAGCGACAGGACTTGATTATAAGAATGGCAGAACTAATCTCACTTTAGGCGTGTTCAAAAATATATTGAAAAAAAATAGAAAAATGCTGTTTCTGGGTTTTGTGGTTTATGTAGACTTGAACTGGTTTAATTTTGAGTACGTAACATTTTGGAAGTGGCTTGTTCTATCATCAGGTGTTCACCACGCTTCAAGATAGAAGAATCCACCTCCATAACAATGATATAGAAGTAAAGTGAGACGTAGGCAGCGTTGAACGACGTGTATATAAGGCCAAACGGGTCAGGAAACTGCCGAAAACGTAAGTTAAGGGAACGGAAAGCCCTTCGTCGGAGTGAAACGTAAAGAAACTTTGAAGCTTTACTTTAAAATGCCTATGAATCCACTATATAAAATTTTAAGTGATTAGATATAACCTGTTTTACATTTAGTCAAAATGCTGCGTTATGAAAATGGCGTCACGGGTCATCTCGTTAACACATCAAACAAATTGAAATATAACAAGAACGTTATGAGAAATGGAGACACTTAATTGAAAAAGTGGAGGCGGATATTTCTTCGGAAAACCTCTTTAAATGATAGTTATAGTTGGTCACTGATCGGCAAAAAGTGTAAAACTCGTTATTTGATGTCTGCTGCTGGTATAAGCAGTGTCTTGTACCGTTAAAATCTAAACTTGCTCGCCGAGACCAGGCGATTGGACATCGTATGGGAGCCAAGCCCTAAATAACAGTAAGCATAACCATAAGTGCAATTAGTATTAGCCGACCTTAAAAAAACAAAAGGCAAACCATAGAAAGCTGTTCTCTTTTCGTCTTCTGCTTTACCTAATGTACGTATTTGATTCCTGCTGGAAAAGTAATACTTGTCCTAATCGATATGACTACTGATGTTGAACGTTTCCGTTACAACAGATTGGCAAAAGGATTGTCTGAGTTTACGTGGATTACAGAAAAGAAGAAATCTGATTTACTCCTTGCCAACGAGTGGCGGGAAAACTTTAGTTGCTGAAATTTTGATTATGAAAGAACTCTTGTGCCATAAAAAAGATGCCATGCTCATTCTGCCGTTTGTCTCCATTGTACAAGAAAAGGTTTGTGATTATTATCGTTGCGTTGCTTTTTAATTAAACTGAACTCGTTTTGAGATTCTAAATTCTTTTTCCTTCCTGAACTCCTATGACGCATTTAAAGTTTCCGAAAGCTTACTACGAAACGTGCATTCCAAAATTTTGTTCTAAAACCTCGCACTAAGATTTTGTTGCGGACATGCCTGCACAGACCAAATTGGTTCCCATTTGATTTCCATTAAGCGGGTAGAAAATATTTTTTTGTTTCTTTTGAATTACAGAACACCAGTGGATGTTTGGGAGGGCGGGAGCGAAGGGCGAGTGTTCTTCCCATTTCGCATTTTGCCAGACCTCTACGAGCGTTTTCTTAATCTAACGGGAACATTTGAAACTGTTTTCTATCATTTTAATCCTGTTCCAGCTGGATGTCTTCCCTTCTAACGTCAGCCAGAGTAAAACAATAAAAGATTGACCCTGCGTGGAAAGAGTTAATGAACTAACCTGTAGAATTAACAGAAATAGCACGGCTTTTCATTGTCTAGATTGCGTAAGTTTTCCTTGGTGTTTACAGTGTAGGATGGTGTTTATCGGCAACCATATGAAAACTAGGGTTAGCACATGAAAACATTCGTTTTAGCAGTTCATATGTTACATCATTACAAACCAATGTACGCGTTGTAACTGTCGCTCAGTACCTGGGCCCGGTTGTTCAAACACCGATTAGCTTAACCCAGGATTAGTGAAAACCTCGTGGACGAATACTGCTGATGTAGGAAATGGTATTTAAAGTGTTCTTTTCTTATATCATGTAGATCTGGAAAGGTTTCATTCCGAAAAGTTTTAACTAAAGTTATCAAACAGAACACATTATCCAGTAAAACAGCCGATTAAATTTTAACCCAGGATTAGAGGTAATCGTCCTTTGAACAACGGGCCCTGAGTTCTATTAATTTAACGGCTAGAGCATCAACAATCTTCGATTCCCGTCAGCGGTACAGCAAACATTTCCGAGTACACATGCTTGACGTCATCTGTACTTAGTACTATTTTGTTACTTTCTTATTTAAAGGTCAGAGATCTATCTCTTTTTGCTGTTGACCTAGAATTTCTGGTCGAAGAGTACGCTTCAAGTAAAGGAAAGTTCCCACCAAGGAAACGTAGAAAGAAGAAATCATTATACGTGGCAACAATTGAAAAGGTTTCTGTTTTACCTTGAATTGGAGTTCCGTCTTAGTGATATACAAAACTTGAAAGGATTTTTTTGTTCTTTCGTCTGATACTTTGTATCTTCCTTTTGTACATAAACACATATGCAAGAAGTCACGCTTACTGTCATAACAAAACGTGGAAAATAACCGCTTTTCGTTAGGAATGTCTTTTTAGTTTAGTTTTTGAGGCATTGAAATGCCACCTTCAGACCAGGTGATGTTGCACCAGAGATTAGTAGTTATACATTTTAAGACACGTTCCTGGATATCATTCAAAAATCATTAAACTTTAGAATCCACGGACTACTTGTGCAGCCCTTCTCACGCGGTGCGATTTACGTAACAGTCGGTGCAAATAAGATACGAAACTACACATACGATGTAGTATAGAATCGCAGTAATTCACACATGGTGTCACATGCTACCGTTTGCTACTATGCGACAACGTATGACACCAAGTTTTTTAATATGTCTAGTACACGATACAAATAGAGGCCCTACGATCCAAACACGATCTCGATGGGAACACAATCTGCGATATCCTTCGGTATGGCAAAAACTCGTACGATATCATACATAAATCGCACCGTGTCATGGTGTCTAATGAATTTAGCGTGAAAGTAAGTTTATTTACGAAAAAAGCTGCCGGTTGTATGATACTGGTTGTAGTTGGAAAAAATATGACATAAAATCTACATTTTGACAAACAAATTATCCAGGCACAACTTGGCTTAAGGAGGCTCTCTAGAGTAATTTTTAATAGGGGACTGGTAACTAAATGTGGCTCAGCACGCATGCGTAGCTGGTGAACGACACTGCCGACTGCGTCACTACATATGTGAAATTTTGCTTCGGTGAATTTCGTTTGCTTCGGTGAATTTCCTTAACATTTAGTATATAATGCAAACACAAAAGTGTAAAAACATATCCAATTTTCAAAATTTTTCATACGGCAGAATCTTTTAAAATCCATTAAGTTTATTGCAAAACATCTACCTTGACAACTTCTCTGATATTTTGATATTTTATTTGTCAGTGGAATGTTTAACCTCATGCCAATTTTCAGAAAAATTCACCAAAGAAATCCGAAGATAATGTGTCTTAAATGTGATAATCGAGAAAATATGCCGATGTTCCAACGCTATTATTACCATAGTAACAATAGAAAATTTCACAATTCGACAAATATCTCAAGTTTATCATACTTGCTGTACAGTTAGATACACTTTGCAGCGAACTTAGAACTGTTTTAAAGATAGAAATGCTCATAAATGTGGACCGTACCAATTGCTTCCTGTAAACATAGAAACTGTAGGGAGCCACCTTAAAATGGAACAACAAACAGCACAGGAAAATAGGTCAACTGAGGTAAATGTGGCGATAGTGGTCCGTCTGCATCCCATGTTTGGTCATAGGAACCATCCACGGGTCCGACAAATTGGGCTAATATTGTTGATGACATCAGAAGAGAGAAAATGAGAAAAAGATGAGACAAAAATGGTCCTTTCCCCAGGTTCTCGTACCTGAACGCAACCTAGGTGTTTAAGCCTTTGATAATCATAATTTTAATTTATTTAAATTTTTTTGTAGGCTAATGGTTTAGTGAACAATTTGATTGAAGAAAACCGCTTATCAGAAGTAGGGTTGGTTGTCGTTGATGAGGTAATCATACACTTCATTATAACTGCGCATGGGCACTCAAAAGACTACAAGGGCACTGTGAAGGGAAGATGGGTTCAAACCTCCCTAGCTGCCAATAATATAAAAACAACTGCAACAGAAAGCCATAAAAACCGTCCAACAAGGGATATTTTACGCTAGACCCCTCCATATACAGTGATACTTTACGTTTCACTAAACTCGACCAAGAGAAAGATCTGCTTGGGCGCCTGAAGGGCTTTATAACTTTGGGTCCCTAACTGTAGGTTGTGACTCAAATTTGGGGTCGCCTAAAATTTTTGAGGTTCGCCTGATTTTAAACTACTTTAAAAGTTTTCAGCGGTCCACGTGCTAACCAAAACATGTTAATCTCAATGTAGAAATTTAATACTTTAATTATTACTCTTTTATTGATTGCAGACAGTAATTTCATATAAATTACTGTCTGCAATCAATAAAAGAGAAATATCATGACACGGATCGAAACATGGGCCCATATAGCTTAAAAACTTGCAAACGTTGGCACTGGCTTAAGTTCTTAGCTGGTTTCGGCTAAATTACTATGACCCTCTTCAGCGAATGATGTACAAAGGTGACAAGAATTTATATACAAACCTAAATAAATTTATGTAAATTCAAAAAATTAAAACCAAGGATCATTAACTGTTGTTAAGCAATCTATAAACATGTGGTATGTGTATACAGTTGAACCTCTGATTAACAGACACTCTATCGAGCGGACACCTCTAATTAACGAACTCTTGGTCCCCGGTCGGAACCTTACTATATTCCCTATATTTGTCCCTCTATACAACGGACGCGGACTCTTTGAGAAATACCAGCTGTAGAAATTATCTCTAAATACCGGACGTTTATGCTCGAGACGGACAAACATTTTGTATATAATAAGTGTTTTAATCATGGACACGATTTAACCGCAAAATTACGCTTGTTTGACGCCGGATTAAACATTGTCCCCTACTACCTTGGCTTCATTGCTCCTCTAGAGAGGTTAATAGTATCTTTGGCGACTTTGTATTTTTCTGTACTTTTCCCCTATATATACGATAAACATCAAACAATATTCCATTCAATTATCCTTTCTTGTCCAAAAGCAGGCCCATTGGGAACTTTAGGTAGCCAAAACGTGTATATTTCCCGTTGGATTAATTATGAAATGGATTACTAAATAATTACGTGGTAATATGAATGAATAGATGAATGAATGAACAGATAAATAAATAAGTGAATGCACAATTGAATAAATACGTAGATAAATAAACACATAAAATAATAGATGAATGAATGAGTGAGAACTAATAAATTAATAAGTGAAATAAATAAATAAATGAACCCATAAACAAACAAATATACAACTATAAAATACAAACATAAAATACAAATAGATAACTAAATGAATTCAAACAACATGTATAACTAGATCTTTTGTTAATGGTCAGAGTTTCCTATGGTTTATACTGGCATACCACTTTTAATTATCTTTTTGAGCTGCCTTGAAATGTATCTGTAGCTGCCTCAAAGAAATTTTGTTTGCCTTGAAATGTATCGCCTTTTATTTTTACATATCCTATTTTAGTTGCATATGCTGGGCGAAGGAGGTCATAGAGGAGCTACCTTGGAGATGTGCTTAACAAAGATCTTATTCTGCTCAAGTGAGTAGTTTTAAGTTTACTATACTTTGAAAACAGAAATTTGAAGAGTTATCAAGCGCTTACAACCTCCGAGTCCAACATTAAGAGCCGGCCGTTTGCAACTGTTAAGTACGATTCAGTCATCTGGCCTCAGTTGTCCGAAAGCAATTTGCTTAATTCTGAATTATAATTTAAAAGTTATAACTTTCTGTTGCAAACTTCAAGAGGATTCTTTTGTGCAAACAACCCCTGGTTGGTTTTTGCCTAAAGACAATTTCTGGGAGCCTTTAAATAAATAAATAAATAAACTTAACTAAAATAAATTTGAGAGAATAAAACATTTAGTCTCACATAATAAATTCATGCTATACAGGGTTCGACCTTAACTTTTGTTACCAGTTGGCTTACGGCTAATAAAATGGTAATTTCCTCTCACCAAAGAGCTATTTTTACTAGCCTTAAAAAAAATTCAATTCAAGTAAGTAATTACCCTAGTTTTGAACATAGTCAATCGAGATACGTTGCCTCGAAACGCGGTAAACTTTAGAGGGGATAAAAACGAGTTGCGATTTATGTTGAGGGTGCCCTGAAAGTGCACAGATCTTTTGTTTTACGTTTATAAATAAAGTACTGCTCTGTTGAGCGATTGAACCTAAATGCTGCTATTGGCTGCTTGCTTCATTGTACCAAAAGCACAGTCAGGGCTCGCAAAATCTTGAAAAAATGATTGCCCTTTGGGCACGCAACACCAACAATTTGGTTGTCCATGACCATTTCTGACTTGCCCACCTCAATTCAGACATAAAAACGGACCAGAATACCGCTTGTCTGAGGGCAAGTTCATCTTGAATCCTCTGGACATGGAATTTCATATCCATCCACTCGTCCAGGCAGTATTGCAGATGAAAGTTGTTTCTCCGCAGAGGAACCTTGAAATCGTCAACTAGACCTGGATCTCATGTTCTCCACAAAGAAGCAGCAAGTTTCTGTCTCCAACTGGCCAGTTTTGATGTGTGGTTAAGGTTGCTGCTGCCAACAGAATGAGATCAGTCTCCGTACCCAGAAATTTCTCCTGGATCAATCTCAGTGAGGCATCAATTGCAGATGCGTTCAACCGGTTAAATGAATCCCTATCTCCATCCTTTCGTTTCAGCGCTTTATCTTTAAAAGTATTGTTTTCCCCCACTTTGGAATGGGTGCAGATGCTGACCTGGTCTGTGTTTGAATGCTTCAAGCAACGCATATAGAGTGGTTAGTTTATCATGAACTTTAGAAGTTGATATCCCATCTTCCTGGAAAGCAAGGCTTGCCTTGCTAAGAGCTTCCGCAGTATCCAGCAACAGATGCATGACCGAAAGGAATTTGAAGTTTGCAAGTTTGCCACTGTAATTCCGAGCCCTTCCTTTCATCTGCACACTTGAATCTCTTGCTTCTGCTGCATGTTGCAAGCGCACAACCACAACTTTGTATTTTTTTAAAAGAAGAAGACTTAATGCCCTTGGAAATGAGGTACCCATCTTTTACCGACCGTCTTTACTGCTTTATAAGCTCGGACATCCATACTTTTTGCCAGCTCGTTAAGTTCACGCGTAGCCTTTGGTGAGTGGTGATACTGTATCCAGATTCCTTGAAGCATAGCTTTTGCATTCTTTAATTCTGGAACAGCCAAGAGAGTGTCAGAAAAAGACAGTCAACGCGATGTGCAATGCAATGCACCTTAATTAGGTGTGGTATTTCTTGCTTTAGCAAAGCAAACACTCCACCTCTATCCTCAAGCAACGCTGGTGCTCCATCTGACCCCATTGTAATAGCTTTATCCTTCCAATCACCGCAGATATCCTTCATTGCAAATTCAACAGCCTCTTTAATTCCAGCTGCTTTACTATTGCCACATTCTTTAAGCCTTACAAATGTATTGACTGTTTCACCTTCAACCAAATGGCACACAGACACATCTTCAAGTTTCCGCATTCCAACATCAGTTTCGCTGTTTTCCATTGCACTAAGAAATATGTATTTCTGTAGTTTGCATGAAAGTTCATATTTTAATTGACTAGCAACTGACAGTACAAAGTTCTTACAAGCTTTGTCATTTATGTAAGTACCTCCCAATTCAACTCCGCGTTTCATTTCAAGATGGCAAGGGTGAGGAAAACTTGTAAGAGGCATTTCTCACTTGGCAACAAGGTAAGCAATGTCAAATAATCTCTCCACTTTCTGAACAAGATCTTGGTACATAATTAGAAGTGCTTTTGGTACGAGGGTTCTCTGCAACTTTCGTAGCTGCGACTACACTGGTATTTCCGTTCGGTTTTTCGTGACTATGAATTGATTCAATTCTAAAGTTTGTACAGCCTGTTACAAACACAGACGAGGAGTCACTCTCGGTTGTCTTGCTGCAACAAAGTTTGCATTGTATTTTCTCCCCATCGAACTCCAGCTAAGGGAAATATATTGTCTAGCTTCGGACAAATTTTCGTTTTCCACTGCTGCCAGTGGACTGTGAAGCTTCCCCTTCATCACTTCCTTTCCTTTTTGACCTCGAGGAATTCGCAGATTGAGAATTCGAGGACGAAAAAAACTCCCTAATATCCATTGAAGCGTGTGAACAATTATATTCCGGCTTATATATTCATTGCTCCGTTCTCCTTTTCTGTTTCTTTCTCCATAACATTGCGCCGCAGTTGTGGTAGCACTAAATTTCATTTTGAAGTTATCAAAGAAAACTTCCTCCATAATTTTAATAGCCAACATGGCTAGTAACTGAGGGGATTCTAATGAATAAAACTGAAAATGCACTTGTATTTGCCACCAAGGTCGAGCGCTGACTGTAGCTTTGTGAAACCTATACGAAACTTATAGGAACCCTGTGGCGATCTGCATAAAACTGAACGCTTGCTTCAGCCGCTAATATCACAAGGTTACTCTAGATACTGGAGTCATTAATTGCGTATATGTGACAATTGCTTTCAAGTAAATTTGTTGACTATTATAAGTTTAAAGTGCATATGAAGTGAAAATTAACTTTTTCTTATATGAAAGAACTCCTTATAGCGCAACTTTTTTTACACTTTTTCCATATCTCACTTCGTTCTTGAGACATCAAGATTTATTTGATATGTAAATTACACCTTGCATATGTCATAGTGTATAAGAAATGATAATGCAGTTATAAGATAATGTAGTTATTAGAAAATCATGTATATCTTCGAAATTATTCCATTTAAACACTAGAAACTTTGTCTGTTTAGTGTTAGGAGGCAAGTACATCCACATTCACAGTTTCATGTGACATTGTTGAACAACTTCAACAATATTGCTAATTTTAAAACAACTCATTATGCACCGTAACGTAGCAAATACAGTGGGAAGGGCGACTTCCTTCGCAAGTAACAGAATTTTTATCCGAAACGAAGACTGCGAATAGTATTTAGTCCAAAAGGTAATTCTAGCCCCTTGAATTTGGGATGACTAGTGAGCAGGACAAAAGCTGTCACGTATGAAAGATACAGTATGTGCGGCAATAAAATCAACCAACACAGAAATTTTCCCTGTTAATTTCAAGGAGTTAATTTGACTCCAAAAGTAGTTATTTTGAATCTTTTTTAGGTTCAGAATAACTCGTGTAGAAGTTAAATTAAATCCTTGAAATTAACAATGCGCTTTTCATTGTTCCTTTATTACTTAATGCTTAACACAAACTCGGTTCATGTGGGAGCTTGGTAAATATCAGACGACTAGTGGACGTTCGTCAAGCTCGTTATCTCAGAAAAACGATTTC
>JBAHVQ010000156.1:397591-416648 GCA_036872915.1 Nanipora kamurai
GGTAAATATCAGACGACTAGTGGACGTTCGTCAAGCTCGTTATCTCAGAAAAACGATTTCTGAGTCCTGGACGGGAACCGAACCAGCAACCTTCTGATGACCGGTGAGACGTTCTAACCATTGAGCTACCACGACTCAGGTGGTGAGCAAGGGTGCAGGTTCGTTATATGTACTGCCTAAGCGGAAGTCACGGTATGATAATAATGATTGAATTAGCTCAATGGTTAGAACGTCTCACCGGTCATCAGCAGGTTGCGGGTTCGATTCCCGTCTAGGGCTCAGAAATCGTTTTTCTGAGATAACGAGCTTGACGAAGGTCCATTGGTCGTCTGATATTTACCAAGGTCCCACATGAACCAAGTTTGTGTTCAGCATTAACCATTTCAATCATTATTGTCATGTCGTGACTTCCGCTTGGGCAGTACATATGACGAACCTGCACCCTAGCTCACCGCCTGAGTCGTGGTAGCTCAATAGTTAGAGCGTCTCACCGATCATTAGACGGTTACGGGTTCGATTCCCGTCCAGGGCTCAGAAATCGTTTTTCTGAGATAACGAGCTTGACGAACGTCCACTAGTCGTCTGTTTCTTTAATATTTGTAGTTGAAATTTATCGCTGCGTGATGTAAACTATGCACGGCCAGTCGATTTTGGTATCCTCTTATCTCTAGAAATTATTGCAAAGAAATCCATTTTAGAATCGACGAGTCAAACTAATCTCACCATTTGGGCGATTTTCAATCAAAACAACAGCCCATTTTTTTCTTGTTCCATGTTTAATATCTACATCTCGGATCCGGTCAATGAGCACTAACACATCGAGAACGATAGCTGACATTATTCAGGTTAGTTTAGGATTTTCACAAGGATGTATAAGGCTTTGTTGTCACTAGCGCCATAAGCATAACAAATACGACGTACGTAAACGCTGTAACACTTCATGGATAATTTGACTCTTTGTTTTATCAATATACAAAGATTTAACCTACCTGAAGTGTTTACTGCACTTGCGTACGTCGTTAAGCTTATGTCACTTAGTGAGAAGCCTAAGCACCCACTAGCGTTTAAGTTGTGCAAATTTGCGGAGCGCCGAGTAAAGACCCTGGGTACGAGGTTGCGTCTTGGCTTCTCACGACATAAATCGTAGGTTCCATCCTAAAATATAGCCGATAGAATGCAATTTGCTTGACTATTAAAATCACTACTGTTGGAACCCCGATATCAAAATTTTCTCGGTCAAGCTCTAAACTTGGGCGCCCATTAAGCAGCATCCTTTGCTGGTAGATTTTAGTTTCACACGAGAATGGTGTCGTTATTAAATCAAAACGTCGTGTTAAATTGTCTAGTTTTGCTACTATATATCATAGTAGCTTGCAAACGTGAAAACATGGCCTTATTATCTCTGTATTCTGGAACAGAAATAGCCAGAATAGGCCCAAAAGAGTGCCATCCACGTTTTAGATGTCTCTTTGCCAGCACATAACCGTTAAATTCAAATATTGATATCTACCTGCCTGGCATATATCTCGGAAGGCCTCCTATGCCCCACAAATATCGCAATGCGGGACCCCAGACAAGGCCGTAAAAGGCTAATACTTAAGTAGATGAAAATCTTGTCTTGACCCAATACCTTTTTTGCTTGTTATTTTTACAGGTTTGACCCAGATTATCGGAATGAGCGCGACACTGAATAACATAGAAGATTTGCAACGATTCTTAGATGCTGAGAAATACATTAATGATTTTAGACCTGTAAGTGGTGTACTAGTTCAAGCAGTTTCAGTTTTAGTTTGGCGGGATGATTAGTGGTCGTGGTTTTTTCTTCAAGGTCGAACTTAGAGAATTCTTCAAGGTAGAAGAGGAGATCTTTGAGATAAAGAAAGACAGAATTGGGCGACATGAAGAAATTCCTTTCAAGCGTTTTCGACGGATAAAACATGAGGTAAAACCTTGAAATTCGCTTGACCGTTTTTTCTTGGTCACAAGAGCTATCGATCACGCTTCACAAAGCGGAGATTGATGCAGAGGAACTCAAACGCATTTTTCAAAGGTTCACTCCATCTGCTCGCTAGAAAATGTATAACAAAGAATTCATGTTGAAATGCTAATTCAAACAATGGTAACCTCGGTTATTTCAGTGAAATTGAGTTTGTAACGAAGTAATTCACCCTATTCATAAATTGGTTCCAATTTCATATTTACTAATATCATTAACATCAGACTTTCAACCTCATTTGAGACCCAATAATTTATTGAATTCCCAACCAAAGGACAGTTCGAAAGAGTAATTTACGTATGAAAGAATATTGAGCAGGCATTTGTGCAGAGGGCAGGCAAGATAAGGGACATACAGTTGTGGCCAAAAGTTTACATACAGTGCATGTTGACCGACATAGTAGCTATTTGTTTGCAAAGGACGATAGGAAAATATATCAGTTTATCTAGATAATGAAAACAAATGCATAATTTGTTTATGCTAAACGTTAGAAACAAAATTACCTAATTTTTCAATTATAGCAGAAGAATGAGCAGAAAATGACTAGGTCAGAAATTTGCATACAATTCACGTGCGTCATGACCGTGATGCTGTAAAACGCAGGCGAAAGTAAAAATAATTTTTACATAATCCCATAATGTAAAGCCTATAAACAATAGATGCTAATCGTGTTATATTACTGGAATATTACTGGGATTTTCCCAGTGCATGGCTTATAAATACGAATGAACGGTGGTCATTTGCAACGCATTTGCAATTGGATGATGATGGGAAAGGCTAAAGAACACAGCATAGAACTTAGGCAGCGTACGGAATCGTCTTTAAGAGAGACTTCGAGACGATTAAAGATTCCTAGGCAATCTGTTGCCACAATAGTACGCAAATACAAAACCGTTGGGATGATTCACACCTTACCAAGGTCGGGAAGAAAACCATTGTTATCTGCTACTGCTGAGCGAAAATTGGTCAGGATGATTCGAAGCAATCCAAAACTAACGAAGAAGCATGTTCGTCGCGAAATGCAAGGTGCAGGAACGCAGGTGTCCTTGTCTACAATCAAGCGAGTTTTGCATCGTCATGGACTCAGGGGCTGCCGTGCAAGAAAGAAACCTCTACTGCAAAAAAGGCATCTCCAAGCTCGACTGAAATATGCTTGTGAGAATATGGATAAAGGAGATGATTTTTGGAATAACGTTCTGTGGTCTGATGAAGTAAAAATAGAGCTTTTTTGCCATAATGACGAGAAGTACGTTTGGAGGGAAGTTGGAGAAGCATTCAATCCTAAAAACACCATACCGACTGTAAAGCATGGTGGTGGGAGCATTATGTTGTCGAGTTGCTTTGCTTCTAGTGGAACAGGGGAGCTCGCCAAAGTAGATGGAATCATGAACAATCTCCAACCATCAGTCAGAAAATTGCATCTTGGTCGGAGATGGACCTTCCAACATGACGATGATCCGAAACATACAGCTAAAATAGTCTCGCAATGGCTCAAGCAAAAGAAATTTAGGGTTTTGGAATGGCCTTCCCAAAGCCCAGATCTTAACCAGATTGAAAACTTGTGGACCGAGTTAAAACGACGAGTTCGTGCCAGACAACCGGCAAATCATGGAGATTTGCCGGTTGTCTGACCCTCATGAATTCTGCCAGGAAGAGTGGTCAAACATCACACCAGGATTCTGCCAAAAACTTGTCAATGGTTATCAGAAGCGTTGGATTGCGGTTCAGAAGGCTAAAGGCCACGGAACTAAGTATTAGTCATGACCACGCCCATTGTATGTAAACTTTTGTACAAACTTTTCCTTCAAGTTGTTAAAATAATGAATGAAGTGTGTTAAAAATCGTTGGTTGAATAACTTTGTTGTTTGTTTTGATTATGAATATGCAGTAGTTCAGTTTTGCTACACCTTTTGTCCACATATTGCAAATACATCACACAAAATACAGTGCATGTAAACTTTTGACCACAACTGTAGTTAAGGGAAATTTGCATTGCTCAATGTGGGGGCAGTGGTTTATCTGGCCACTTTTCCCCAGTCTTCTTTATTTCAGATTTTTTAGGGGTGAAAGGGGCTCGTATGTGAAGTGAAAGATCAATAATTTTTTGAAACTTTTCGCATTTTCAAATTTTACTTAAGTTTAGCGAAACGAAAAACCACTTGAATTTTATTCAAAATATATCATGACAATAATTAGACAGGTAGATACATAGGATGTTCCAATTTGATAACGTGTCATTTATAAGATATTACTATGTATAGTTGGTGGAACACCACGTTTTATTTTAATGCTAAGCTTTCAACCTGTTGACTCAGGACTTCATACGAAACAACTATTAAAAATCACGCAAGACAGCAACACTTCAATTTAATTAACTAAAACTAAAGACAACTGAGCAAAAGAATTAACCGAACAGAGCCGTCCATGTGCTGTTCAGTGGCTGTCCTTCTTGGCAAATCGTAGGATTTCTTGCTATTTCTAAGGATTCTCTTATTCTACGGCTGAAGTAATGTTTAACGGTTAATTCTTTTGCTCAGTTGTCTTTAGTTTTAGTTAACTAAATTGGAGTGTTGCTGTCTTGCGTGATTTTTAATAGTTGTTTCGCATTTATTACGTGAGCCAACGGGCCGTTGGCAATTGCTCTGATGAAGTCCTGAGTCAACAGGTCGAAAGCTTAGCATTAGAATAAAACGTTGGGTTCCGCCAACTATACATAATATATCTATTATCATCATGCAAAACTTAGATATTAATTTATAAGTTTTCATTTATCGGGTTCTTCCTGCTATGACGTTTACACGTAAATTGTGTATTCTCTGCCTTTTTAGACTGGCGACAAAAAGGTGATAATGAATGATCCAGATCACCTCTGTCTTCTGGTTCAAGAAGTTATTCCAAAGTATTCGTGCTTGATCTTTTGTGCTACGAAGAAAAACTGTCAAAATGTTGCCGAGCTTTTGGCCCAGGCTCTGTCAAGGTAAGAAAATATCATGTAGCAAGGTGAGAAGGTAGCTTAGATTACATGGTTTTGCATGCTTTTTAGCTTCAGATCAATCAAATATGAACGTATTATGTCTTTTTATCTTTTTAAATAGAGATTTGAAAAAGATTAAAGTAAAAGAAAAACACGAATTGCTGAGAGCACTAAAGAGCAATGCTGATGTTGTATGTCCAATATTACGGCGAGTAATACCTTATGGCATTGCATACCATCATAGTGGCCTAATTATGGATGAACGTAAATTAATTGAGGAGGCATACAGCCAGGGTACCTTGTGCTTACTCACTTGTACATCAACTCTGGCGGCAGGAGTCAACTTGCCTGCAAAAAGGTACGTCAGGAACGTGAGATATGTGACAGAAGTTTAACCAGAAATTTTGGTGAACAAATTAAGCAAAGTTTATGAGAGTCTCTGTCGGTTTGACTTTACACAAAATCGTCACAAAATGGCGAGTGTAAACAGTCGTTAACAAGGCCAAATGTATGGGCTTCTACTTTGGGAGTGTTCAAAATGTTGCATAGATCCTTCAAAGTAGGCGAGTAAAATGTAAATGGGAAACAGGGAAAAATTGATTTTATCGGTCCACTTGACAAAGGATTGGAGCGCTTTTTATGGTTGCAGCTGACCAACTGTTTAAAGTATCCATATAATCGGCGGGTAATCGTGATTGCTTGTTTGTATGTAATGTATCATACACGAGAAGGACTGTTTGATCTGATATCCAAACAAGGACTAGTGAGTTGAAAAACGAGGCGATAGCCGAGTTTTTAACCAACTTCGAGGTGTTTGGAAATTCGATCAAACGCGAATTTCGAGTGTATGATATCGCTAAAACAACATTGATCGTATCGTGATGCTTAAAGTGCCACTAACCCCAAATATGTTTTTTGCTATTCTAAGAGTTCTCGTTGAGTAGATTACCTCAGTAAAAAAAAATTTTAGTATTGGACATTGGTATCAGAAGAATAGATATATATATATATATATATATATAAGAACTTAGTATATTTCTTCGATTTGCTGTGCGCTGTCAAAGGTGGGAAAATTGGAATCTACCTGGCCTATGGTTGAGTAGGAAGGGGAATGGGACTATGCCTCATATGACGTAAAAAAACGAACTCATCTTCGAAAGTCTTTATGAAACTGATATTATAAATAGTAAAACAAAACACCAAAATGCTCAACACATGTATTGTAAGAGGATGCAACAATATATCAAACCTAAATCAATAGTTTGATACAGATTTTGGTACAAGTGCTTGTGTTACGTCATATCAGGCTTAGTTCCATTCCCCCTCCTACTCCGCCATAGGACATGCAGATTCCAGTTTTTCCAACTTTGACAGCGCACAGCATATCCAAGTAACGTCCAGTACTCAGAATTTTATTCCTAACCTTTAATGGAACAATTTCAAAAATATGCATGGTTTATTTATTACCCGTTATGAGTGTGACATGTGCAAAGTGTTATTTACATATCAAATAATTCTTAACTCAAGAACGAAGTGAGATATAGAAATATGTAAGTGATGTTGCGTTATAATTTCAAGAGTTCTTTCAAATAAGACAAACTTTATTTTCATTGCATAGACACTTTAAAATAAAGGGAGATGTCAATTTACTTTTCTTCGATATTTCACCTGGTTCATCAGTTCATATTTAGGTTTACGTGATATTCAAATTAGATAACTTATGACGTCATATTGTTTACACAATTCTTAAAGTCGTTTATATCCTTACGATTATTGAACGAATCACTTGAAACTTTGCATATTGGCACAGGTCATGAACTTAAACATTAAAGAACAGTTACCAATGATTTCGTTCAATAATCTTAAAGATATAAACGATTTTAAAGTATTACAAGTATTACAATTAACAATATAACGTCACAAAAGATCTTATTTTAATATCACACAATTCTAAACATCTTAAGAACTGAGTGAAATATGGAAGAACAGTAAATTGACATTCCCCATTATTTTAAGAGTTCTTCTAAATAAGATAAACTTAATTTATGAGTCACGTGCCCTTTGAGAAGGTTCCCTATCCTCCCTATCCGGTAACCCATCCTCAAATTTTTATCATGCTTTTTTTTCGGTTTTAATTTAATTTCATTCTGATTCAATTTCAAAAAGAAGCTGTTGTGTGAAAATCTCTGAACAAAATTTCCAAATTAAAAACACCTTTACGCTACCGATTTTTATTAAATTTTTGTAACAGATGCAAAGTGTCCTATGGAATTGGTACATGAAATAAAAAAGACGGGTCACAAGTTTCGATTAGGAGTTGCACAAAATAGACTTGTAAGACTTGAAAAATATCATACGATTGTTGAAGATTATTATTAAATCAAATACTTTAGGTTATTAGACACGATACTACTTGATGGAGCATCTACGTCAATAGCATTTGCGACGAACCAAAACGGTAGAGAGACTTTTCACTCACATGATTGTGTTTTGGGCTATTTGAACTCCTTTATATAAATGGACGGCAGGTCGAAAATAGCTGATGTGGGAACCTTTTTTGCGACGTTCGTACAGTCCCCTACTCAGTCATTCCAATGTTTAGCATACCATAGAGGTCATAAATAAGACTTGGCGGACTAAGAGAGAGGGTTTGATACGAAAAGTTGTTGACCAGTGGAGCCCCGCCATATTTGAGAAAACCTCAGCAAAGCATTTGCAGATAATTACTGTTTTGCTTAAAATCGTGAAACCGTACCTTTCCTTGATATTAACTAACTAATAGAAATTCAACTTCAAAGACGATCAAATATCAGGGAATTTTGATGATACAAAATTTGATTTTGATGAGGTTCGTGTATTTGACGGATTTTTTCTCGAAAAGTCTTCACACGAATCAATCAGGAAATAAAACTCCAATGGTAAGAATTGACACAATCCACGCTTAATGATCTGTAATAACCACTAGTTATCTCAATACGTTAAAAGTGGATCCCTACTGCTAAGCTTGAAACGCTATTGTCAAAATCTTAAACTCACCTCCTCTTACATTTGTAGAGTGATTCTGAGGTCGCCGTACGTTGGAATAAAAGTGATGAGTAGAAGTCAGTACAAACAGATGATTGGTCGCGCTGGGAGGGCAGGAATTGATACATCTGGTGAAAGTATATTAATCTTAAACAAAAAAGACAAGGAAAAAGTAAGTTCTGCTGTAAATTGTCGTCTAGTTAATGAGCGCACACCAATGCTGAAACATCATTAACACTTTAACGCCTGGTATCCGATAAATCGGACACTTACATGTAGAACAAAAGAAAAAACGAGACAACAAAACAAAGCATTAGAGGATGTAAAAGTGCAGTGCTACCTCGGCAGTATTGAAGAACTTGTAGATAACCAAAAGGGTTGGGAAACTGCCGGAACTTTAGTGCAGAGAAACTGACGTTCTGAGCGAATGACCTTCGCTCGAAACGTCACTTTCTCTACACTTAAGTTCCGTCAGTTTTCCAACCCTGTCGGTTATCTAAAAGCATTAAATGGCTAAGCACAGATTTCAGGGCTTTTTTGCCCAGCTATGTGTTATGTTATTGATCCGACTTAAAAGGAATCCTCTATCGGAATACTACCAGGAACAACTATAACAAAATGATGCAATAGATTGTGAGTTGATTATTGCTTGGATAATAATCTACCACAGAATTCGTTATGCGTCTAATACCCAGTGAATTACCCGTGCGCTTGAAAAATTGATTCCATAGAAATGATTTGAAATAACAGCTTATTATAACGGATTGGGCATTACATTAGAATGAACTGTATATGTAAATTTGTAGACTAAAACAGCTCTCGGGAAAGCGACCGTTTGGCGGCTCTTTGAGCCATATCCTTTGAAGTTTGGCCCAACTCCTTCTGGTGGTTAAATACATAAAAACACAAAAAGAACTAGCTAGACACTTCACGCAATATCCTAGATTATGCATAAACATCACGAGTCTTTTCATACATTTCAGATGGTTGCAAAATAAAAGCATTTGCTAAGCAGCCAAGAAATCAGGGAATGCGTCGTCTTCCGATGTTATGCAAGTTCGCTCACGTTTCCCGTCATGTTTCCCGTCATGTTTCCCGTCACGTTTCCCGTCGTTTCCCGTCCACTTAATTATGTAAATTAAAGATTTAGTTCTTGAGTACAAACTGATTACTTTGCAGCGGTTCTTAAACCAGCATTTCAGTTTCTAACACGGTGGAGTACTTTAGTAAATAGGACTCCAAGTCCTGACACGGTCGCGACTGCCATTTATATATATATACATACATACAAACGGAAAGCGAGATTTTGACCACCTTTTTATCTCGCGGGTAAATGGATCCAGGAAGGTCGAGATTAGTACCCTCGCGCATTCGGGCCTTCGGCTCGAGTGGCTCGGGGACTGGTGTTCTCAAACTCATTAATAATTCAAGAGAAAAACGCAAAGAAATCAGTACCGAGACGGCGTTTGGATATATGATCTTAATAAGCATAAAATTTTCACAACTTTAAACCCGATGTTGTCCTTAAATACGGATTCGTTTGAGAAGCCATATCATACACTCGAAAGTCGTGTTTGATCTGATCTCCAAACAGAACTGGTTAAAAAAAAGTTGGCCATCGCCCCATTTTTCAACTCACTTCTCGGTCTCGGTCAAAGTGAAGTGGTGAAAGTCTTCGGCTGAGTAAATTTGTCTTTCTGTTGAGTTTTTTAAACACGGAGTGGGCGCATAAATAAAAAGAACACTCCCTTAAAATTCATTCTAGTGTAACGGAGAATAGCGAGTTCGTTAACAGTTGACATGACTCCAAATATGACGTTAAACCAAGATTTATATTCATCAGTTATAAGCCAAAGGTCAATTTCGAGGACAAAGAACTTTTTAGAAAAGTACTTATGAAGTGAAAGGAAGTAAATTATACACATAAACTATATATATATATATTTATATATATATTTACGCAGAACTTAATCGCTTGCCAGAAGAGTGGTCAACACAATATCGTGGAGCAGGATTTAATATTTATGCAAGAATGGTAAAACCTAAGCCAAAAATATGTATAGTTTAACCTCGTAAATATAATTTACTCCAGTTTATTGTTATTCATGGCAGAAAATATAAATAAATTCTATATCAAACACCAACCAATTAGATGTTGCTGTGTTATGAATATCAGATGACTGAGTTACTGAGCCTCTTCTTATGCACTTGCTCCGTGTTTGAGATTTATGAGCGATAGGGAACTCAGATTTCTTCAATTAATCTTGGATTTATCAAAGCAGAACGTTAATGAAAAATTATGAGAGCACGCTGATGTTTTTTGGGGGGAACATAACAGAAACTAAAAACCAATACCAGCCAACAATTTGAAAAAATATAAAACAAAACATAATCCGTACAGTAGCATCTTGTAAACCCAAGATCTGAGTTAAGAACAAGACAAAGAGGTGAATCAGTCTGATGATGATTTTGGAATAAATTCGAAATATCACTGATTCACTTCTTTGTCTTGTTCTTAACTCAGATCTTAGGTTTACAAGATGCTGCTGTTCGGATTATGTCTTGTTTTATATTTTAGCAGAAACTAATTGCTTACGATTACTACTTACATCGAAAAACAGCTGTCGGAAAATCTTTTTGCACGACGGCCCTGATGTCGTGGGTTTCATGAATTTTTACATGCGAAAGGTGGCCATGTGACTTGCTTTACGTAACTTTTGTTTGCATAGTTACTATGGATATAACTCTGGATTGGTTATGATGCATTGCCCCAAATCTGTTCTAGTAGGAAAGCGATGATGGAAGTTTAAGATGGTAGGGTAATATCAAGAGTTTCGTTGTTTCCACGGGAACATCAGTTATAGATAATAGTCAAGAGAATTCATCTTTAAGTTAGCGGAAAATCCGGCCAATAGCTATTCTCCGTCACAGTACAAAGCTTAAAGTAACAAATCTTATAATTTTGATACCAATCTGATCTCATTTTAACAAACAATTTTCTAACTTTTCACGAAAATAGCAGCTAAGTGGACAGCAGAAAAGTGATGTGAAATTCCTTCATTCCAACTCGTATTTTGAGTTTTCATCAAATGAGTTTCGATGTTAATAAAAATCTAACTAAATGTGGACAAATTTTTAAAGGCTAGATTTTGAAAAAGGGTCATTTTTATCGCAGCTTACTTTTCCAAGAATCCAGCCTCTGGTAGGCCGCACTGCTAATGTTCGATCTCGCACGAAACTGACCGCCATTTTTGTTCACACAAAATGCGTGGGGCACTCGCAGTTTGCTGCTGAATTCTGCTGACCGACCTTAAACTGTGTTCAGCCACCTAAAGTGCTGTAAAGGGGTGGAACAGTACAGCTTTCGAAACGTTCAAAACTTACTGTTGATAACTTACTGTTAATAACTGTAGTTTATAATAAACTTCAATTTTTAGGTAATGGACTTGATTAACGCGCCATTGGAATCTTGTCATAGCAGTTTGATGCATAATGATGGTCAGGGAATTAGGTCCCTTGTTTTGTCCTTAATCGGACTAAAGGTAAACAACTAGGGTATAAATTAGGTCTTTAAAATGTTGAAAGCAAATGCAGGATGTAGAATACGTGGTCATTCACTATTTTGCCATTCCATGATGGAGGCATGTTGTCATAATTTTGGACTACAGTACATGTTCTTGATTTAGAAAAACGTTAATTAAATTTGTTACCCGAAAGGAAAAGAAACATTGGGTTTTCAGGATCGTCTGGCGTAAGTGGTAATTCATTATTACTATAACGGACACAGCCTTGTGTCGGTCTTTTGTTTGTTAGAATATTGAAGGCAGCAAAGTGTAATTTCTAGGGTTTCTCCCGCAACGTTAAGCAAGTGTGAGGATAAGGAAATTGGCAGTGAAACTAATAGTAATTGCTTGAGAAGTCCGAAGAGTATGGAAGTCAATAGCTACCTTGTGTTATCCGAAGAAAATATTTCCAAGAGCACAGTAGATAATTCATGTACGTTGCCCTGTCTGTTATATATACAGTATGAGCGGCCGAACTGTATGGGTATTTACAAGGCAAGCCGTATGGTAAAGCCCATCAAGTTAGGACGGGAATACTGTATGTTACTTATCAAACGAATGTATCTGAAGGTTTATGTTTACAAATTATATTAGGGATACGAAGCATTTAAGCTAAGAAAATCGAAAGAAAAGGAGCATGTGAATTAAGACGATCCTGTATCCGAGTTTATAGTATTGATCAAACATTCATTTTCTTTTGTTTTTCCTTTCTGAATTATTAATCGGGTTGATAAGTAAGAACGTGTGTAGTTGAAAGAACGTTATGGTGGTATAAAAAACGTGATCGGCCGCCAGTTTAAGAGAATAAATGACAAACATTGTGACATCTTTCGGTTTAAATTTTGTTATTATGGTTTAATTTCAGTACGACATTTAAATTACACCAGTCAATATAGAGAATGTTTTTAATTACTGGAGACAGTTTGACGTGATGGTGCTCCATTGTATAAATTTCCGTTTACTTTCAAATTGAGTATAAAAAAGGGATTACTGGAGCAATGCTGCAGGATGAATAGAACAGTTAAAGAACCACAATCTGTAGTAACTACACAAGAGGAATCATTAACCCGAAAATAAACATCTTGAAAAATCAACATCTGAGTTAAAACTAGAGAATAAGGTAATTCCTTACTTTTCGACTTTATTGCGAAGTCAAACTGCTTTGAGGATAACTTTACAATAAAGGCAAAGTATTAGCGTTCACCTTGTCTTGATTTGACTCAGATTGTAATAATTCAAGATGCTTATTTTTGGTTTGTATTTCATCTTGTATTTCTTTAAGTTGTCGGCGGAGTATGGTTTTGGTATAAAAGCAACCATATTGGATGACATGTTTAACATTCCGTTCCGACATAATCAATCCATACATGGTCTGGAAACTCGGCGAAATTCTTTGTTCTATCTTTGTTCTACCTTTATGCGAACTTGTGTAGTGTGAGAACATGTATTTTTGGGATAATGAAGCAATCATCCAATGACTACGTTCGGGCTCAATCACTCAACCATGCTGTTTAAATACTAATAAGCGTAAAACAAAAGATTTGTGCACAGTGAAGACTGCACCAACATAAAATCGAAGCTCATTATAAGTGTTTGGACTTCGCCGAGTTTCCAGATCTTAACTCAGTCGTCTATCGTTAAGAAAGAGAACACCTAGCTCTGTGTTGTTCTTTACAAGTACAGAAGATCCAAGCGGTGATAGAAAATTTGTGTATAGTTGACAACTGTTAGCGATATGTTTCAGTTTAGTAATGTCAAAATGCTTAAGTTTAATGTTTAAGTATAATTCAGTTTAGAAATGCAAAAAGCTTATGCAGGGGAATGGAGGAAGGTGAGGAAAGGATACAAAAAGGAAGGGTAAAACGGAAAAATTATTTTATCATTCTTGTTTTGTATTTCATTAAGTTAGAATGCTTGACTTTCACTGTAGGCGAATGCCCTTTTCGTATTATTGTAAAAACTGCAGTGCATTGTAGCATTTAAAATTGAGGAGTCTACCGTTCCGTAAATCATGACGTCCGATACGCTTCCTTCTTGATTGATGATGTAATTCCTAATTCATTTATGTATATATATATATATATAGACCACAGTTCTGTTTGTGTATTCACTTGGTCTGATGACGACTTTGCAATAAAGTCGAAAATTTACCGTTTCAATCTGTCCCCTTGTTTCTAACCTATATTTCGGGTTTTCTAGATATCTCACAAGTATTTTTCGGATTTTGCTTTGTTTTATACATTTTAAAGTTATCGGTTTCCTCTGGATTGTGGTCTTGTGGTTCACTAAGTGAAATAGCCGTCGCGAGGCGAGCACCTTTGCTTACAAGGATAATTGACTGATTTAAACGACACTTACATTTCTGAGATAAATTGTACGTAACCCAATAGGGCTGGAGTTCCTTAACCTCTTTTTATTGCAAATGCTACCCAACAACCACAATGCTCTGCGGCTTTTGTTAATATGTAAAAGATCTATTAAAATACCGTTTTCAAAATTATTCATGTCCAGTCCTGAGGCTGTCTGTTTGATGCAGTCTTTAACTGGTCCCTAGATTTGCAACTCTCTAGAGGAAATCAAGCAGTTCATCTCTAAAACTTTACTTGGTGTACAAAACGACGGCCAGGGAAATGCGACATTACTGGATAAAATTCACGAAAACGTTGCAGTACTGGTTCGTCTAAAACTTGTAACGAAGTGGGAATTTACCGTGGATGGAGCGACCATTACAAAACTCGAAACAACTGACATCGGTAGAGCAACATTTAAAGGTACTTCGATGGACAATCTTTCCATTGATGTATTTTCAGCCTGATTAACATTCTGTATGTTAATTAAAGTGAAAGTAAATTAACAAAATTCACTTGTTCGTTGAGGAACTGGTTTCATAAGAAGCTCTCCGCTGGGCTAACTGGGTTGAAATTTTAAAAACTCGAAACGGGATTAAAATTTTCATCCCGTAATCGTAAGAAAATTATTTATGTGAGACATTTTTTGAACCTGAGCCGAAATTAGTCTGGTGCTTATTTAGAGCTTCTTATTTTATAAAAGAGCCCAATAGTAAATAAACATATTAAGAATTATTATGACGACCAACGAACGTTCGTCAAGCTCGGTACCTCTGAAAAATGATTTCTGAGCTCTAGACGGGAATCGAACCCGCAACTGGTGGGATACTGTGGGAATGGTTAGAACATCTCAACGGTCATCAGAAGGTTGCGGGTTCGATTCCCGTCCAGGGCTCAGAAATCATTTTTCTGAGGCAACGAGCTTGACGATCGTGCGTTGGTCGTCTGATATATACCAAGCTCCCACATAAACCAGATCAGTGTTTAGCTTTTAGTAAGAATTATTATACTACCCATTCATTACTAATGAGAATAAAATGAGTACTTTTAAATTTTTGTTTATATCGGTTGGTCGTTCAGTATAAAACGTGTTTTGACTTAGTGGCTTTTTACCCATTTTATACATTGACTTACTTATAATTTGTGCTAATACTGTGTCTTCTTTTCGGCTTAGAGGAACTCACTTACGTTAGAAATTAAGTTTAAAAATTTGCTAATTATTAAGTATAGTTTGGATAGGAACGTATTTTGCGAAATCCAAAGGTAATCCTGAATTTGCAAACTTGGACTCTAGTATTGGTCGATAGAATTAATCGCCATGCTATTCACAAAATCTTTCACGTATTTTGCCAGATATTTTCACCGTACCAATCATATGTATACCAACACAACACGGTTGCAATATACAATTCATCGAAAAATTGTTACTGCGTAACAGTATTACTCACTATAATGGCTAACCCACCTGAAGTAGCACAGAGAGAGCAGGTCAATGCTTCGACTTGTAACTCAAGAGAAAAATGTATGATATGTCAGTTTCTAAAACTCATCAACAATTCATGAGGAAAATTCAAAAGTAATTAAGGTTTAATCAATTTCTGTATACCCCGATACAGAACTGATTAAATAAACATCAGTTCTATATCACATTTACAGACACCACTGTCTGTATCTACAAGTTTGCATCGGCTTTCCCACTCTCAAATTGAAATTTTACGGTAATATATAACTTGTTTTAACTTTTCTTTTTACTTAACATTAATGTGAAATGTAGTAATATGGGACGTTTTAGAAGTCATTTACAAAATTCGTGTCCGTTCTGTATCGGGACACAGTCACTCGGCTTTGCCTCGTGACTGTATACCCCGATACAGAACGGCTACTCATTTTGTAAATAGTACATACAGGGTAATCTACCATTCCCATCAGAGGGACTACACTTAGTGCTGTGTTGTTCTTTACGGGGTATGGAAGATTAATGTGGTCCATATTTCCTGTCTGACTTAGTATGAGATAACTAAGAAGACCTCATGTTGGACGTACAAAATATATTTATCAGCGCCAGTTTTAAGCTTCTCGCCTCCCAAAGCAAGGTATTATCTGTGGGGACTGCCAGCTATAGCCAATTCCTCGCCCCTCGATATTTTGCGCACTTGTCCTGGATGAATTATGCCGTCTAGCTGTTGCCCGTTTATTGTATGAAAAACCAGAACTCAACGATAGTAAAAGGTATTGCATGCCCACTTGCGTAAAGTCTATTTATTTACCAGATGTCGACTGTCCCATTCTTTAGGATGCATAGACGTGGATCGAAGTCCGTTTATTTATGATGAGATAAAAAGAGCACAGGAGAATCTAGTTCTGACTAACGATCTGCATTTGCTGTATCTTGTAACTACACCAGATATGATTGAAAATGTTAAGCCGTCATGGATGACTTACTTGAAGCAGGTGAGGAGAAAATACAGTGAAATCGGGTAACAAACGTTTGACCGTTGCAATTTTTAAACCTGTACAAAGAAAAATTTATTACTTTTATTCAAAAGACGTGCAAAGTGCACAGCCTTCGTTAACTGTACGGGTTATTTATACTCCTAACTATGGGTGAGAAATTGCACGCATTTCTAAATCCCATGTGGACGGGGCTTTTTAACCGCTTCTTGATGGGATTTATTATTGGTGGTTCTGTTGGTGATATCATTCTTAAAATAAGGAAGTGCTTCTTATAGTAAGAAAAATAAGTCTTGTTTCTAAAAATTTTCTTGGGAGAACAACAAGAAAGTGTTTTCTTATTAAGAAAATGATTTTTTGCTGTGATGCTATGTAAAGGTGCATTTTTAGCGAAATTTCTTGTACAATAAATTATTGCATTAACCCTTTCCAGTCCGAGGACTTTCCCCTTGACTAGTAAAATCGTCTAGGTTTGGCCAGAGTAAAACACCAAAGTTTCCGTAGGTCATTGAGGACCTGTCGTATTGTGATTGGACAACTAATTAATTAATGACTAACACAATCATAACGTGATAAAGAGAGTTCATATTGTGTTGTTGATATAACATATAACGTAGAGTATAGAGTAAAGAAGATACATTGAAAGAAATCTTAATAAAGAAATCAAAATACCACAAGACCTATACGGACTGGAAGGAGTTAATCATGAAAAATCGTTTTGTCCTTGGGTGAATTATCTTATCGTGATAATAAGACAAATTTTGTTGGTACATTTTTTTAATACCGAAGAAATAGCCTCCTGTGGCCAGCAACTGGCCCTCAGTAAACCAAAAACTTCCGAGGTCCAAAGCTTAATGCGCTGTTATAACTGAAGTAACTCGTTTATTAGTTTATGAGACCTTTAGGCTTCGTGTGTATATGTTTTTTACAATTGCTGTTGATGTTATTTGATTTCCTTATAGGTATCTGGTCTAAAGGGAGTGGAACAAAAAGCATGCGAATTTGTTGGAGTGACCGAAGCATTTTTATCGAGAAAAGCTGCAGGACATGGATCGAAGAAGGTAACGAATACAGATTACGTGATTTTTGGTTTTACCTAATATGAATAAACCTTACATTGATAGAGAATGTCGTTTACTGTATTGAACGATAAAAACTGAACGATTTACAAACAAAAATGGCTTTATAAAATTAAGGCATTTTCTTCGTCCATTGGATAACCTGGTATATACTCAAAATCATTTTAACAAGTCATGCAAAAATTTGCAGATGACTGGATAATATTAACATAAATACTACTGTCCTAGAAATACTATTCTAAAATGGTGTAGGCTGTCCTTTAACAGCACCGATATTAGTATATGAGGACTATCTTCGAATGAAGCAAAATTGCCGCAGTAGAAAACCACCATCATTATTTCAATACAATCACAATTACAATAAGACTGGCCCACGGGTAGCTCTTGCAGATATAGCCTGACCATATCGTTACATGATGATTAATATAATGTAATTATAATATTATTTTATATTAATTATTTTATATTAATTATAATATAATTAATATAATTTTCAAAGATTAAAAGTAATAAATTTAGGGAAAATATGAATTAGTAGATTTACAATGATCATTAATATTGGCTATAAACGAATAAATAATTAGAATTATAATATATGGATAATTAAACAGGCAGGTCATAAGACAATTATATGAATAATCTACTTCTGTTAAGTATTCGAGCGTAACCTTAAAAATGATTCATTTCGTTCGATTAATAATATGTTTTAACCTTTGGGATTCGTGAAAATCCGTCAATGTACAAATTTTCCTCCTTAAAGATATTAATTGAAATCTTGCCAATTTCTGTTTTAAATTGTACTTCTAATTGATATAGCATTGTATCTAATACCATATTTTAGGTACCAATTCTTGAAAAATCCTGATTGTCCCAACCGGGAATCAAATCCAAGGCCCCTAGTTAAATGGTCTCTATAGACCATGTAGCTAGTAGGACAGGATAGATAAGATTTTCTTCAAATACGACAGCTTTAACAATGTATCATTTTTTGTGTCAATATGTTAATATCTATAATAATGGTTTGTAACTGTATGCCAGGAATACCCCGGAGGGTGGTTTTCATTTTTTATGCTTAAGGTTATTGAAGCTGTTGTAAACCGTCGATGAAATTTAAAAAACATCGTGATATCTTCGAGAAATCACAAATGGGGCCCCTGTTTCTCATATAACTAGAATATTAACGAGTGCATTTTGTAGTTTGGGATTGCAGTTGTACAAACTGGTAGTTATTCATTAATAACTGCCAGTTTGTCAAACTTTGTAAATGTTCAAAATTATATTTATCCGTTTGCACGGCAGTTCAGTTTTGTTTTGTTTCCTAATGAGTGATGATATTGCTAAAGCAAGGTTTGCGTGGATCTTGAAAAACCATTTGTACGACCGTGAATTTCCTTCTCTAAAAATTTGAATATTCAAATTAGATCCGTAAGCATTTTACTGAAGTTAATGATTTTCTGCTAAAGTTAGTTATCTATTCATGCGTGTTAAATGAAGTAATACCATGATGGCCTCGTTTTCTGTTGTTCTCATAGGGAATTTAAATCACGTATTATCCTCATTACGCATGCAACAGGGAATATTTTGCTTTGTCTACTAAATTTCCCCGGGAAATTTAGTAAAAA
>JBAHVQ010000156.1:416748-466956 GCA_036872915.1 Nanipora kamurai
AACGTTTTTCTTTTGTAATAGTCTTACACAATTTTGCCAAAATCAACTTAAAAGTGAAGAAATACTTGAAGGAAATTACAATTATTTTGAAGGAAATTTTAGTCCAAATGAGGAAAAAATAAGGATTTTTCAATTTTTGAAAGTGGAAGCACTGGAAGGATGGCACCTTCCCAAACCCACCGACAGTTCGGGGAGTTGCCAGTCCCCCGAGGTGCGTCGATCTCGAACAAACCGGAACCTGCAAGTGTGTTTAGTTTTTATCCCAAACCAATTATTCACCAAGTAATTCCATACAAACTGTTCTATACTACTTGACGTGGTCACATATAAGAAAAACGTTGCCCAGTTTGACTCAATCAAACTCAGCAGCTTCTTTGCAAATATTCTGTTTTCCACTTGTAGTAATATTGAACCCATGAAGGGGGGCCCTTACTGAACCTCCAAGGAGACTCATCAAGAGGAAAAATACTAAACTAATTTGCTTCTGAGGTCATCACAAAGCAGATAACCTAGGTTTGTCAGTGAAATTTTGAAACTCCTTGTATTCTTGGAGTTGCATCAACCTAACCTCGTTGTACTGTATTTAACATCTAGTTTTATGTTTTAATTACCTGTGCAAGCGGCCAAATCAGGAGGCCACTCTGAAAATTAAATAAAGAGTAGAAAATGAGACCGAAGCAAATGCCGTCCGCAGTCTTGCAAAAAAGTATAACAGATTTTCAAAATAACATAAAGATGTAACTGGATGATATGTACTGTATTTCTAGAATTACTTGGGGTACAACATTCCAAAATCAATGTTTCTCTTGAAGGAGCGTGGGTAAGGAGATTGGATTTAGAGGAGGCAGTATAATTTAATAGTGGTTTCACTAGAGTGAAATGAGGAGGCATGGCTTTACATGAAAACATTTTAGGAGCTATCATGAGTTTGAAGATGGAACCAAAAGATAGAGAAAGACAGAGTCAGAAACTTAACCGCTATTTATCAACCATAAAAAAAGAAAAAACAACACGGAAATGCGCGTGCAACACACAACTCATTGTAGGGGCTCCAGGGGCGTATCCCATGGAACCTGTTTTGAATTTCTTGGTTAACTGAATACAAAATCCTTACAAGTTCCGAATATGAAATTATCTCAAACTCGCTCACTTTGTGCATTCTACATTTACAAAAAAATATTACGGAGAGAGTACATGCATTTCAATCTTTGGAGGGATGATTGCCCTCTCTGCACACACTTTCAACATGCACAAGTACACCACCAATAAGTTAGTAACAGAGTAAATTAAGTTACAGCATGTACCATGTAGTAGTTTATTTTATTATCACTTACCTTAAAAACTGGGTAAAATTTTCGTCTTACTTCCTGCTTAACCTCTGACCATTGTTTACCTTCTAATACTGTAATTCCTTAGAAAAAGTACATATTCAAGAATTTGGAATTAATATAATGTATGTACAAGGTTAAAAAGACTCAAAGGAGTATTTATAGCCAACAATTGTGGGTGTTTACAGTTTCAGAGTCAGGAGACTGACAAAAAAGTTTTCTTAATACAACGTGAAAGCTCATTCATCATGATAAAAGCAGACAAACTGACTGACAGCACCTGTTGCAGGAGGCAGAAAGTTGCAAGGAGGTATTTGCCTCTATCCCTGGATTTTCCTCCAAAAATATATGGAATACAAATATATAGTTTTATATAATGGGTAACTCTCAATGTTGATGTCATTAGCTGTTACATAATATGTAGTAAAAACAACAGCTTCTGTTTTCTTTACAAGTTAGTGCATAAATGTGCTACAGAACTGCAGTAATCTCCAGTGTCAGCTGTTTAGCTCCTACCCCATAACAGGATATTTGAAGCCATTTATTTTTTCTGACAGGCAGTAATGTTTTGCAGTTTTATATGTACTGAGTATCCTAATTGGAAAACCCTACTGATGTCTATGCTGGCTTCAAACATGAGTCAACAAAAATTATTAGGACTGGGTTAAGCTTTCAACTCCAAAACTGGCATTGAACATTTGTTTTGACCAAAATTTTATGAAAGTGTTACTTTTAAGTGTAAGTGCATGCTATTATTTGCCACAAAAGCAAATGACGAGTTGCTGTAGTGATGAAATAAAACTGATTCATAATTTCCACACAGGCAAAAGTAATTTTAAGAGTTAAGTTACAAGATATCATGATTTGTTAAATCAACCAAAATGAATATGAAACAATGGTAATGAACTTTACTCTTGCCATTGTGCCTTGCTGATACATGTACTGTATGTAGAAAACCAAAAAAATTGAGTAACTGCTAGAATGTAGGTATAGAAAAACTGACATTTTGAGCAAAGGTCCTTCATTGGAGTGAACGTAAAATGACAAAAAACTAGGCGGTAGTCAGACTTTCAGACCAAGTGAAAGGTAAAATGACAAAAAAATTAGGTGGCCCACCTAGATTTTTAGGTGATAGTCCCCCTAGTTTTTGTCATTTTACATTTTCAGTCCGATGAAGGGGCTTTGCTTAAAACTCCAGTTTTTCTATACCTAACTTCAGGCAATTTCTCTCAATCCATTTGATTTTGTACAAATTGTTCAAAAATGCCTGCATAGCATGCTACTTTTATATCTTGCTAACATGCTTGACCTCCCCTCTCCATGTCATATGTCAGATCAATATAATCAATACATAATAGAAATTGGGAAGCATTTACAACTACTTAACAAAGTGTCTAACTGACATTCAATAAGAAGATTCAAACATTATGGAAAATTTTCCTGTGGTTGTTATTTGATTGACAGCAGCAAACAATATCATGAGTTGTAACTTAGAAACTGCTCATTCAGTGTCCGATTAAAATTAATTTTAGCAGCAAAGTAAAAACAAAGAAGGCCAAGATGTAGCACTTTACTACTAAAACTAAAGCTATTTCTCTGAGTAATGAAGGAAAATAAGGCAAAGTTTCTGTTCCAAAGCTAATTTAAGTAGTCATAATATCTGAGTTATACATTGAGTGTGGCTAATTATGTCCTTCAGTAGGTAGTGTAAGTAAAATGATTTGTTTTTAGTCACATTGGCTAAAAATGTGTCAACCGCAGAGCTCACTCAGAAAGTGATGGTCTAAACATATAGCTTTGTTTTAACCAAATGCAAGCTGTATATTGTTATTCATGACCCACAGGGGTGCATAAGGTTAACAGGGGAGTGTACATTCACTTAACCTGCATTTTTGGGTGGGTGTTGGGCTGGTTAATAAGACTTTGAAATCTTTTAAAATATGATAGAATACAAGAGCTCTTATCAGGTTGATATATCAGAGTTAAAAAATCCAATTACTTCTACTTTATTTCAGTGCATTTAAAAAAACAATTTTATTCAACAATATTATGAGGCAATCATGGTTGGTTGAAGGCTTCCCTTCAGTTTTAGTCCTGTGTTCTTTGGAAGTTGTTTTATTTGTTTAGTTTATGAAATTGCTGGCTGGCAATAGGTTTGGGTCTGTCAAGGTTTGAGTGAGTTTATTGGTGTTAGAAGTTGTCACACTGAGTATCATAAGGGGATACAGTACATTAACAGCAGATGAAATGGGCAACCTAATCATTGAAAATAAAATGACTACAGTGTTTAAGGTATGGTATTTATTTTTATGGATGTCGATGGAGGAAAATCCCAGTTTGGATGCAGGAGGGTTAGCATCCCCATTTGGATAGGGTTATGGCCCATGTTTGGTTAGGGTCAGGGTTTTGACTAGGGTAAGGCTTATGTCTCCTGGAATTTAAATATCACTTCAAATTGACTAATACAGTCAATTTGACTGCAAGTTGAGAATTAATGTATACATTTAATTTGTTGGGGAGATCAGTTGCAATGTATTAGTAAAACATTCTTAGTCTCACTCAATGCTTTTCAGTCTTAATCCTTTAACACCTTGGGCTCATCCTTGTAATGAGTAAAATTGGTGAAAATGGGTGAAAGTAAAATTCTTAAGTGCATCTCTGCCCCTTAATACTGTATGTAGGTTAACTTTCCTTATTTACTTACTCAAATCATTTTGCTTCATACTTACTAGTACAGTATTACTCAACTAACCAGGCAGGTCCCTTCTCACTTGGCATCCACTGGCTTTGCCTGGCAGGATATAGGTCAAGCCAGAGTTGGGAATGGGTATTGAGTCTTTGGTACAAAGAACTAGAAGCTAGCCTAAGTTTGCACCAGACACCAAGGGTTGGGCCTTCACGTTCTAGAATTCAGTAGATCAAAACAAATATTCCCGTATGAAGCCAACCATCAAGTTTTTAACTACCTGTTTCATTCATACTGACAACTGTGGTAGTGCTATGGCCGTGAAACTAATACCGTGTACGTTGGTCCTCTTGGTTGTGTGCTAGCGTTACGTGTACGCTGTATATAATTCTGACATTTTTCCATCAAGTACAGTGCTTTCTGTTGGCAGGTGTTGTTGATTGCATAGTCGGCAGTTGGTGAATAATTACAGGTATTTGAACCCCAACAGTAAAAAAAATCTAAAGAGCTACCCTGTATACGTAGGCACTGTAGCCCTACCTGAACAGATAACACATTGAATTCGATCCATGTTATGGAAAAGCAATCCTTGTGATGTCAGATCCATCGTTTTAATCAGTGAGCCATGAAGACGTAGCAGTCCTTACCTCCAATAAAAACCATCTTACAGACGGGACCCCAAGCAAATGTATCAAGAACCAGTTTGATCAGGACAATCTTTGGTGATCCACCTTTCAGTGCGCGGTCTACCATTCGGTAATAGTACGTGTTCATCACTGCAAGTGTAGTGGAGCCAATCGTTCCCATTCGCTTCGTCCTTTCCCAGTCATGAGGTGTTTTTGTGTTTGCGTGAGATATCATTTGGCATGTTATGTCACCCAAAGTGTACATACTACCGTATATTCCTACATTGGCTAATAGATAATGTTTATCAAAAAATGTCCGGCATTTATGGAGAAGACGCCGGGCAGATTCAAAGGAATGCTGTGCCATCCTGCTACATATTGTCTCTTCTACTATACACTTCAATAGGCCGTTTGCAGCTAGCTAAAAATAACTCGGAACAATGAAAAACTAAAAAGCATGGAAAACAGTGGGATTTCCAAAACAAAGAAAAACACAATTACCGGATTTCACTTGCTCTCCAGATTTTGTTCTGCAAAATGTATTTGACCTAGCTGCAAAAGGCCTATTCATGGTGTCGTATTACAGTGAAAATGCTCCATTGTTGCAGTGAAATTCCTCATAAACAATGGAATTTCCACTGATTACCTGCTCTGCTGAACGTCTCGAACAAGGAACACACACATAGAATGACCTTTGAACGAAGACGTCTGAGCGAATGGCAACCTCGTTCCCAGCGCTCTTTCTGCTGGTTGGAGGGAGGGCTCTGGGAGGGAGCGGTGGGAAACAAAACAGCGCCATGCTTGTTTGTTAATTTCGTCTCGGTGTGGTGGGATGAAAACACATTTCGTCTCAGGATCAGAGTAGGTGAATTTAACGGTTTGACCACCCAATGCAGGGCTTAATCATGATTGAGACATGAAAAGTGAAGCCAAAAACAATGGCGTCATGTCATTCTGCTATTAAAGGAAGAACAGAAAAAAATTGTCGGCGGCGGCACAGTCCTTCAACCATTTCAAAGCGACTGCTGGTCGGTCCGATCCGCACACCAACCAAACCTCTTCCTCAAATTTACTGTATATATTAATTGTGATATGCATCTCAATTTGGATATAATAGTCATTTTTTTAAGCTAGTGACCCTTAAAGTCAGGGGTGCGACGTGATAGAAGTAACTCTTATCCTAATCAAAACCCTGACCCTGACCCAAAATGGACGCTAACTCTTCTAGAACCTACTCTAGCTTACAAGTATTAAGCAAAAATTTTAAATTTCTTCTGTTTTCACTTATAAATTCTTAATGAGTTGAGTAATACCTTACATTATATAGTTTCACGCTTTAAAATCCTGACTCCTGAGCTCTTATTTTGCTTCTCCGTTTGCGTTTTACGTCCAGAAAATTGATACGAGATTGCGATGGGTAATCCTTACCTACCTAAATAGTAAGGGAGTATACACCCCTTCCACAGGATTCCACAGCTCAAATAGCTGCAATTTTGTTTCCGAGATTCTTGATTTCAGAAAGGTCTGGAAGAGAGCCCCCGACCCCGCTATGAAAATGTGGTCATTGATTCCCTACACGTCGACTTCAGCCCCCCCCCCCAACTTTCAATCCTTTCCTACGCCAGTGGTACGAATGGTAGGAAATTTTGATCATGAACATTCGGAATCTCTTAAGAGTTAAGACCGGCCATTACTGTGGCAAATAGTACTAAGGTATTGTTACTGGGAACAGAAATTCGAAAACTGGTCCAAAATATTGGCAGGAATCTGACTGTGGTTTCAATTCCACTCTGGTACAGGCTTGACTACGCTTAATCTTTCAGGAATTTCTTCGCGAGCTTTAGCCCAAGGTTAACATCTCAACGTAGTAATCTCTTAATTCAGGTGCTTCTTCTGATGCACTAGCTCGAAATCACAATTTTACAGAAATCACACGCTTCACTGATTTCAACAAGTAAACTTTACAGGTTTTCTGATGTCTCACAATATATCAACAACATGGAAATCTCGAAGATCATTTAACTTCCTTTACCGTTTTGGGATTGCTGTCTCTTAGTAGCTATCGTCTTAAGAGATAATGGAATAATTTGATGAATAAAGGTAACCTTAGGACGGAATCGGAAACTAGTCCGGTCGTACATGTTTGTCGGGAAGCTGAACACCAGCTGTAGATGACAAAGAGTGTTGGTGATCCAGAAGAAATAGACACCGATGCCAATGAGACAAAAATTTTATGGCACAACTTTCTTCAAACATTAACTCTTCACGGTTTCCGACAAGTATTTGAACGGGGCCCAAAGATTCGACGTGGGCTGTGGCTCTTTATTCTCATCGCAGCTTTGTTTATGGTTTGTATTCAAAGTCAAAGAAGCATCAGGAAATACTTTGACCGTCCGGTCACGACCAATGTTCACGTGGAATTTGTCGAAGAAATAAATTTCCCAGCAGTGACGATTTGCAATTTCAATCTATTTCCTCTCTATCTGATTAATGGGACAGTGGGAGAGAAGGTGAGCATAGTTAAAGTCAAAAATGTTCTATGCATAAATTGAAAAGTTTAGTTTCTCCAACGGAAGACAAATTGGTTTTTACATTATGGCTATTTATGATATAACATTTTGAAAATGTACCCTCTAAATGGCTGAAAACCATACATTTTTCCAACTTGGTAGACACAGAAATGTACGCCGTACTTGTCACAAGTCAGGAAGGCTTACATTTTCATGTGCCTCTCACCTCTCAAGTTCAGCCCGGTCAGACAGTGTTAGTACTTGGTTTGGTGACCGCCTTGGAATACCCTATATTGATTTCAGAGCTTGGGTCTCACGTGAGTAGAGGAGACTCTGCTTCAAGGGTTTTTCTCCGATTTATACGGTTTTAATGCCTCTGCAAAATCACCTTAGTATATCGATCTTAAGGGCTGTTAACACGGCGATTTTTTGGGCTATGTTTTTCATCCTGAAGAATGCAATTGAGTGAATAACTTACGAAACTATTCGACCATATTAGCTTTGCACGAATGATTTAGTACAATCGTAAGTCACTCTATTCGATTGCATGAGTCAGGAAGATAAAAATCGCAAGACAAATCGCCTTTGAAAACAACCTTTAGCCGTCGAACGCTTCTGACATAGGCTGCTGGCTCGAAAGACTGAGCAACCACTTCCTCCGTTATCAATGTTAAATAAATTCCCCTTTATCCCTTTCCCTCCCTTTTTCATGACCTTAACCCTTTATCTGGCAGGTTTTCTGGAGGTCTCCCTTTGACGAGTAAAATCGTCTGGCGTTAGCCAGAGTAAAATTAATATGTTGCCATTTGGCAACACTGCCGGGTAAAGGGTTAATAAACGAGCCCCACCTCCAGACCACAAAAGGAGAGGAAGAAAAAATCAAATATTTTGCTGCGCGGATAAATTTGGCAATTTTTAAAAATTTACAAACGTTTATCAACCTCCAGATAGCCTGCATGCAGATTATACTCTACCAGAATTTAACTGAAACAATACGTTTATCATTGACATTATAGTCATTGTTATCTGGTGAGATCCTATTAACCATTTGCTACCAGAGCGTTTCAGCTATTTTTTTTGCATGATTTAATAACACTCATTCAAAAAATTTCTCGGTGGGAATATGTCTTCAGACCACTCTAGATTTCTAGACCTCCAGTTGAAACGTTGCCCCGGCTCCACTGTTTATGACTGGATCTATAAACCGACTGGAAAGTATTTTTCTACTCTCGGGTTCAGTTTGAGATATTTTATAAGAGTAAATCTTACTTATTCCTTTAGCTTTATTTGGTCCAACACCCCGAATATAGAATTTCAGTGGGCTATTTCAACTTTTGGTACTTTTCCAAGCCCCCCAGTTGGAATTTGGACTCGAAATTACGATTTTTATTTTTCGATTTTTTCATTATTCTGGTATGTCAGGGCACAACAATAACCTTTTCCTCGTGAATGTACTCTACTTTTAGATTATGTCAATCTTGGCTCCCCAAAAACACATCAACAAACAAGACGACGTCCTTTTTGCAAGGTCGCCGAAACCAAACTTCAACCAGTACAAACGTTCTTCAAATCCAAAGGATGGTAAGGATGAAAACGATGTTGACACGGACATAAGTGTTGTGGACAGCCGATGGGACTTTGACGAAACGTTTAACTTTGCCGAGTTTGTAAAGACTCACGGGCACAGAATAGACCACATGATCAAAAAATGTCGATGGAAATCAGGAAGGTAACTTGGCATATGTGCTGTGATCCGCAATAAACGGTCTAAATTAGGGCTCCACAATTAATTTTCTCAGAGGTTCATGTGATGATTTTGACTTATACCAACGGATCAATAGAGTGGGACGCTGAAGATGGACATGTCACCCGGATCCCTCTTAACCTATTAACACCCACTATCCAATATATCGAACACTTAGAACGAAAGAACATGTAATTAGCAAGACAAAAATAAAGAGAGAATTAAGAACAAAAGGAAAAGAAGAAACATGCAAGAATCATAATTGAAGTTCGTTTTTTCATAGAATGGATAGCACACAGTCACTTATCTCATGGATAATCATAAGTTCTACGTAGTTCGTACAACCGGTCCCCGCATTTTGCTTGTTCCTGGAGTATCTAATTAAAAAATGCATCACTAGTTTACTATATTAATTACCCCACTAATGCGTTTATATCTCCTTTTTATCTTGTTCCCTCCGCTACACATTTCATGTGAGTTATGGGTGTCGTTCTTGCAGGAATAGCCGAATAGTTTCTGCACACATGCACCTCGGTAACTAAAAATTAATAATATTGCAATGTAGGACCATGACATGAAAACTGCTTGTGATGAAATATCTCCACAATCCATTAGAATATTTCTAAACTTTGTCACACAAAGCTGGCACGGGTCTGGAAGGCAATTATAATTTCCCTGAAAAAATTCTATTACAAGCAGATCAAGGGTAGTGGTCCAAAGGGATCGGATCCCACATTTTGGCTTTGAGTTCAGGTTGGCAGTGTTTTTTGGAGCTCAATCGTCATAGCAATCATTAGTTTGTCAAGCTTTTAAACTTGAAAAACAAAAATCTTTTTAAAAAACGTTACTGTTGGTATTGGCGTTCAACCTTTTAACTATCACACGTACAAATCTGGCCCCTCAGCTACTTTACTCTGGCTAACGCCAAACGATATTACTCGTCAACGGGAGAGTCTTGAAATGTGATGGTTAAAGGGTTAAAAAATTACGTAGTCAGTACAGAGAACATAATTTTGTTAAAATGTAGAAAGACAAAAATGGAAGTTTATACCCTGAAAGCACTAAAACATAAGAGAGAACGTTTCAAACCATCGCATGAATGAGTAGAAGGAAAATAGGACCGCAGGCTGATTTGTGTCCGAGAGTTCTCGAGTTTGGTTTTTTTTTTGTTAACACTTTTATTCTATTTTGTTTTATTTTGTTTGATTTCATTTCGTTGCATTTCATTTTATTTCGTTTCATTTCATGTATTATTTAAGTTAATTTCATTTCCTTTATTTTGGTTACTTTTCAATTGCTTCCCTACGTTTCTTTTTACGTCATTTTATTTTAAGCGTATACTTATGATTAATCTCATGTCAGGTGCGGACCAGAAAATTTTACTGCAGTTATCACAGAGTTTGGTTTATGTTATACATTTAACTCCGGACAGCCAGGACATCGCCTGCTGAAAGTCAATCGTGCAGGAGTGGATTTTGCACTACGGCTTCAGTTGAACGTGCAGCAAGATCAGTATTATGGATCTCTGCGAGACTCAGCTGGTTTTAAAGTAATGGTGCACGATCAGGGGGAACCTGCTTTGATCAATGAGCTGGGGTTTGCTATTCAGCCAGGAACTCATACATTTTGCAGCTTGCGAAAAATCATGGTTAGCGTAATGCGTTTGTTTCTTTCTTAGTTTGTGTGTTCATATGTTCTTTCTTTTCATCCCTTCTTTCTCTATTTCTTTCGTTCTTTTTTTCTTTCTTTCTTTCTTTCTCTTCCTTTGAGCCATAAACAGGTCTCGCTAATATGGTGGGATAGGCTGTAAAGAAACTAATAATTTCCGATTTGAAGGAGAATGAATTAGTTTGGAAGTGAATTGAAGTGTTCTTCTCTTTAATCTGTTGATTTGCAAAACAGTTACAAAGTTGTTTGAAACTATTTCCCCCTTTTGTTAATCTTTAAAGAGTTGGTAAAAGAACTTTTACTGCTCAAAAAAGCTAGAACAGGGTAGAAAACAAAGCGCTCGGATGTTTTAGTATTGGGCAGATTACATCATGACGTCATTGCACAACCCTCCACTTCTCACAGGGCTGGCAGTGCCCTTGATCTTTTGTATGAGCTACGTGCAGAAATAGGATAGAAAAATAATCTAATATGTTCCCCTTTGGGCAAAATCCTTTTTATTTTTTTAAAAAGGGCTCATGTTTCTTCTTATCTCCTGCACAAAGAACGAACCGACTTTGTTGAATGGGAGTTTCACTTGTGACTAATTTGGATTCTTTTAAGACCTGATTTTCTACTCAGGAGAATGTACTTTTACTAATTGACAGGGCAGATTCTGATAAGTCCAAAAAAAGGGTACTTTTAATCATTTAACCACGCAGTTATACAAATGGCCAGAAAATCTGTTGATTCATTTTTGTTTTTTTAGATTAATAACTTGCCCAAGCCTTTCAAGGCATCTTGCATGGATCTCGAGTTACCAGGTTTTCCAAAATACACCAAATCAGCCTGCTTGTTACTATGCCGAGCTGAATTTGTGATCAAGCGATGTAAGTGCCGCTCATACGATCTTCGTGGGCTAGAAGGTAAGACTTATACACAAGGCGTTTAAAATCTAAAAATACATGCCACTGGCACGTCTTACATTTTCATAAAACTTTTTTGACATGAATCTCATGGCAAAAGCGTCGATTTTTGGCGATAAATAATGTACTACGTCTTTGATAAGTTTGGTAAAACAGAGTTGGTAAGGAAGTGTGGGTGGTGTGTGGACTTGCCTTTTTGCCTTTCACCGCCGAGATGTAAAGTTAATCCCGGTTAAACGAGGTTAGACCGTCGATGGATGACCACCTGGAAATCCTCGGCATTGATTCCCGAACTTGGAGCTCACGTGGGTAGATTTATCGATTCTCTTCGACCTGTGCTTCGAGGTTTTTTTTTTAGATTCCCCGGTTTTCCTCCCTCTGCAAAATTAACCGCTGTGCTTAATCAATTTTATCTCAGCGATAATCGACCATAGTGGGGCTAACCCTCATTCCTTTCCATATGTTACCTGTAAGAATTTCTGAGAATTAAAAATGTGCGTATTTATGCGGTTAATATGTAACATGGATGGGAATATTATCCTACGGTTCATGTTCAACCAAAGCGACACCTCTCACAATTATTTATGGAAAAGACAGTGTGTCTTGGTTGAGAATCAAATTGTTCCAGGTAATATGTGTTTACACTCGAGCGTCAAATTAAACACGGGGTGCTGGTGTCACAATGGTAGTGCACATGTTTCTCACTTCTGTGGCTAGGGTCCGATTCCTGCCTCCGTGCAGTCTTCTAATCAAAGTTACCCTGGTCAAATGTAAGAAGAGTGTTGTCCAGTTTGACTTCACCGTTCATAACAGGTTTTCTTTGGGTACCCCGGTATCTGCTGTAGTAACACTGGACATCCGAGGGGTGATCCTTACTAGATCTCCAGGGAGAACAGCTTAGACAGATGACAGGATTATCCAGTATGGATAAGGACACCTTGACCTTTACTTTTACCTTCTATAGGTTAGCCACGAGCAGTGAATTAAGAATGTTTGCTTATTAAAATATTGACTTCGAAGATGCACCACGCAAATTGAGAAATAACTTTCCTATTAATCCCTTTTTCACTTTCGCTTAGCGCAATAAGTTCATTTTTTTGAAAACGAATTACAATATTATGTTTACATCAAAGTATTCTCATTTATAGCAAATACAGAAACGTTATTTTTTCCCCTTTTAAATAAAACATGTGCATTCCATTTTTTTTATTATTACTCGTAGGCGATGCTCCCCCATGCTTACCACAACAAGTTAAAGACTGTGTATGGCCAGCAATGGGTAAGATTTACCATTTCAACAATTAAATGGATGGGAGTTGTTGGGTTTTATGCTAAGGTCACTTGAGTTCAGTCGATCCCAGATTTGTTCTCCTGGGATGGGGTAACCGTTCAAAAAGTAAAATATCAGGGGATGCTGAATTATTGGAAGAAGGAAAACTATTTCAAAGATAAAGCAAATGTTAAATGGTTAGTGCAATTTCCATTCGAAAAAGAAAATAAAAATTATCAGATTACCTTCAGCTAGGCTATTTTCTGAAGCATCTGTGTTGTTTCTAGGTAACAGTGAACTCTTGGCAAAAAGCCAAGAAATAAATACCACGAAAATTAATGTATATTAAAATCTGACAATTAACCGCTACATACCCCTCTTTCAGGTGACAAATCTCCCTATGAACCTTATCCATGTTACACTGCACGTTTCTTTTTGCAGAAGAATTTCGAAATGAAACAAACAATTGTGATTGCCCAGTTCCTTGTCACATCACCAAGTTTCAGTCCCAGCTGTCGTATGCACAAATGCCTGCAAAGCATTTTTCTGAAGTTTTAGCACAGAAGAGGAAAGTTAAAAAGGAAGTGATGAGAAATTATCTGAGGTATGGTAGAAGAAGAAATAATGGAGTACGGCATGGGGGGCAATTAGCCTGTGCTGTAGCCAATCGGGTTCTAAGAGTCTTCCCGTTTTCATGACGAAACAGGAGGACTGGATAATTACTACCGGTAATTAATGATTGTTTCAAGACAACCTATTAAAAATAAAAAAAATTCTACTCCTCCAAACGTCATCCCCTTATCCATTAACGAGGTGGAAGAATAATCGAAAGTAATCGGATTGGTTAAATTCTCAATCACTGATTCTTATTGGCTAAAATGAAACACTAATCATGATTAAAGTTAATTACCTTTTTATACAACCGGGCCGAGATTATCAACGGATTTTATCTTGTCTGGATGTTATAAATTGATATTACTAACTGATAGATGCTAAACACGCTGCAGCCAGGAGTTCTTCAAGAGCAAAAATATAAGAACAATTTAACTAATTGCCAGAATTTCTTATTTTAGTTATGTTTGAGTGATGATTTTCTAATACTTAATTGAACCGAAGGAGCTATTTGTTCATACAATGACTGGTTTACTGCACAATCACAATATGTTCCCTTTTGGTCTGGTTTGAAAATAAGGGAAAGTTAGATAAACAAGTTGAAATGAATATAACATTGGAGAAGCGTTCGACTAAATTTTAAATTTCGACTAAATTTTAAATAAGGTGTATATTTGAAGATTTATATATATATATATATATATATATACATATATATATGTATATACATATAGTAACAATTTATTTGAGGTTATCTAATATTTACAGCTTGCCGTGACACCGTGTTTCATGGTTTCGCAATCATCAGACGACTAAATTACCTCAACATTCAACTGAGTTTATATACAGTTCCGGTGGAGAGATTAAGAGGTGTTAATTATCGGGCGGTGCTTTATATGTGTGTGTATATATATATATATATATATATACGTATATACGTATATATACCTTAGTATAAATATCAATGCCCAGCATAATATTTTGACAAAAGCCATCACAGTAAGTAAAACACAAATGAAATCAAAATATTAAAGGGTCTAACGTTTCGTTGTTAACACAACATCTTCAGAATCTTCTTAACAACGAAACGTTAGAACCTTTAATAAATATTATGATTTCATTCGTGTTTTACTTACTGTGATGATTTTTGTCAAAATATTATTCTGGGCATTGATATTTGTACTAAGATTACAATTCCCGCCTGGTCAATCGATTGCTGATATACAGATATACATACCTATATATATGCTAAGGGCAGTACCCGAAACGTTGAAATAAAGTTTTTAAAGTTTTATTCTTGATGTTTTAAATGGTTTTAAAACTTGGTGGTTGGAAGTTCTTGGTATATATATATATATAACACAAATAGAGACAAATGTTTAACTGTCGCTACTCCGAGTTTCACGCGCTCTGGCAAAGTTGCTCTTTCAAGCAACTGATGATTGCCTGATGATTGCCTGAGCGCGTGAAACTGGGAGTAACGACAGCTAAACATTAGTCCCTATTTGTGTTATTTTCGCTCTACCTGTGATGGTATCGAGCGCTCTATTTATTCAAGTCACTTGTGTAGGTTTTTGGTTCCATTTTGTTGTATATATATATATATATATATATATATCACTTCTATAATTATTTTCATTTCTAGTGTAGTTTACTAGAGAAACAAAACAGTGACTAAACATAAGAATGCTCCAATAATTTCAATTAAAAACAGTAACCTTATAAACTATTTTGAACTATTTTAGAGATAATTTCCTAGATGTAGATTTTTACTTCGAAGAAATGAGCGTGGAGAAGATAACCCAGAGGCCAGCGTACGACGAAGAAAGCTTATTTGGTAAGTGAAGTTAGTTTTTTTGCTTGAGTAGGTCAGATTGACAAATGTATGTCTCGTTAAATTTCAGTGTGTTACTGTCAGGGTTTTTAATAGTGGTCACATCTAAATTGGTTACATCAGAGTGGAGACACCGCAGATAAGAAAGTCTTTAGAAAGATATAATTCCAACTGACGGATAAATTTTTGAGATCAAGATGTATGGCATCTCGTGGTTCCAAGCGGCGAACCCAGGATTTAAGTAAGGGAGAGTTTGAATGGTATAGTAAAATAATCAATTCTATTTCAGAATCATCCTCTGGGTAATGTGAAACGATAAATATCACAATTATCCTGCACTGCTGAAGTCGACTGAAAAAGTTGACTCTAGTGGGACTTGAACCCACACCTTCGGGAATCTGGTCCGCCGCTCTAGCTGTTGACCTATAGACTCTACAGGGATTGGAGGCGCGTTATTATCCAACTTAAGTGCACGAAATGTTCTCGCAACAACTTAACTCTATTCAACGAGGATGGATGATTGTGAATTTATCGTCTCATATTATCCTGAGGATGATGATGAAATAGAATTAAAACACTGCACATCCATCCTCGTTAGATAGCGTTAAGTAGTCACGAGAATATCACGTGCACTTAAGTTGGATAATAACTCGCCTGCAATCCCTGTAGAATCCATAGCTCAACAGGTAGAGCGGCGGACCGGATTCCCGAAGGTGCGAGTTCAAATCCCGCTTGAGTCAATGTTTTTTAGTTGACTTCAGCAATATAGGATAATTGTGAATTTATCGTAAAGTAATCATTCGAGGGAGTCTGAAGGCATGTTCCTCAAAAAAATGTTGAATTTTCTAAATGAATAGAAGGCCATTTTGGTTGTTTCAGTGATACCAAACAAGCGCACCTAAGCTTAATATATAAAAAATTACTCATTCTATAATGATTTCTTAGATTATTTGATTGGAACTCAATTGATTCACTTTCATCGAGAGTGGTAAAATGCGTTTAGCTTACAAATTTGGTTTATTTCTACGAAAAAATTAAGCATTTCCAATAGTTTGGAAGTAAAATATTAGTTCGGTAACATATGCCACTCCCACCTCTTCCACCCGAGTGCGGGGTTAGGCCCCCCAAGACCTCATCCTTGGTTGCGCCACTGTTGATTCCTGAAAGTGTAAAACATTGCAAGTACTTGGGTTCACCATAGCGGATTGATCGTGTGGAAAGTCTTATCGATATAACATGTCATTTATCGACATTGTACAATCTCAAGAAGAATATCAAAGCCCAGTAAAATATCTTTATTAAAGCCATTGAGTCGGACATAGAAGTAAAATCATAATATTTAATAAAGTTCTAACGTTTAGTTGTATGAACACAACATCTTCAGAGAATAATTAGTAAAATGCCTAAGCCTAAGTATATAGTTACAGAGTTGTAATAATATTCATGCATTAACTAATCATAGGACGAACTAAAAATAAAAGTTACAGGTATGGGTAATACTAACTACACGGAAGAGTGAGGGAAAAGTGGTGCTGAGCCAATATTGGCATTTAAAGAGGGTTTAAGATTGCGAACGAGTAGACTTTCTCGTAAGAGAAGTTCGAACTCGAAAGGACAATAAGAAAGGATTTTAAAATCATCAAAGGAGACTGGATGACTCGTGTCACGGTGTTGTGAAAGAATACTAATACGTTAGAACTTTATTAAATATTATGATTTTACTTCTATGTCCGACTCAATGGCTTTAATAAAGATATTTTGCTGGGCTTTGATATTCCTCTTGAGATTACGTTTTCCGCCTGGTCATTCGATAGCTGACATTGTACAATAACAGTGAATCACCAGTATATCAAAAGTGGCTTTGCAGCAATTTTCAATTCCGAGATTTCATTTATGAAAGCCTTGATTATATCGTTGGTGGGTAAAATTAAGGTAGACATACACACAGCGGAATTTTGACGTTATTACGTTTGTCAAACCCGTTTACCAAGATAAAGGTATTCAGAGCCTCAGATAGGGATCGATCCCGCAATCTCCTCATCATCTACTGAGTTACCAAGACTTAGACGAAGAGCTAAAGTGTTTGTTCGACATATGAGTTCCCTATGAGGTAGCCACGATATGATAAAAATGTCAATCATTAGCACGAATGTTATTGAGGATGCTTATCGTTATTGCAGATGATAATTAGACGTTCTTCAAACTCATTTCTCCAGAAAAACGTATCCTGAGCCCCAGACGGCGATCGAACTCACAACCTTCTGATTACTGATGAGATGATCTAACCATCGATTTTCCGTGACTCAGATAGTTTTTCTAAACGTCCACTCGTCATTTGCAATAACAATAAGCTCTCTCATGCACAATATTGTGCATAACATTTCTGTCAGTCCTTGACATAGTGATAGGAAACGGGGGGAAAGGAAGGCAATTGCTTTCCCAATTATTAAATTTGGAGACAATGTCGCCTTATTTTTGGCAAAAATTAATACAAAGTTTAAGGTAATTTCTCACAGAAACATGCAGTAGATTACAAAACTTTTCATCCATTTTGAGAAGTCCTTCCAATTTCTTGTACTGTTCCGTTGTCTCCTAATTGGCTGGCATTTTTTACTTTCTTCCGGTCCAAGGCGTTTTTTTCGTCTTGGCCCAGTTCTATGATATTTCATACCAATGAATTATGCCGGTTGTGCCTCCCTACATTTAAAGAACTTCCTACACCTTTTTTAGAATTAATGTTATATTATCTCCATCGTAGTTACCTCACATACAGCACATATTTCGAACTAACCAAAGCGTCCAATGGTAGGAGTGTCTTACGGTCATCAGAAGGTTACGAATTCAATCCCTAATAGGGCTCTGAAATCGTTTTTCCGATTAAATGAGCTTGGTGAACATCCATTTGTCATCTTAAAGCTAAGATAGCACATTCAGGTAAGAGATAGTTTAGTTGACCAATGATTGTGGAAGGAGAATGGTATAGCTCAATTAAAAACTCCGCTTCAAGTATCATCTTAATACCAATGGTTTTATGATATTTACTTCAGGTGACATTGGTGGCCAAGTTGGTTTGTTTCTTGGAGCAAGTCTACTAACTGTATTGGAGTTTGTTGATTTATTGGCGAGAATTATTGGCAAGAGATTTAAGAACAAACTAGATTCAGAACACACTGCTTAGTAATTAGAAGTAATAACGAACAGTAGTTCTTGTTTTCAAAGTGCAAAGATTTTTATAATTTTATATTTTAAATTTATACACCCTGAAGGTGGGTCTTTTCAATCGAGGGCATATATACAGAATAAGAGTGTTACAATGTCAAAAAAACAATTCATATGCTTTGTCTTTTGGCATATTGCGAACACATATTGTCTGACATTGAGGCCAATTTGTATTTATGAAATAATTTGTATTGAAAGAGGTCTCTAATTGGCTGAAACAAGGGACTTGGAAAGGCGAGCGAGTGTCCATACCAGGTAAATTTTACTCCTAAAGTTTTAAACTTTGTTTTACTTGTTTGTTCTTATTTATTATAAAAGAAACACCTAACGGTTTTTATGTATCTAGATAAAGTGATCCAAACTCTTATTTTCCTGTCTAGCAGCATCCCGAGTGCTCAAATAAAAACATGGAAGAAAATCCATTATGTATTTATTAAGAGTACTAACAGAATGAAAATGTTTCGAATGTTTCACAGTACACACATGGGATTTTTATTAATTCCTCGCGGAAGGGTTTTTTTTGTCCTTAAAATGTCATATCAGTAGAATTTTAAAAGTTAAATTTTCTTGGCGGGCAAAAATATGCTCCACCATATCAAAAATTCCCAGGAATACTTTCTTTTAGTTAAGGAGAAATGTTGTGTTTTCGCAAGCTAAGGGAAAACGTGCTTCACTTACACTTTTAGGGTTAATGAATTTAGATTATTTATATAAGCCAAGGTTAATGTCCAATGTGGATAAATACTGTTTGTTGTACTTTCCCTTGAAAATAATTAGGTGTTATTACGTCCTAATCGTGAAGTTTCTTAGCAAATTGCAGATTTGAGATCCCAGGATGGACGTAAAGGGTAGCGTGCTCGAAAATTTAACTACTTGTTTTACAATGATAAGCCGTAATAACGGCTAAAGAATGTTTCACATGTCATTACGAATAAAGTAGGCGAGAGTTTTCCTCTTACCAAATTTAATCTTTTATATTACTGTGTACTCCGAAGATGCAAGGTTTACTGTGCGCGAAGGATGGTGATTAAGTGTAAAAATTGCTGTCTTTTTCGATGAGGTGAATGTACAATCTGCTGATATTACTATTACAGCTTTGAATGGTTATGTTAGAACCTGGCCTTTTAACTACAGAAGCCGTACTTCAGGTATTTTGTACATTTTAATACAGTAAGCAAACAACAACTGGCAAAATTTTTCATCATACCAGAAACCTGATTGAAATCTTGCAATTTTGAACGGTTTATACTCTGAGAAATTACGAGGTTAATTTGCATCACTACAGGGAACCGTCTTCGTGGCGGTCGTCAATAAGGTCCATTAACGAAGTAATACAACGATTTTGATTATTCATAATTGCAAAGATAACTGAAACATGAAAATATATTGTTTCTTGGAAAAAAAAATATTATGTCCATGTGTTAGTAATGTAAGACTTTTGAGTTTCTGAATGCATTTTAAAATATCCTTGTTAAACTGTTTTTATTTAACTAGCAGCATACTGTCATCACAATATGTGTGATAGGTTATTAAGGTCGGGGTAAAGCAATGATTCATCATTCCAGTCTATGGCTCTCGGACCACTAAGGGGTCTGCAAGTCCATTGTGAAAGTTGCTTTGACGTATATTAGCTATGCATATCCAATATTTTGGCGATGCTTTTGTGAAATATATCAGTCCAAGAAAATACTGAACAAATGTTCAAGTAAAAGTCGAAACCGTTCAAACGAGCCTTAACGACTTTTTCTACCATCGCAAAACCTGGTATCCCGATAGTTACAAAGGCTTTTGTTTAGTCAGAAGTAACTCACCAATGTGTTCTCCTAACAACACTAAGCTCCCACATGCACATAATTGTGTTAAACTTTCCCGGGACCGCGGATCACGTTTTTCAAAGTCTGGGGATATGGCAAGAGTCGACCGTGTACTGGTTCTTTTATTGGTCCGCTTCATTGTGTTTTTGTTTACTTTTCTTTCTCTTTTTCTAATCTTTTTCTGATCTTGGACTTTCACCAATTAAAAAAAGAATCGGAATTCAAAAAAGCAAGATTATCTAAAAATACGTGGGGGGAGGCAATTATCTTCCTGCACTCTTGTCATTTCCCGTTATTATCATATCATGTCATAAAATTCGATTTAGTACTCATACGCGTTGCAGTAGTGCCAGATTCAGCGATCCAAACGACAGGTCCTGTCGTACAGAAAGTGCCATTTTTACAAATACTCCCGAAAACCGGATGTTTTATGTTACATATCTATCAACAACTTTATTTTAATACCAGCTTACTAGAAACTAAATTGTTTTGTTTTTCCTAAACTTCACGTTGCAATTTAGAAATTTAATTATATACATGATTAGCGCAGAATTATAACCAGAAATAAACCAAAATTGAACATCAATTTTATAAACAAAGTATGCTAACAAGTTTAGGTCGGTTTGAGCATCGACCAAAGCTGAATGTCCTTAAATAATTTTTTATGTTGCGTGACCAATTGTACATCGACTGTTTCCTGACCAGAGGTTTTCCAATTCCATCGACAATGGCGTAGTGCCATGTTTGTGGAAGTTAATCGTCCAGGTTAGCGTAGTCTTGATTCTCCCAGGTTCAAACCATTTACTTTAATGACGTAGTGCGTTCTACAGGAAAAGTAAACTTTTGGCGTCGCTCCCTTATTGCTAACTTGTAAATTAACAAAACTGGTGGCAACGCTAACATTATAATATTCAAAGGGATAAATTTGTAATGGTTTTTGCGATATTTTTATATTTCTTTTATATTTCTCCAATTTTTTTCATGACCTCGCAATTTGGTGCCCAGTGCACTGGACGTCTAGAAGCAATTTCCTCCCGCTTGTCCCTCTTGTCCCCGTGACACAAGATGCTGTTGGTGAATTGATATATTTATTGATTGGCATTGAGCTGTAAAGGCCGAGTCAAAGTACCCCAGTTTGACCCCGGCAACCTTATTACGTGACAGGTACTCGGGTGCCGGTATTCTCCATCAATTTACAACTTCTTTTGTTGTTCCGTAAACATGGCGGCTGGTACTACTTCAGGAATTACGTCCAAATCAAGCATTCCTCCTGGAACACGGGTGTGCTGTACAATTTGCAATGGAGAGAAAATAGAAGGAGAAGTATTGGTCTTTGATATTAACCAAAAAATTTTTGTCCTTAGTATCCTTTTTGGAATATTTTGACGACGACGAAATCAGTGAACGATTGCTCAATTCGTGTAAGCTGCTTGTTTTATTTTGAAATTTTTCCTTATTTAAAATTTATTGCTATGCTTTTATTACATAAGATTAAATTCTAATGTAAATCGTATTCGATGCTGTTGTTTTCTAAATATTTTAAATTTTTGATCAATAAATCTTCTAGAACTGTGCACCCTAAGTAGTTAGTAAATGCAGTGAACTTTGTGTTGCCATTATTCCTAACTTTGACAAAATCTATGCACTGTTTTCTGGTACACAAGAGATTTGAAAGAAGTCTTGCCTTACGTCCATTTTTCCACTTTCAAAATTGTCTATATCAATTTAAACTGAAATAGCAGTAGCAGCTACCATACTCTCCACTCTTAATTGGCAGTATTGGCCAAATGGGATGCAAATTTACGCTATCATTGATCCTGGGTAAAGAGTAGTTACACTGTTCCATACCTGTAGCTACAGGCCTATTCATGAAATTTGAAAATCTAGATTTATAGATCCAGAGTATTTTATAATAAACAATAAGAATGGAACTACATTCCTGGAACAAATTCCAAATTCCCAGAAACAGGAAGTGGAACAACACAATTGTTTCTAAGAAGAGTGAGCACTATCTTGGTTTTATAAAGAGCTAAAACTTTGCTAGCGACAATTTTTATATTCTTTGATCACAATGATAAAAATTACCTTAGTTTGATCAGAGCAGAGACAGTTTAATTTATATATACCTTTGACTTGCAACGCTATTCAATTTTCCCAATATTTATATTTTAATACAGTTTAATGGGCTAATATGTAGAAAAATGTTGGAAACAATATTAAGGACTAAGAACTTGATTAGCTCTAAATACATTTGTTATAAAGTTTTCTCTTCATAACCAGAAAAAAAATGTTGAAAACACAGTGGATCTAGTTAAGTTAACATTTGTTTAGTTGCTGTGGAACTGAAACTAAGAACTGGAACCTCTTGGTATCTAGGAAATTCATGCCAGAACTAGTTTCTCTTTGATATTTGGAAAAGGAACTATAAACCCACTACCAGTAGTTCACTTAAAAAGGCATTTACACAATGCATCATGTCTCCTTGAAAATAGTGCATACATTTATACATTACAAAATCCCGGGAAATTTCAACATCCCAATTATTCACGCAATACAAAGCAACATTTTGGAGAAATACAGGTACATGTACAGTATGACAGCATACCCAAGAATGTTGGGAAACAACCTTTTTGTATATATAAACTAGTTTTTATGTGTTTTGTTGCCAGTGATATTTAAATGTGAACAATGATATAAAGGTAGAGTGCTGCATTGGCAGTATTGAACAACTTGTAGATAATCAAGAGAGTTAGGAAACTGCCAGACCTTAAGAATGGAGAAAGTCATGTTTTAAGCAAGGCCTTTTGTTGACGTGAAATGTAAAATGCAAAAAAACGTTGGTGGTGTTTTTTATTTTGAGAACAAGTCATCTGACAAAAAGATGACTGATAGGATTTAGAAATTGATAAAAAACTAGTTAATGGGATGTAAATTGTGGATAGTCATCTGATATTTTAAAATGTCAATCAGTTAACCGAAAAGGGGTGGATCCGGCAGAGGCCCCAAGGGAACAGTAATACGCAAAAGGTAATAAGCAACAGGTTAAAACAAAAGAAAACCCAAGGGAATAAGGGATACATTTCAATGTTTTTGAAAAAAGCAAGGTGTGAGAAGGAAAATGTCATTATAAAAACAATAAATAAAAAAATTTAACTAAAAAGAAATAAGGAATACAAGCCAGTGTATTTATTCATCCTGCTAGGACAAATCATTATCCCTTCACAAGCTAATGATTTGTCTAGCAGGGGCTTGTATTCCTTATTTCTTTTCAGTTAATTTTTTTCATTTATTGTTTTTATGATGACATTTTCCTTCTCATAAATTAATGTTTTTTCTGGCATAAAAAACATTGGCTTCTATCCCTTATTCCCTTGGGTTTTCTTTTGTTTTAATCTGTTGCTTTGTTAACTGATCAATGTTTTAAAATAGCAAATGACTATCCTTCATTTACATGTGACAGATGACTTGTTCTCAATATAAAAAACACCACCTACTTTCTTTGCATTTTATGTTTCACTCCGATGAAGGGCCTTCACTTGAAATGCCAGTTTCTCCATTCTTATGTTCCGGCAGTTTCCCGACCCTTTTGATTATCTACATATTTAAATGTGTACTAGCATCTTTGTTTGGAAAACTCTTCAGGTATCAACACTGCTACATTGATAATCTTTCACAATAAGCCCATAACCAACTTACTTGAAATTTGTTTCGATCATTATTATCATATCGAGGCTTTGGCTCAGGCAGCACATACCATGTATGAAGAACCTACATCTTAGCTCACCATTGGAGTCTTGGTAGCTGAATGGTTAGAGTATCTCACTGGTTATTTCAAGTTTTCTGATGCAGTCTTTTGAAATTATGAAATTTTTCTGCTACACTAAGATTAGCTTAACACCATGGATGTGAAGTATATAGATTAACCACTCATCGTCTCACATGTATTTGGTTAATTATTCAGAATGAGTTTCATTCAGTTAAAATTCAAAGTACTGCATGCTTGTGTTTGTCACTACTCTCCCTGGAGGAGTTTACCAGAAAATTAATCTCATTGGTCTGGTAACATGCTGCATTATATCACACAACTGTAATGATATGTGAGCTTCAGGGTTTTTCTCTTTCCTTTATTTTTTTGTTCTTTGTTTCTGTTTTTTTATTGTTATTATTCAACACTATGTTTCCCACTTCCTGTAAGTAAATTATGTTATTTTGCTGCAAAAAAATTGATTTCTACCAGAACCAGAGTAACACACAGTTGGGTACATTACAAGACAGAATTTTACAAACATGTTGGTGTGCTCAAGTGCAAATTGACAATTAAAGTAATCATCGTAACTTTGAAGAATCTTGCTTTTGACCGTCAAATGGATTATTGGAATATGCCATCAGCACATTTTGAGATTTTGGTTTGTTTTTTTTCATTTAGTTTCAAAAAAAGGGAATGCAGCTTTTGATTCTGTACTAATGAAACTGAAATTCAATGTCCAACATTACATGGTACCTGTACATGCATACAAACACTGGATTAAAGCTTAATAAAATTCTGCAATAGATATGGATTAATTTAATTTTCAGTTGTTTTCATGCTCATTGTTGTACAAGTATTTTGTTGTATTTTCCTTAATCTTGATTTCTTGATTATAAAGAACTTCCTAGTTCATCTGGTTCAAAAGGAACTTGTAACATAAACTTCATAAACACAGATTTATTACTAGAATTCTCAATTGTAGAAGAGACTAAAAAAACACAAGGCCCATTGAATGCCATCGATATGAATAAAATACATCAAAGAATTGAATCTAACTTGATGGCAAGACAGAGAGCAGCTGAAAGAGTTGGTGTTGGTGTTTCTTCTTTAGCACAGAAATTGTTCGATACAATTCACAAACAGTAAGTGAGAAATTTAAGTGCCTTATTAATGAAGATGTTCTAAACTGTTCTATGCAAATCAGTCTGCCTATCAGTCAAATCACTCATGTGAAACAGCTCTACTCAGTATGACTGATAAATGGCTTAGAGCCATGGATGATTGTAAACTTGTGGGTGCTATATTCGTAGACCTCAGTAAGGCATTTGATGTGGTAAACCACAAAATCTTATTGTCAAAGCTGAGTAAATACTGTATTTGGCTGCAAGCCCTATATTGGTTTTCCTCGTATCTTTGCAACAGATCACACAACAGTCTTGTATATCAGGTTCACGATCAATCCCTTCAACACTCAAATGTGGGATACTACAAGGGAGTATTTTTAAGGCCCAATATTATTTTCTACATATATAAATGACCTACCATTATCACTTGATAAATCCAAAGTTGATATTTATGTGGATTATACCACTATCTGGTCAAGTAAAGATACCAGTGAGGAAATTCAACAAACATTGCAAGAAACCTTGGACAATGCCAATAGTTGGCTCAAATCTATTTGTATGATACCCAACACACAAAAAACTAAGCAAATGCTTATTGGAACAGTTCAAAAGTTCTGTCATACTAACAAGCAGTAAACTAGATGTGGCCACCAATGAAAAAATTTTAGGAGTAACATTTGACAAGCATCTGAATGGGATACACATATTAATTATCTTATCTGGAAGTTAAACTCCAGAGTTTGCCTTCTCAAGAGAGCAAAACATCATTTGACAATTCACTGAAGAAAACTATTGTATAATGCTCTCATCAAGCCTGTTTTGAAATATTGTCATACAGTTTGGGGTATTGCTCAAATGAACAGCAAGAAAGGCTTCTTAAGATTCAAAAGCATTGTGCTAGAGCAATACTTAATGCTAAATTTTTCGATATCTTTGTTAAATTATTTTCTTTATTAGGATGGCTTCCTATTGATGATATAATATGTACTTGGAAACTTTATATGCTACATAAAATCAGCCTTGGACATTGTTCTGAATATTTCACATCATATATTAGATATCTCAAGGACACTCATAAGTATAACACCAGAGCTTTGAATGGAAATGCTATTGCCATGCCATCTTATAAAAGAATGTCAGGTTGTAAAACTTTTCAGGTCAGTTCCATTCAACTTTGGAATGAGACCAACCTGTGAATTAGAAATATAGTATTACATAATTGTGATCTCTTGAAACAAAACACTGCTTTAGAACATTTTGAAACATCGGGAACATATAAATTAGTTTTTATTTTGTAACTAATTACTTATTTTTCAAATTTGCATAAATTTAATTATTTTTAGAGGGCCATTATGTAAACTATTGGGTCACCAGTAATGAATGTTGACCCTTGTTAAAGGAAGTCTCTCTCTCTCTGACCTCTCTCTCTCTCTCTCTCTCTCTCTCTCTCTCTCTCTCTCTTGCTCACTCCCTCCCTCTCCTTCTTTCATTCTCTGTCTGTCTCTCTGTCCCTCTCTCTTTCTCATTAGACCTTCAGACCAGCCAGTGGCATAACTACAGGGAGTACTTGGTTGGTCCAGATCCCCACTTCTCATCATGACCAATTTTCAGTTCTTTCAAATCTAATGATTTTTGGGGGTACATCATTGAGATCCCATGTGGTCACATCAAAAACACTTTAAATATTCTAGAAGAGCTATTACCAGCAACAATGACATACGTTTGTGTGTGACCATTTCTTAATTCTTTGATTTATTTTAGTATTACCGATCCTTTAATCCACATAACCCCAACCTTCAATGGTAATTAAGTTTCCAGTACATGTCACCAAATACGTAAGATACTGTATGTAATATATACACACATATGTTAAATACATAAGATCATTTAATTAGCATGACATCATGACCACTATTACATCATAAATTTAGAATGACGTGATCACGTGGACCTTTCCACTTTTCCAAGGCTTGCGATGCTACTGAGGCCAGCAAGTGATTGGGTAGTGCGATGGTATCCGGATTTCACTCAGACATAAATCACCAAGTTAAAAAGCTTTAATGTTCCAACTTGTTACAATCGTACAGGTGGAACCTGAAAAAACATTACAAACTTTGAAATGGAAACTCCGAAGCATCCACCCAACCTGAGCACGAAAATCTGCTTACATTTCAGCTGATTAGTACATCTAACTGTAGACACCATCCATGTATCTCAAAATTGCAATAATCTTACTTCAGTTCCACAATAGGTGCCAAAACTAACTTGTTCTTCCTCGAGCACCAGGTCAACCCCGTATGACCCACGGGTCATACAGTTTAGTGCACTGTGGGTGCAACTCCTCTCGTAGAAATTTAATAACCGCTCGACCAAATCGCAGCAAACAAATGAAATCCGCAATAACTATTTTAATACAGGCAGGTCAGCCGGTTAATGAGTGATCAAAGGGCTGAGCAAGTAAGTGACCGAGTATGTAAATGAATGTTTGAATGAATGAGTGAATGAATGAGTGAGTGAGGTGAGATGAAGCAAATGAATTAGTGAGAGTTAATGAGAAATTTACGTGAGTGAGCCAAGTCATTTGATTGAGGAGAGGTTCTCTTGGACAGCAACAACCATATGACTCCACGGAGGAACTAGCGATTTTGTGTCGGAAGTAGTAAAAATTTAATGTAATTGCCTAACTGGCTAATTGAGCAACGGTGTGTTACTAGTAGACCAAAAAGGGAGATACTTCAATGACATGCAATTCAAATTTAGTGGATCAAAAAGGGCGGTAATTCATGTACTCAAAATATAGTGGCCAAGAAAATGGATTTCTTGATGTTATCAAAATATAATGGACGATATATATATATATATATACAGTATAGTGGAGCAAACACAAAAGTTGATGCTTCATGCAATCCTAATATAAATGAAAGAACTTGAAAAGTACCACCAAATGTAGATTTTCCACACGTTTACATGTCAAATAGATCAACTTTATCCACACATATAACAATTTTTAATCAAGGGATTGCAGAAGTTATTTTCAGTAATTTTCTCGGTTGTCAGTGTTATTCATTAAGACCTCAGCGCATTTCGCCTCCTCAGCGAAAGGTCGGCGCATTGGCCCCGACTTCGGTCAGTCAATTTTATAATCTGATTGACTTGTTTAAACCTTAACCCACGGGCAGAGTACTACATCTACTCATGCTGCTTCGAGATGTCATCTCCTTTAAATTTTGTTGTTAATTCGAGAAATTTGTTTATGACATTTATAAAAGAAATAGTACATTTACAGTAAATTATGGAAGCTGATAGCAATAATAACGAATGTTCTGCATGCACAAATTTGGAGAACATTGAATGTTTCTTGTTCAGTATTCAACTCGTCAATGAACGAAATAACAAACAAACAGAAACTTATGTCAAAAAAATCTTAGATTTTTTTTGCATAAGTTCGGCATTTTACCAACCTTTCAGCGCTGTATTATACGGTATAGGCGGCATCCTATTTTTATACCTTTCTCTATATTAATCTCATAAGAAGGTTATAAGCACCTTTTTCATTCTTTTTTCTAATACATCGAAAACATATTACGTTTTTATATCTGAATATCTCACAGTTCAAGATACCTTTAAAGATCATTTTACAATTTAGGTACAGCAACTCCCTCTGGGATTCAACTAAAATTTCAGTGATGGATGTAACCATATCACCACCGTACAAGCCAGAAAATTGTACTGGAAGTACAAAGAGTATCGACCAAATTAAGAAAATAGTAAGTATTGCCCAGTTAAATTTATTGTACAATATTACATTTTTGAAGTTTTGCATGGTGATAATTTCATAAACCATGTTAAGTTTGTGGGATAAATAAAACGTGGTGTTCAATATTACGCATACCGTACATGTAGTTTACAATATTACAGTTAAGCTTGTCCTAAACGATGACCCGAAATGTCTAGGGAAGTTGTTCTTTCAGGAAAGATCAGCACACGGGTTATGGACTTAAAACAGAGCAGGGTGGTTTTACTATTGCTTAAGAAATAAACACGTCGGCATGATTATCGAGTTATGACGGTACGAGGGTAGTTAAAACACGAGATGATAGCCGAGGCTTTTAATAGCTTCTCAAGTGTGTCTTTAACCTCCCGAGCCCTGTAGTAACTCAATAGTAAATGGTGCAACGATGAAGTGAAATGTTAAAAAATGTAGTATGTGACTGAAGAAGCGTGCTTTCCGGTCCATCGCCACGAGATGCCCACCCAGGTTTTGTAATCATTACGTTGGGGTCTCGCCGAGAAGTGTTCCAACAAATGCTCGTAAAATATATTGTTGTGTAGCTGACGAGGCTAAGGTCGTATTCAGATATTCCTTGATTTTTTATTTGTAGTTGAAAACTAACTGAATTTTAGGAATATTTGGCATTTATATTCGTCACTTGACCGGCATTACCATCTACATATAAACAGAATTCGTGACCACGCTCTCGGCAACGATCTTCATAGCTCAGTTAGCAGAGCACTGCACTAGATTTGCAAAGTCGCGGGTTCGATTTCCAGGCGGAGGCCCTAGAGTTGCAATTTTTCGCAACTGGTTCCGATTGGGTCTTAAAATACATCATTCTGACACTGGAAAATTCCCTTCACCATTTACATTTATCATAACTAAATTTTACCCTGAACAAGAAATGAGGTTCAAGAACTACCGGAGATATTACGTCAGCCATGCTTTTATTGACATCTATCGGCAGGAGCCACGCAGCCAATAGCAAATCACACTGCTTGTTCTTACTTATTTTATGAATTACATTACAAAATAACCATACGTTGTGACTTTTCTTTGTAGTGGTGACGTTCCTTCTCAGCATTGCATCATAAGTCCATCACTTCTTCCCGATATAATATGCCATGACTCCTCTAGTTATCTTCTTAGATTTCTGTCTACATTTTCCTTAAAGTCTACAGTAGTTCAATGCCGGGTTATCTCTTTCTTTTGCTGTCCCAGTCTGTATGTCTCTCTTCCTCTTTAGACCAAAAGGCGAGTCGCCTTATTCCGTTTGGCACCTCCCGGAGACATCAGTTTAACATAACTACAACAATAACGTGAACCAATTTCCACCTCATACTGGTATAACTTAAATAAAACGTTCGAATTCATGTCGACTACATATATTCCCAGAACAAACAACTTTCCGTAGTTTATTTCCCTGGTTACTTTAATGACATGGCCAACTTCTCTTAAAAATACAGTTGACCATCAGCCTTCACTAGTATCATTCTTGATTTTTCTTGTATTTCAATCATTTATTTTTTCGCTGTTACGGTTTAAAGGTATACAATTATTTACTGTAATTTTTGTATTTTTAGTGTTCTATTGCTTTATTGTTTTGTTAGGAAAAGAAGGTTATTTACATTCGGTGGCTAGCAGAACTTAAGTTCGGGTGAAGCCAGTACTGACTGCAAAGTCTCTGGAAACAATATTTTTCTGCAACTACACGTTGAAAAAACCATCAAGGGCTGAGATTTTGAAAGTTCATACGGGTTTCCTGGGTTGAAATGTAGTAATGTATAAGTAATATTGTACCTATAGATATATCAGGGAAGAGGTACTTGTGAACTGTTGACGAAGGGTCGTTATTGAATTATTGACACCTTTAAATAAATCTGTTTTGTTTCTTTGTAGGTGGAAAAGTTTCATGCTGAACAGAGCGCTCCACCTTCACAGATTAAATAACGGGAATTACATGTACACTCGTGCAATTTCTGAGCTGTTCCTGCATATCTGTTTCTATCTATTTCTATCTGTCTTTAAAAAAGACCTTCGACTGCACCGGTCAGCACTCATGTTCGACGGAAAAAGAAGGAAAAAAGAGAAGGATCCATCTTTCGAACGATGTTTTTGTCTCCTAAAATGTTACATATGTTACATCTTTGAAATTGTGGGAAATAACCGGAGTAATATGATGGATTCAAACTAATGTGGTATAAATCTACTGCATTGCTGTAATTGACCTACTGTAACGAGCTTTAACCGTTAAACACCCAGATTCTGTTCTTTGTGCTCTTTCATTGTTTTTGCCTTGTGTTTTCATTGGTTTTTGTGTTCTAGGTTCCCTACATATTGACCACTTTTACAACTCCCATAATACAGTTATTTTTGATGGGTTCTTTGAATAAAAACAAAGTATTGCAGTTGATTGGACCATTTGCTATGCTCCGATGAACTTGAAATCCTTTGTTTTTATGTAAAGAATCCCCCTAACGAACTGTATTATGGGAGATGCGAAAGAGGTCTATAGTAAATAGAACGCTGGGCGTTAAAGGAAGAAAGGATTCAGTAAACTAATTGTATATGCAGACCTCAATGGAGTGTATTCCTTGATTGAAGACAGAGTGCCGACTGATAAGTAGGGAGCATATTTTCGACAAATTTAACATAGATACGCTATCGAGGATTTCAATAACGTTAACAGACCACGATACATTAGGGACAAAGGAATTTCAATAGAAGAACGCGCGGATAATGTCAGTCTTGTCAATCTCGCAATATTTATAAAAGTCTTCTCATGAACGCTACCTCCCAAACAGTATAACTAGTCAGTTTCAGAGTTGATATAAGCCGCTGACATATTGGAAGTAATACTGCGTGAAATCTTCAATGGTGTACGCTAGGAGAATATTTCAAATTTGCAAAATTGATGGGATAAATTAATGCAGTGATAGGTTAGTGAAAGCCTAACCGTAAACGAATCCCGACCTAAATGTTTCTATAATGCTTATCCTAAGTATAATCCTAATGTAACTCGCAGTTTATGTATATGCTAGTATAGACTATTTAGTAATAGTGGCAACACCGCGTACAATGTTGCACTAAGTTTCCTCAACTTGAAAGTTATATGGAAGTTTAACTTGAATGTTTCAAACAGTTCGTACTGTAAGCTTTGATCGCGACGTGAGAGTTGATGTGTGTTAGCAAAGTGCTGTGAGCTGAAAGTTCGTTGCTGGAAACGTTAGTTTTACAATCAAAACTTTCGGCACTCCCCTAACCCATTTGACTTTATCCTAACGAAAGTTACCTTCTATGCAAAAATTTTAAACGAGCGTGACAAAAGCGTAAACGAGTGTCGATTCATTAAAACGGCAGACCCCTTTTAACTGCTATTGTATTTGGAACCAGTTAGACCGCCGCGCATTGCCGCTTCAGTCTTAGGCGATTAGTTATAAACCACGAAAAAGAATTGATTTTATTTGGAACGGGACAAGTAACGAACGTCAGAAATTGCGTATTAGTCTTAGACACAAGTGGTGACCCAACCCTTAGCTGTAGTTTACGAACTCTAGACGGTGACGGACCCGTCATAAAATATTTAGGTAACCTGGGTTCTGTTATTTTTTGAGGCCTCCTTCACAAGTTTTATAATTTTCATCATCAAAATACTCTTGGACACACTGTCAGGCATCTTTAATTTAACTGGAAAGAAATATGTAGCGTTTGTTGCTGGGTGAGTTTGTATTTAGTTTAAGTTGCGATTTATTGTAGTCGTAATTGTCATGCATGCCAGAGGCGTACGCAGGATTTATCGATGGGAGGTCGTTTTTGCCTCACATGATTCTTGATGCGCGTCCTAAGGGAGAATCAGCAAAGAGACCTGGTCCAGATACGCTTAAATGCTTTTAATGGTAGTACGTTTTTTCCCACAAAACTAAATTTCTAACAGGATTACAACCGTTTAACATCTTTTGGAACCAAAAGAGTGTATGATTGCACCCCCGACCCTCTCTCGGTACGCCACTGGTCATGCCTATATGTAGGATAGCTCGCACTGTGTTCATGTTAGTTGCTGTTAGATTATAATCCAGTAAAGAACACCTTAATCTTCTGTGGCTGTGTTTTAATCTCGTTTTGGACGGCAAATACACTCACGAAGTGAGTGTATTTGAAGTAGTGTAAGTGACTCGCGAAGGTTAACCTCCGTAGTGCAATGGTTAGAAACCCGTCTTATCGGTCGTCAGAAGGTAAACAAATCGAGCCTTGTCTCGTGTTCAGAAACATTTGCTGAGAATTTGCTCTTAACAAAATTCACATTTCGCATATTGTACATCTTTCATCCTTTGTTGGTTTATGAAGTCTTTTTAAACCTAAACACCTTTTTACCCAATTACTTAACTAGTTTTCGGGAATTGAAGTTTGCTGCGCTGCTCAACTGGTAGAGCAGCAATATACCATTAAAGGTTTTATATAAATCCTTCAAAAAAAGATTATTTTGGTATCAAATTGTAATGACCGAAACACGTAAACAATCACATCCAATTGCAGATTTACTGACACCTGACGACCTGCATTCCAGCAAGTCATTATCGACTGACTTGTCTCGGTTCCCCTTACTCATCTTCTGGGCCCAGTTGTTCGAAAGGCGATTACGTTAATCTAGGATTAATTTTGTGAATGAACTACTGACATAGAAATGGATGTTTAAAGTTTTCTGTTTAGATATCATTCAAATATAGAAAGGTTTTCTCCTAGAAAGTTTCAACTAAAATTACCAGGCAGAACATGCCAAACAAAACAGACGATTAAATTTTAACCCATGATTAGAAGTAATCGTCCTTTGAACAACCGGGCCCTGAATACAACTACCAAAGTGCTTTTCGCAACCTTGTTTGTGATATTAACCTCAGCAACTGCATTCCCGTACTCTTTGGGGATTTAAAATTTGCACCAGAAAGAAAATATCGCAAGGTATTCTGACAGTCGTATTCAGCTGAACTACTAAGGGGAACCGGCTGTTACCGTAAGGCCGAATTTACACACTGCGATTAACCAGACCGATTTCTGGTTTGGATGAATGTTAAGTTCAGAAGTAGTCAGCAGAATGCTCAGTGGGTCCGAATTTGCCTGCTTTTTATTGATTATCATACACCTAAACTAGAAATTGGCCCAATCAATCGCAATATGTAAACGTACCTAACCTTGCTCTGCCATCTAAGTTCTATATAGTGGCTCAATGGTTAGAGCGTCTTACTAGCATTCAGTGGGTTGCGTGCTCCTGTCCTGTGTTGAGCTCAGAGTCTTTCTGAAGTTCTTGACTTACCCTCAGTTTGTACAAGATGCAATAAAACATTTTCACCTAGCCTGCGAACCTGACTCACTCCAAGCTACTACTTTTTACGTTTCAGTTCAGATTGTAGGTGTGTCATAAGATAAGGCCATTTCAGGCTTTCTGGCAATCCTATTTTTTCTACTTTTACTGTAATTTGCTAATTTTCTTACCTTTTATTGGGAATGCCTTGATATTCCTACATTTTTTTACTTAAAATCCTATGTGAAAAGTGTATCGTAAAATTAGTTAGCTTTTGTCTTGATACTGTCAGGATGATGTCATGTTTTCTGCTGTCTGGAGAAGAACCCCACCGGATTTTATTTTGTAGGGGAGGAGCAGGAGGCCACTTTTGTACATTTCATGCATCAAAAAATGAGTCTAATTTATACTTTTATAGTATTGTCACTCGAAATTAATCACAAATAATTCCTACAGTTTCCTACTTTCTTCCTACTTTTCCTAAAATTTTAGTCCTACTTTTTGCCATGGACCCGCCAGAAAGCTTGCCATTTTCACCGGAGAGTAAAACACTCCTACCTCAAAGCCAAGCCGTGTCATTTGACATAAACCTTTCGGAAAATAGTTTTCCAAAATTCTTTTGGGTAACTAAGACGTATCTTTTTGTAGTTTAACCCTTTATCGGGCAGGTTCTCTGGAGGTCTCCCCTTGACGAGTAAAATCGTCTGGCGTTAGCCAGAGTAAAATTAATATCTTGCCAGTTGGCAGCACTGCCCGGTAAAGGGTTAAAAGAGTGCTGTGATATAAAGTTTAAAATTGTTCAATTTATTTTTTTTAACCTAATAAAGAAATTTCTACTTGTCATAAACAATCCAGCCATTCCAGTACGAACTTCTAACCATTACGGACTTTTACGGTGTTAGTATAGTGAAAAAGAATGGAGGTAAGTCCGACTCGGTTAAAGAACAAAGTTGCGTAACTCCATTGCTATCTTTAAAACAACGTAAACTTTTCCTTACTTTACAATAAGAATATTCTGGATCCATACGACAGTGATATTTAGCTTAATTCGGCAGTATCCGGTGTGTAGTAAGCTTTCACCGGTTATTTACCGGATAGTTCGCCCGTTATTTACCTGTAATTGACTAGCTGATGTTCTTGGAGTCACTAAACATAGTGGATAAAAGAATTTGTTTTGCTCTGAGAAGAAAATTTGGTGGATTTTAAAGTCTCGATAAAGTGCTCTTTTGGTTACAAAGTCTCCGGTAAGTGAACGTCGCATATGTCATTTTGCCCCTCTTAAATTGACGAATTTTACTAACCGTATTAAACAATGTTACATCTTATGCAATGCAAAACGACCATATTTGCCACATACAAGCATTTTCAATACAAATAATAATCAATCTATTTTAGGCATTTTTGTATGTAGGTCTAAAATCAATATGTTCATGCCCACATTGACAAATAAAGGTTGGAAGATAGATAGCCCAAGGTATAAATTTGGACACGAATAGCACAAATTTCAAACAAGTCGCAAATTTGTGTAATTCTAGCTGTCTCTGCTGGCTGTCACCAGTTTGAAATAAATATAAGAGTTTTCGAACTGAATGTCATAGTAAAAAAACAGGACGATGAACGTTTGTAGTTCATTTGGTTTATTTACCCGGTTCGAAAGCTCGGTATTTATTACCTTAAACATCTAATATCTATCAGAGACAGAAATTACAACCTAGCTACAAACGTCTCTTACATAAATGTCAAATTTTTGGGGGAAAGCCCCCTTGATGCCATGGATATCAAGTACTGTATATACAACAATGGAAGAAATTCAAAAAGCCTTTCTGAACCATTGTGAATTTAATATTCCCTTTGCAAATGATTTACACTTTTTAGAAAGTGAATACAATTTGTTAAACGTCCTTTTTATGTACATAGTAGTTTGTTCCAATTTACAAAGAAAGGAGACACGGCATAACGCATCATCGGTATAACTTGTTCAAAGTGACAAGGCTTGGAATTAACTTGTCTCTTGGCAGAAGCAGTCACGGTTCTCATTTCATTAACGTTGGACACTAAATGAGATTCATGTTTCCCCTTTACCTTCCTAAAATTTTAGAAAAGACACAGTTCAGCTATACTGTACCGGTAGAACATCGTCAGATCAATGGAAGATTGACAGATGTGTGCTTGTGTTTGCTTGAGATTAATTCAATTTTCATAAATGGATTCAAGTATGATATATACCATATAATAGTGCCACTGCACTATTATATGGTATATATCACTGCACTATTATATGGTATATATATGGTGTTGTATCTAAGAACTGCAGGAGTGCTCTGGCCTCTAAATTTTTGGTAAATAGTTTCTAAAATGATATGAATTTTGGTACTGTTAATTCTTGCGTGATTGTAAGTTTTTTGATACTACATTAAGGCTCTACTAAATAGACCGATACAGATATATACCACTAGACTGACATATTCCGGTTTTTACCAGTAAAAATAAAAAAAATACAAATTGCCGTTTCTTGTACCAACAAATTTTGTTTTTAGCGTTGCATTATACACACGACAGTCGAGCAATGATTCGTGGTCGCAACAGGAGCTAACATTAACGCAGTCTAAACTTAAAGGCTTTCCCCAAACGCTAGGTGTACGAATGTCGATGTAATGAGGGTCATTCAGAACGAAAATCGTTGGGAGTAGATGACATGGATGGAAGAGTAACCTTGACAGAAAATAAAATCTTAAATAGACCCATAATAGTGGAATGACTATTTACTTTACTAAAAAATATTTGCCAACTGAGGGAAAAAGTTATTAAGTTCTAGAATTTATAAAACGAAGTCGATCCATCCTTAATTGGAAAACGTAGCCAGACGTCCTGATGTCGTCGATAGGAAGTTAGCAAAAACACAACGCCGACGTTATGGACGACACGGCGTTACAACAAGTGGTCTTAGAGCATTCTTCACGTTGTCCTGGCTCCACGCCTGACAGACGTGAGGATGACCATTTTTACCTTTTCTCAACGGCACTTAAAACACGAAAAGCTTTGGGCTGTATTGAACAAAAAAACCGTTAACTAACCAGCTAGAATTGCTTGGAAGTGTTTCACAGAAAGAAAAAGAACACTCTGAGTTAAGAATGCGCAGTTTGCTTCACGGCCAAAGAATTTAAAGCACTTGGTTTATCGTTGTCGGCGATTCAGCTTTCGTAAACAGTCTATTTACCGTATGAAGACGTATTTGCCGTATTTATACAAAGATATTTTAAGGTAAAGGTGAAGGTATGTCTCGACTTAAATAGCGAGTTATTTACGAAATACAAGAGGTAGGGAAGTGAAAGGACAAGGTGATAATAGTATATAGGTAGTAAGAGTATATAATTGGGAACAAGTTAGGGGATTAATGCGTTTATTATCTCATAATAAAGGAAGTTAACGATAAGCGGTGTCAGCGATTTTCTTATAATACAGGAAGTGACGTAGCACGTTACCCGAGTCGAGGCCTGGGGCCACCGTATTTAGCGCCACTCACAAAGGATATCTGGGTGTAGTTCGTTGCTCATCCCTACCCTCCGATCCCTCCCTCGTCTTATCTTCCTTTTCAGCAGCGATAGTGGTTACTCTCTGAACAGCACTCATCAGGTAGCCGCAAAACAAATAACTCCACAGCAACAATCAAACTTACCCGTCACCCAGCAGCGCTTCTGGTTCTGTCCAACACGGCTGGTGCTTTGGCGAGCAAGTCGCAACACATAGTAACATGGAAAACGTAAGTACCAAAAAATTAACTCCGTAAGAACATACCTGTCCTAGCCATACTCCTATTAACTCCGTAAGAACATACCTATCCTAGCCATACTCCTATTCTTCCCCGTCCTCGACAGGTGACTTGCAGTTGTCGGGGATGGAGGAGTTACCGTTGGAGTTCGCTGGTCTGCGGGTATCTTGCAGAGCTGCGCATCGTGGCTCGTCGCAGTTGGCAGGATAACTAACGACTCCATCCCCTCCAATCTGCATTATGCCAAAGTAGAAATAGTCCAAAGTAGAAATAGTCCGTAAATACTAAATATAAGTACAGCCAAAGGCAAATATGGACCCGGAGCTCCAGCATAGGTTGAATCGTTAATAACTCATTTATTTCTAACAATCGATACATGAGGATAAAATGCGCGAATTAAAAACTTCATTAATTAGGAGCAACGATTATACTGTGATAATGATGAAAGGGTCTTAGAAATAACAGTAACAATTTTTCGCAACGTGTATCCATTGCACTTGGGTCTATACCGAAAAATAAAATCATACTGCTTACGTGCAAAACAGCGAGGGAACTGAAACTGACGTACAAAAATCACCTGCATGTCCACCATGTTTTGGGTTCATTTGAGGCCCGGGAGATATCTCTCCAGTCATATACAGGGGAAAGGTAGCCCGACACTTTGGCATGGCAACCGACGATATCTAGACATTGGGCAACATTTTCTCTCTATGAATCGACTTTGTTTAGCAAATAAATTAATTTTATTTCCCTTCTGAAGTTGTAGCAGGTTTCGTATACTTAGCAAGTAGTTTTTTTATGAAAGTAAATAATGTTTTTATTAATACGGTTCTTCTTAAGATTTTATGCCGGACTTTTTTTAAAGAGATTAAGCTTCCAGCTACGTTCATCTACTACCAACATTTGTAATCCTGAATGACACTCGTTCCTGGAACAATCCTGGAACATGGCCTCAAACCACCGCCATCTTGGTAGGTCATAAGCCTTCCTCAACCAATCACATAATCACAAGCAAGGTGAGTTTCATGAGATGGAAAAGGGGCATGGGAACAAACTCGAGAGAAAAGCGAGTTTGGTGAGTTGACAGCGGTTTGAAAGCTAAAAACACTGGTCAGTAAACCAAAAATTTGACTAAGTTCGAACATCTTTTATAAATTTTCTGTCGGAAGATAGTTCTACAGGGTTTTTTTTATTTAGTATTACTCGTTGGAACTCGCCGGATAACTCACCAAGATGGCGCCGCTCAATTGAGGACACTTTTGGCAATACAAAAGTATCAGAGACCCGCCAGTCCATTTCTAAGGAGGTCAGTGGTGCAAAGCTATATGGTTTAGAATGGTTTAGCACGTTCGCGAGTGAGTCAGTTCGATTACATGGGTCAGGATTAGAAAAGTCGCACCAAAAATCGCCACTGTAAACGTGCCTTTATCGTGTGGGCAAACCCCTTAAGATTAGACTGTCATGTCGTGTGTATAATTCAATGCTCAAAACAAAATTTGTCGGTACAAGAAACTGGTAACTTAAATTTTTTTCCGGTACACAAGGCTGCAAATAATTTTTTTTTCTTGCACTAACATATATCCGATTACGGACATCATATAATGTTGAACTTTATTTTCTGTACATGTAATAACTACGCAAACATTTCATCCAATGATAATGCCTATTATCGAGACTAAAGTGGCGTACAAGTGCAAACATGTGCTTGTTGATAGTGTCGTGAAAATGTAAGTTATCAAAAGGTTTTCACATGGATTTTTAACGTTTGAATATATTATCGAGGTTTCAATTTCTTGTCATTTCTATATTCAAAATACAAAGCATTGAAACAGTCCTAAATTAACAGATTTATCTTTATTGTTTGTGCTTAGTTACGGCGAGCTGGTATGTAGCCTGAAACTTACTCTTCCACCGTATTTCAAGTCAAATGTTGTTTTGCTAGCGTAGTCACAAATTACGAATATACATACCAAATCTCAAGCAATCTGTTTTCGACCTTTGTAGTTTATTTGCGTAAATACAGACAAAATCAACATGAAGTGCAATGTGATGTCTTTAAAATCTAACTCAAAATTCAAACTTAGGCGAATTAATTTACCGAATCCAAAAAGATAAAAAGCGCAAAATTTATGCTCCGTAATGGTGTAAACCCAATCTTAGTTACATTCCAATTACAGTATACCGCGCGGTAAACTTTTGCCAAATTTTAACGATTTGCCAAAATTACAAATTACAATAAGCTGCTCGCCATAAAAACCATTAATATGCTACCGTATTGAAAACTAAAATCTTCATTACGTTTTCGTGACACCAGAGCAATTTTTTTGCGGTAGCTCAATTCATGTGGGTTTTGTAACGTACGATTTGTAACTCCCGCGCCACAAAAGCACATTCGAAAGAAGTACCATATCACGATCTGGGTCCACTTGTATAAAACAGTGATTACGTTTAATCACGATTGGTGCTTAATTTTAGCCAATGGTGATCAGGGTAGGAGAATTTAACTACGTTTTAATCACCCGACGACGGAGTTAATCATGATTAAGAGTTTTGTACAACCGGGCCTGCTCGATTTGCTCAAGGTAGATTTAAATTCACTTGCAAAATGATATAGTTATCGATGATTAAACAGAAAAATTGGCCGGACATATATTGTCGGACTACAGTTGGGATTTTGCCAGACATGGGTAAATTTCGGTTGCATATTTTCCGATGATCGACTATTATTTGCAGTCCTAAGTACAACACGACTTTTACTAGTAAACACCGGCATATATTCGTCTAGCTGAATCTTTGTCTACTATTCAATGAATTTCAGAATTACTGTCTTTTCTTACTTACTCCTGACACTAAATAGAACATCACATAGGAACTTTAAGACATGGAGTTTATACTCTTGTGGTAAGGAGTATACAGTTGCCCCGCCTATATGCTGACTCGTACCTAGTCATCTCTGTGCAGTCTATCCTCTTTGTATCGAGTTTACAGGCAAAAGAAGAAATTCAGGTTTTTGCGATACATAATGGGAATGATCAAACGTCTCCTTCGGATGCACTTTCCCATCAGGCACCACTAAATTTCGAGACAATACAGAGACATCTCGGGTACTGTACGAGTCAGGCTTATATGCAAATCCTTTTTAATTTGCCTACTCAATTTTTGTATATAAACGAATTTTGCATTAAGCAAATTCGTCTCCAGGACGCGCATCCAGCAAAAGTCATTAGCATAATGTAAAAATGATCGAAAACAACTAAAGCTAGATTCATCTTTGTGACATGCCACAATACATTTTAAGAAAGGACAGCAAATAACTTTTTAAGATAATAGTGTATTTATCAATAAACTAAAAATATACAAGGTAACTGTTTTTATTTTGGGAACACTTGAACACACATCATATTTCCAGTCATTGAAGCAATGCAAATAGAGATATTCTTTTATATTGGCTAAACTAGAAATAAACTGAGTGTGAGGTATTAAGGGCTTTGGTTCAGGATTGTAATTGTTCTACAGGATGTTTCCTTGCTCATTGATTATATTCTCATCTACTGGTGGCACTGGAAGTTGATAACTATATGTTTAAATTTTAAAGCAGTACTTAAATAACCAAGTAAGCTATGATGAAATGGAATAAATTCCTAAAATTGGTGAATGACCCAGTGAGTAAGCATTTAAGGCATTTGCTTTTTTCACACATGAAAAGAGCAGCTGTTTATAGTAATGGACACTAGGCAAAACAATATTGTTTAAGAAATGCGACCAACCATGAGGCATCATCTTTTTCACAAAATGAAAGACCCAAATTATAAAACAATCAAAGAAAATAAGTTGTCAACCATCATAATGATGCCAATTTTGCAATATGCTGTTGCTTTTGAGTCAAGTAAAGGCCATAGAATGTCAAACAATGAATTAGTCTGGGAAGAAGTGAGAATTTAGAGCAAAACCATGAAAATCTTTCTTTGCATATAAGCAACTTTAATACAAAATTTTAAAATTATTTTTGCATATAACCAACTTTTGCATATAAGGGATTTGCATATAAGCAGTTAAAAAAAAGTTTTCTCAAAATTTAGTTTTGGATTTCCAAAATCTTTGCACATAAGTGACTTTTTGATGTAAGTGACTTTTGCATATAAGTGGGCTGGCAGCAACTGTATCTTACTGGTTTGCTGAGTTTATTTGTGATATATATTTATTGTTTTTACCACTTAAACATGAAATAATACTTTCTTCTCATAATATTTTCTTCACTATGTAATATTTCTCTTATACATTGGATCCTATACTTGGTAAACATATTTAAGAAGTCATTTAAATCCTGTAGATTGATTGGTCAAGTTGTGAATATATGAAGAAAGTTGAAATTAAGAAAACAGAAAGTGATAGAGCTGCTTAATGCCATTGACTTTATCAATAAACATACAGAATGTATGGTATAAGATGGTATATGTATATATATATATATTATATATATACAGTCAACTCCTGATAACTCGAACCTTCAAGGGAAACTGAAAAAGGTTCGAGTTATCGGGAGTTCGAGTTATCGGGAGTTCGAGTTATCGGGAGCTGAGAACAAACTTCCGGAAATAAGGAAAAAATGGTGTTTACTGTTTTTCTATTCATACAGAGCACATTTTAATCAATCTTAATTACAGTATAGAGAAGTCAAGTGAAATTGGAGCAATATATTTGTTAATCATTACTGTATAAATCAAAACGTAATGTGAAACAAAAAAAAGCAAAGCAGCAGGAGAGATCTGTTATGCAAACTTTGCAGGTCCAACAAGAACCTGCTACTGCTACTGAGTTAATGAGATTTACATTTTCGAGAAATAGTCAGTTAATACACCCTGACGCTTCTCAACTATGGTAATCTATAATACAGTCTATTATTCTTGAAAGGTTTCTAAGGTTCTATTTGAAAGAATCGGTATCAAGACAACCTCCAAGAAATTCATTGACATTTTGAAGAAGGAGTTAAGGAGTAAGGCTTTATGAAAATTACAGCACACTGTAATTAAGTGTATCCTGAATCAGAGAAACCTGAACTGGACTGACATGTTTGGTGTAGTATAAAAAGACTTCATAACAAATTCAATGTTTAAAACTATGATACACTGTTTTGTTTTATCAGGTATTGACAGACATGGTTCGAGTTATCGAGGGCAAATTTGTATAGAAAAGGACCTTAAGGGAAACAAAAATTGCTTCGAATTAGTGGGAGGTTCGAGTTGTCGAGGGTTCGAGTTACCGAGGGTAAAATTACTGTAAATGTTTTTCAGAAATCAAGGGGAAATCACTTTTTGTTCAAGTTAGCGCAAGGTTCGAGTTAGCGAGGGTTCGAGTTACTGGGAGTCGGCTGTAACCCTTTATATATGTGACTTTTGCAAATTCCCAGACACTGACAAAGATTATGATAGAAACCCAGTTATTTTGTAAAATAAATCAAATATCATGAAGGGGTATTTGTTACATTGTGAGCTCATGCTACCAAAAATACAGCAAACACATACATACATACATACATACATACATACATACATACATACATACATACATACATACATACATACATACATACATAAATTCATACATACATACATACATACATACATACATACATACATACATACATACATACATACACGTATGTATGTGTTCATTGTTTCAGGTATACATTCAGATATACATATGTATATGTATGTGTTTGTGGACATGTACATCTAAACTGCATGTATGCTTTGAAAGCACTCATAGGTTCAACGCATCTAGTTAGGTGCACACAAGTTTGGTTTTTAGGCTTCTATACGAGTTAGAAGTTAAGAATCATCATCGTTGCATGATGTAGTCGTAGAATTACATCATATATACATAGAATTATGCAAGATATGGTTGGTTTGTCGATCGGACCATCAAAATAGCCTGATGTCCACTACTTGGGTATTTAACAGTGCCGTACTACTTTGAATTTACCTTATGGAATGTACAAATCTAAATTCTCTACCTTTTTATTTGCCTCTTCTAATCTCTCAGATCTTGCTTTAATACGACGGCGAACATTTTGGGCTGTAATGAACCCAGCAAAAAGAGTTGTACCAAACAAGAACAACGAGATGCTTCTCTGCAAGTAATCTGCTAATTTTAACGTAGCCATAGTATAGGTAGAACAAAAAACAAGAATCAATTGACCAGTGATATGCCCTCAAACAAGAATCTGGTTTGCGAAACCAGAATGCAATTTAGAAGACTAAGTACGGGCTAAAATCACTTGACCAAAATGCAAATGGTTGACCGTAAAATGGCGGCAGTTTTAATCAATGGTTCACGACGGTTAGTTACTTTCTCTGGAAAGTTCAAGGCTGCTTATCGTCTTCTAACGACTGGTAATGTACAAAAACGAGCTCAAAATTAAGTCTTCATTTCCTTATTCTAAATTATTTTTGATTTTTTTTTTTAATTCTTCAAGAATCCCGCGATGTGAAGGTAATTATTGACAGAATGTTTCAATTAATAATAAACTATTGTTGGACAAGGTAGTGCAAGACATCGTGATTTGGCCATGATGTTGATTATTTGCAGACACCTATGCCTTTGTACTGGCTCAAGGCTGTGCCATAGGGTAATGCTGGAGGAAGCTGTTACACAGGATAGTAAGCAAAGAGTGCGTGATGGAGGGGCGGACCCAGGGCGGAAAGCAGACGCTTGATCAACTTTATTAACAGAACTATTCACCTCTGCTTCATTAGCATTGGAAGATATGGTCACATAGACATGTTGAGAGAGTGTGCAAGACATTAACTTGCTCCCAGGTACCAGAAAGGCAGAGGATAGGAGTCTAATTGCGAAGAAAAGATTGGCAAATTATGAATATCTTATAATGCAAACAGGATGGCATTTTAAAATTTTGCTAAAATTTGTATTTAGTTTCATTTCACAACATTACAATGCATAAAAATGTTGCATGCCAAATTAATTTCTTAAATCTGGAAAGGACTTATCATGACAGAAGTGTTTGATGCCCAGTTAAGTTTTAAAAACTTTTGAAACATGCAACTAGCTGAGATCTGTAATGGAGGTACAGACTATGGCCCTTTATGAAACCTGAGAGGTCAAGTAAAGCTCATTCTAGATAAAATGACTTGCCAGACTCAGTCTAAATTGAATTGAATATGGTTGATTGATGTTTTAATTCGTCTGTCCTGAAAATGCATCCTAGCTTTATAATGTTGAATTACATTTGTATACTTAACTTGCTTTAGTGTCTCATTATTGTAGTACAATCTTCCACTCAATACAAATGTTGGTTAAGCTTCCTAAATCCTTTTAGTCTGATCAATTAATTTAGTTTTAGATGTAACTTATCCAATTCGGACAACATAGTATTTTGATTCTATATTCTTTCAATTATACTGCTTTAATGCATGTGTGAATTACCAGTAGAATATCATTAAATTTAAAAAAAAACAACTTAGAAGAATTGACTACATCAAATGATGTGAAATGCAAGAACAGATAACAAAACAAAATCAGTGCATGATAATCAACGGTGATCACTGAAAATGACATTACAGGCTGAGAAACACAATGGTATTGTGTTACACTCAACAGTGAGATAATACATGATATACATTTGAAAGACACATAGAGTTCGGGTTAGAATAGCTTTTCTAAAGTCATGATGCAGCTTGCTACAAGATCTCACCATGATAGCTAATCTTATCTTAATCTTAATCAGCATACTATGTTACTGCTATGCAAGAACAATTTTGAAGCTGATAATTTGGGATAAAATAAATAGCTGAGAACAACAGCTCTAATGTTGATGGACCTCCCAAATCTCAGAACTATTCCTCTCATGAACCCTCTTCAGGCAACACAGCCTATCATGACTTTATTCTTGGGGAAGAATAACAGGGGATACTAAATTCCTCAAGTCAAGGATGCTTTGATCCCCCGTCTTAAGAAATTGATAATTTTGTGTGGGCCAATCTTTAAAAAAATCTTTCATCAGCTGTTATGTGAAGAAGCATTTTGGTCAAGTCTGCCGGTCAAGGGATGGCATGTCCAATATGGGAGCTGGCAAACACAGTCAATGTTTTATAAGAAAGCTGCTGGCAATGTGTATAGCCGGTACCACACAAATAAATATATGCCCTCTCAAAACTAAAATGCTTGACATGCCATTGATGGCTACCAAATGTGTTAAATACTGAAATGACTTAGTAGCTAATGACATAAAAAAATCAAAATACTCTTCATCCCCTAAGTTTTTCCCCCTGCATTAGAGAGTCTTAAGTGTCATTCCTTCTTTATTCCCAATATCCACAGCTCTGAAAAAAAACTTTAGCCTTTTGGTGGTTGATGTACAAATTCAAAAAGTGGGGACTTGATATTGGACAAGTGACAGTGGTCTAGGTAGCTGTGACCCATGTGGAATTCACAAATGATATTTATGTAAAGTTCTGAAAAATACACATAAATTTCAGGAGTCCAACATTATTTTGACAAGTATAAATTCTGTACATGTTGATATACAGACATCTTTTGTTCTTCAGTTGTTTCTTTCTCTCTTTTTATCTTTCTTTCTATCTTCCTTCCTTTCTTTTATTCTTTCTCTCTTCCTTCCTTTCTTTTATTCTTTCTTTCTTTTTATTTTTTCTTTCTTTCTGTCTTTCTTTCATTTTTATCTGTCTTTCTTCCTTTCTTTCTTTATACCTTTCTTTCTATCTATCTTTCTTTCTATCTATATTTGTTTGTTTATTTCATTGTTTCTTTCTTTCTTTCTATTTATATTTGTTTGTTTATTTCATTGTTTCTTTCTTTCTTTCTTTCTACTTTCTTTTTCCTTCTTTTCCTTTATTTGTCTTTCTTTCTCTTTCTTTTTATTTCTTATTTTTCTTTCTTTTTCTTTCTTTTTCTTTTTTCTTTCTTTTTCTTTCTTTTTCTTTCTTTCTTTTTCTTTCTTTTTTCTTCTTTTCTTTTCTTGTTCCGTTCATTCTGTCTTTCTTCCTTTCTTTCTTTATACCTTTCTTTCTATCTATCTTTCTTTCTATCTATATTTGTTTGTTTATTTCATTGTTTCTTTCTTTCTTTGTTTCTACTTTCTTTTTCCTTCTTTTTCTTTCTTTTTCTTTCTTTCTCTTTCTTTCTTTTTCTTTCTTTTTCCTTTCTTTCTTTTTCTTTCTTTTTTTTCTTTCTTTTTCTTTCTTTTTCGTTTTTCTTTCTTTCTCTTTCTTTCTTTTTCTTTCTTTTTTCTTCTTTTCTTTTCTTGTTCCGTTCTTTCGTTTTGTTGTTTGTTTTGAGTCGACCGGGATTTTGTCTATGAAGCCAGCTGAGGGGTCCCTAGATGAGCCAGACTTCCTTCCAAAGTCGCCACCGTGTAGCTTTGCACTCCAATTAAATTTCTGTGAGGCAGTATGCAGTACGTAATACTTTGAACTGACAGTAAGATTTAAAATTACTTTTAGGAATCAAACACCATCGGCTTCATCGGTCTCGGTAACATGGGTGGTCCAATGGCACGAAATTTGCTGAAGAGTGGTCACAGACTTTTGGTGAATGATGTTGCTCCTGAAGCTGTAAAACAACTACAGAAAGAGGGAGCTGATACTGGTGACAGTCCAGCTGATATTGCTTCAAAAACTAAAACTATTATTACGATGTTACCCTCGAGGTTTGTAACTCACGCAGTACTATAACGCTAGTGAATAAGAATGAACAAGCCATGTCCAGTTATCCCAGTGAGTCCAAGGTGCCCTCTGAGATACCTAATGGGCAACGACAGTGAGTGATCGACCCCTAGGATCAAAGGCCGAGAAAAACAATTGAAAAGCGAGGCGAAGCTGCGTTTTTTTAAACCCTTTCAAGGTGTTTGATCGAAGGGTCAAACATTCTTACGAGTGTTTTGTCTGGTCAAAAGAATCGATATTTGGGAGAAAATCAAGGTCGGTACACTCACAAATTTTGTCGGTACATAAGGCGTCTTGACTCCTGGATAAAATATTTTACAAACGTGCTTTCTTTTCAAAAAATTCATATCACAGAGGCCATCACAAATTCATCATTCCTCCATTGTTGCAATAAGCTTTTTTATTTGACTACTCCTGTTTTATTATTTCATGGAATGTAGTACACTTTGTGTGGCCTCAACTACCCTGATTTGGGTGACCGTTCGCACTTCTCAGCTAGAACCTGGTGTACACACCAAATCAGTTTAACCGTTTAAACACCCTTTAAGTCATTGTTTAGCTAGATACTTTGTTGCAAATATGTTTCAGCCTGGGTATATTTGTGGCTGTTGGGTGAGCATTCTTTCCGAAGTGACATGTACGTTTAAGTTCGCCGTGGTTGCCATTTTTCCCCATCAGATCACAACGGCCATACAGACGCTTTAAAATTTACAAATTTGCCCAGGGTCGAGCATGCCCGCAGACCACCTTGGGGGAGCAACCGTCACAAATCTGAAAACGTTAGAAACCATCTTGATGCATGATGCAATCAACTGAATACTCAAATTTATTTCAAGTCTACTTTCAGGTGAACGTAGAACAAAATTTTGAAATCTCGTTCGTCAAGCTCATGATCACAGCAAAACGATTTTTGAGCCTTCTGATGGCTGGTGAGGCGCTCTAACCATTGAGCCAGCAAGACTCAGATGGTGAGCTAAGTTGTAGGTTCGTTATATGTGCAACCTAAGCCAAGATGTGATAATAACGATGGAAACATATCGTGGCTTCCGCTTAGGTTGCTCATATGATAAACGTGCAACTTAGCTCACCATCTAAGTCTTGGTAGCTCAGTGGTTAGAGTGCCTCACCGGTCATCAGAATGCTGCAGGTTTGATTCCGGTCTAGGGCTCAGAAACCGTTGGGCTGAGATTATGAGCTTGACGAGCGTTGTATTCCTTATTCTCTTGGGTTTTCTTTTGTTTTAACCTGTAGCATATTACTTTTTACGTATTATGATTCCCTTGGGGCCTCTAGCTGTCCTCCCCTTTTCGGTTAACTGTTCGACGTTTTAAAATAGCAAATGACTATCCATCATTTACATCTCATTAACTAGTTTGTTATCGATTTTTAAATCCTATTGGTCATCTTTTTGTGACATGCTTTCTTCTCAATATAAAAACGCCACATAATTTTTGGCATTTTACGTTTCACTCCGACGAAGGGCCTTCGTTCGGAACGTCATTTTCTCTATTCATAAGTTCTGGCAGTTTCCCCAACCCTTTTGATTATCTACACTCATTAGTTGCCGGGCCCGTAAAAATTTCCTTTTTAATCTGAATTACGTACGTCGTAAGGAATGTTTGATGCTATTTTTGGCCAGATTCATTACAAAAACATCATAAAACTGCGTGGATAAATATGAAAACCTATCGCTATAATGCCAACGTTCTGGCGAAAATGCATGTATTGTTCTGCAGATGGACTTTTTAGCGAAAATGAACCGATGTTGCTGAAAAAGTTGCGAGGACGAAGGAGAGAGAAGGGAATCCAACGCAGGTCGGGATATTTTCTAAAGCTGACATTATACAGACAAGGACTGTATACAGACGTGATTGGAAAATTCAAAGTTCGGACAATAAAAGCAACTGCCAGCTTACACGAGTGAGCCAGATTTATGTGGTGCTTGTGACCGATTTATAATCTTCGGTTAGATGAATTATCCATGAATTGTGAGTTTTTTAAAGTTGTAGTTTTTGGGTCTTTTTTGTATCTGAGAGGAAAATAAAATAATTAAATCTCATATGCAGTGTTTCATACGCATTTTGATCCCAAAAATAAATTATAAAAGCGGTTTGTTTCAGGGCACGTTTATAACGAGTTTGTTTTTAAAAACGAATGCTTTCCGTTCACTCATTTCAACCTTTCTTCCTAAAGCGTTTTCTTCGTATTGCTAATCGTATGTATCTGACCTTGTGTTTTCTTCACTGACATTGTTGTTTTTAATTCCATTTAGTCCAAATGTTTCAGAGGTATACCTTGGAAAAAACGGCATTATTGAGTAAGTTTTACGTGCTTTCAGTTATGTTAAGCTCACCGTTCATTGCTCAATCACAAACATCATCATAAACATCATCCAATATTACTGTGTTTAAATTTTTTCCAGTTTAAAAAATAGTACAGCATATGTAGTTGAATCCTGCTCACAATTTAGGACTACATAAACTAGCCCTGCGAATTCTATATCCAGAACACGCACTATGAATATATATATACAGTATATATATATATATATATATGTAAATAAATATTTCCTTAAAATAAGT